>PVKZ01000851.1:0-576261 GCA_004027375.1 Macroglossus sobrinus
GGCCCATCTCACTTCCTGGAGCAGAATGTCGAGAGGTGCTACAATTTTTTTAACATCATCTATTACTCACCGCAGGACTGTGGGTAGGTTAGTTGCTTTGTTGTTTTGTTTTGTTTTTTCGTTTTGTTTTGTTTCGTTTCGTTCTGTTTTTTACCTCCTTCACATTTGCCTTCAGCTTTCTTGCTTGGAATTTGTAAGAGAAAAGTCACCATAAGCATAGTTCCTCAAAGCCGTCCCAGAAAGGAACCCTAATGAGATTTCAGAGCTTGGTTTGAAAATTCTTGCTGGGATCTTGACACTAATGTAATGATGTTCTTGTGAGGCAATAGAACACCACAGAGAAAACATGACATTTGCAATTAGAACTGGGTTTGATTTCTGAATCCACTTAAGACATAAAGAGTTGCAGCCTCTAAGTTCTCCTTCCCAGAACCCGCCTTCTTTTTCACACCACTCTGGCAGGCCTCTTTGGTTGCCACTTAAATTATTGTGCTTAGAAATACAGTCCTCTTGTAACCTGTAGACTATAGGTACAAAAGAAAACATCTGTCAGGCTTTACCTTAAGGTCTCCCAAGTATGAGAATTAACATTAAATCAGTAACGGAAAATCAGTTCCTCCATTTTTCTAAATGTTCGATTCACTTAATTTTCCAAATTTACTGATTTATTAAAAATTAATTTCTTTCAACTATTTGTAGAGTTTATGGAAATTTGTTTGGGGAGGAATGGTTTTTAACAGCTATTGAAATAAGATTTCTTTAAAGTTATAGTTAACTGTGTTTTATTTTCTCTTTACAACAACATACTAAAGGATATTCTATTAGTCAAAAGGAAAGAATCACAAGGTAATTTGTTCTTCTTATGAATATATTAAATATTTAAAAATATATTTCATTGTAATAACAAAAATTTCATTGTTTTACAAGGTAATCTTTTGGATTATACTGACCTCTTTTGAACTCTATACTGAGTTCAAATTAAGACTCTGCATATAGTCTCTGGACAGCCCTGGTCAAGCTGCTTCATCTCTCTGTGCTTTATTTCCCTTGATTGGAAAACAGGTATAGTAATAGCCTCTACTTTGTAGAGCTGTTGGGAGAATAAATCTAGATTATTAATATATGTAAAGTGCTTAGAACAGCAATTGGCATATAGTAAGTCTATGTAAACTATTATAATAGCTTTTTTAAAATAATGTATAAAAGCACTTCTTTCAACATTTGGGTCACCTTCAATGGATTTTAAAAACTCCTTATTGCAATTCACTCTACACCCCCCACCCCCAAGAAATGCACCTTCTTGCTTCTCCTGTACTGTAAGAGCACCTGGAAGAGGCCTCTGTAAAAGCCCGTGTTTATATCCACATCCCACTAGGCTGTGAGCAGGGACCACTGTCCAATCATCACTGTGTATCTAGAGCCACAGTGCCTACTAGCACGGTGCTCGGTGCTTGGAGCTTAGTGAGCTTCCCAGAAGCCTTTGCCAAATGAACAGGTAAATAATACAAACAGATCTAGCACATCTCAAGATGGGTCACATGACTAGTGTCTGGACTCATCCCTTTTGTGTTGGCTTTTCTGGCTTCTGTTCCAAAGAGGGGCCTTTTTGTGAACTCCTGCCCTCATTCTGGAACATACTCTCCCGGTGAGCAAACAGTTCCCATCCCCACTAGCACCAGCCCCCTTCCCTCAGAGCCAAGGAACAGTCAGTATTGCATTACCAGGCATTCTCATTCGCAGAGGTGCCTTGCTGGGATGAGGTGTAAATTAATGCCAGCCTGACCACTCTGGGTCATTGAAGACCAGATGGTAATTTTTCAAGAGGAGCAACTGAACCCTACTGGCCTGGCCCAAGCCCAGCCTGGATAATTGCCTCCTGCCTACTCAATTGCCTCCACCCTCTCATTTCAGATGCAGAAATGATTTTTACTTCATTCTCTGAAAGCTAGCCAGGTAGGGCTATGCTGGCTTTTCACCCAAGTGCTGCTACATAGACACGATGTACCAAAGCGGCATTCTTCTGGGGGACCCCAAAAGCTCTCTGGGGCAAGAAGGGTGGACAACATAACCATAAGTATTTCAATAATATATTTGGAAAAATAAGATTTAGTCATCTTAAGTGAAAATACTTCATTTCTCATTTTTTTAAGCAACAAGAATGATCAGAAGTACCTAAAAGTTTTAATTTAGACATAAATTATTTTTATTAGAATCATAGAGATATGGCTTATCCTCCACTTTTGAAATCAAAGCTACCTAAAGCAGTCATGGATGGTTTTTTTCTGAAGCAAATCTCATGTTTTATACTATGCGGGGAAAGCCAAGGGGTATAGCAAGAACCTTGGATGCTTGTTCAGTATGTAACTGTCTACATAAGAGAATTCTGATCGGCAGGACAAATGAAACTGATCAGTCTAACCATGAAATGTTCAGGGCCAAGTGCCAAGGTCAAGAGCACCCTGGGTGAACTGACTGGCACAAAGATAAATAGACAGAGCATGAGGCATAAGTGAGCAAGGACCACTTGGAAGCGCCATCCCCAGGAGCCCGGCAGGTCCTAACCCTTCCGTGTGAGTTTATCCAGAGTACACTGGAATCACTTGAAGCGGGGAAAGTTCCTGAAGTGGTTTACGGTCATGTATTGGCTTGCCACTCTCGGAAAATCCTGAGGCTCAGAATTCTCTCCACCTCCCTTTGTGTCTTTGGCCAGAGGTATGGTTTGTATGGAATGGGTTGAAGCATATTTTCTCCACACAGAAAAATGTCATGAGGCCTCAGAAGACTACTGCGTAGCTTATTGCAGGACCATAGGGGAACCCTGACCTGCCCACAAACACATTCTCTTCACCCGCGGCCTTGGCTCAAACCTGGCTTGGGGAAGCTAGGCCTTGACTCAAGCTAATACTTAGTAATAAAGCTTCCTGGGAAAGCAGGGCTGCCAATGTTTAAGTGGTGGGTTTTTATGACCAGGATTATGGTCCATTAAGGGACAAGGATGAAAACAACAGCTCGTTTCATTTTGATCTCTTGTCGAGGCTGAACCGCTATTCTATTTCCAATTAAAGTTCCGCAAGAAAAATGCTGATGTTTCTCCTCCAGAAACAACCTTCCTGGCACTTTCCCAAAAAACCCACCACAGTCTGAGGCCACGTGCTCACAGCATCAAGATTCTGCAGCTTCATTTTCTCCAAGAAAACAAATGGTCTGTAAATAAAAGGAGTTTTCTCTGAGATATTTTTTTTGTACTCGAAAAAAAGAATATATGAAATATACTCAGTCTGAATGGAACATGGGAAAACTATGCGATTTGATAACAGAGAACAGGGGTTCTTCCCCGCGATGAGCTTCATGGCTCTGTACTGTATGAAAGGGGATGCGGACAACTGATTATCACAGTGAAGCCACCAAGACCACAAAATACAATTCAGCTTCTACCTTTGACTTTCCCCAGAGCTCAGGGAGTGGGCATGAACAACCAACCTGGGTCCCTCATTCTTCTCGCACTAGTAACTTCCAACAATGATTGCCATGAACAGCCAGGAAATGTTCCCTCCATTCTAGACATGGTGTGGTCATTTTGGGGAGCAAGGTACACAGGCAAATCTTATGGTTATGAACATTTAGGGCTTTCTCTTAAACAACTGAAGCAAACTTGCATTTGTCCCATCCTTTAGGGGATGTCAATGTATCAACTATTCTTTGGATTTTTCCAATAGCTTTGTATCATGAAAATAAATTTCAATCTTACCAAAGAGATGTCATATCTACATAAGGAATCTCTCAAAGGCTATTCAAAATGAAGTAAGTAAAAGGACTAATAAACTATTTTTATAAGAAATATTGAAGAACCATATCAAGAAAGAAATCTAATAGGTTGTAAAGTCAAGTCATCTACAGGAAATATGAAAAGGCCAACATTTCCCAAGAGAGTTAAGAATTTTTTTTCTGAGAATATTTTTGTCAAGCCATGAGATTTCAAGTAAATTCGAATTAAAAACAAAACAAACGAGAAATTCCAATATCATCTAGCTTATGTGTGTCCTGGTATGTCTAGGTATATTAGAAAACATACTCACCTGTTTCTGAACATACAGAAGAAAAATGTCCTTCATGGACAACCAGAGACAAATATTTTTAATAAAAAATTAAGAACAAATAAAAATCCCTACAACAACTACTATTTGAATCAAATTGTTTTTCTGTCTCTCCCTCGTCTTCCCATGGCCCACACTGGAATACCTTTGTCCCAAATGATTGCCTGGTTTATGGACAAGAGGGAGCATGAGAAACAATATTTCCATTGGGGAAGATTTTCTTTTTTTCTTTACCCAAGCTTTAACATTTTGAGAATGGGGGTAAAGGAAATATATCTGTGGGCTGTGGCTTGGGTTGTCCCCCAGATGGGTATTGTGTGAGAAAATTCTACTCAGTAGGACTTCCTGCTCCAGAAGGTTTTCAGAAGAGGCAGAAGTGGTGCCCTGGATACACTGAACCTGGGAAGTAGATGCTATTAAAATTTGAACTTGGAATCTGCTTTTATGCAATGGCATATGGACAGATAAACTTCAAATGGCCACTCAAAAAAAGAAAAAATCTTTCAAGCTACTCTAGAGATAACTAAATAAACTGCTGACATTTTCAGGGAGAATCAAATTTCATTAGGGGGAGGTTTTAGTCTGCTTAGGTTGCCATAACAAAATTCTGCAGAATGGGTAGCTTAAATAATAGAAATTTATTTCTCAAAGTTCTGGAGGCTATAAGTCCAAGTTCAAAATGCTAGCTGGTTGGTGTCTGGTAAGAGCTCTTTCCTTGGGTTACAGAATGCTACCTTCTAGCCATGTCCTCACATGATGGGAGAGAAAGAGAGAAATCTCTCGCATCTCTTCTTGTAAGTACACTAATCTTATCAGATCAGAACCCCACTTTCATGACCTCATATAACCTGAATTACTTCTGTAAAGACCTTATCTCTATGTATAAGACATTGGGGGTCAGGACACAATTCAGCCCATAGCAGAGGGACAACATTCAAAATCTTCAACAAAATTATTCAAAATAATAACAAAATTTGGGGCACAGGCATCAACCTATCAGAACAGATACTTGCTAAATTTGGTCAGATGCCAGCTGGACTGGTGCATATCAACAGAATATCAGCTCTACCCTTTTGGCCTGTTAGAAACAAAAGTAACAAAAGTCCTTTTGGTCTCCTTCTGGAAAAAAAAATCTCCACTGTGCATAAAAGAGATAGATTTGTTATGTAGCACATTATCAAAAATGTAAAAATAGGTCTTATGCATTCATGTATAGAAGTAAACGTGTTGCTTTGTCAATAGAAACATATTTTAATTCCTCAAACTATTAGTAATATTTATCTGGAAGGAATTGTAGGAAATTTTCACTTTATAAATTGTATAGTTAGACTATGTGCACGTATTATTTTGTAACTGGGAAAATAAAGATTTTTTAACATATTTTACACTTGTGAATATGTTCACTTATTAGCCCTTAGACCTCAAAAGAAATGAGCTATGCTGGCTGCACAGTTGGCCTAGGGGTTTCTTATTAATCTATTGCATGAAGAGTTGGATCTGTTCTAAACATAAAAGCAATCTTTCATTCATATGAATAGTTTATTCCATGTTCCTAGATTGTTTTTTTTTATGACAAAGAATGACAGATTTCTGAATGAGAAATTGAAATTTTTTACGAAGAAAATTCTAACACTATTCAAAAGAGCAGCTGTCGAGGTCCCCAGTCACATTTTCAGCATGGTTACAGTCTCTCCCCCAAGAAAGTGAATCACCCCTTCTCTTCTTTAGTATTTAAAGAAAAGAAGCCTTCTTACCCTCAAAAGAAGAAGTATATCAACAAGAAAGACAATCCAGATCTTGTTCCCAAATGAATTTTTTGCTTAATATTTGTGTTAGTTTCACAACTTCCACACTGTAGGATGGCTGGTGTGCCCCACCCCACTAAGCACTAGAATCACCACCCGGGCATTGTGACATTTCCAAACTTCCCCTGAGAAGTACTCCTGCTGAGAGACACAGCACCTGCATCCACCTCAGCTGGACCACTCACAGCCTTAGAGCACCCCATACAATACTGTGCCTCTAGCTCACCGTTTTTTCTGTTCCATAACTGAAATGTTCATCTGACCTTTCTCCCTTGCCTGTTGCATTACTATTCACCCTTCTCAATTCTGAAAAGGCCTTCCCTATTCTTCCCATGCCATACTTCCCACATTGTACTTTGAATATTTCAGATAGTAGACAATGGGTTAATGTACAAATAACTGAAAACCCATCTAGCAATAGCTTTGAACCAGAAAACATATATGAAGTCTAGAAGGGAGTGAATTCGACAGTGTTTCAGCTACTCAATTTTATTATTAAAAATGTATACTTTTTCCTCTTTTCAGCCCAACCATGCTCAGCATTTTGGCTTTTCATCCTCATGGTTGCCTCATGGTTGCAAGATGGCTGCTAGAGTTCTAGCACAATGCCTTCACAAAACCATTGCAGTTAGCAAAGAAGGAGATGGTCAGAAGACTCTCTCCCAAACATGACCTATCTGTTTATCAGAAAAGTAAATCTGTCCCCATAGACATCCTCAAAGTCTCATCAGTCAGAACTGTTAACATGCCCCCAAAAAAAGTTGCTTGACAAAACAAGTCTCTATCAAGAAATAATATGTTTATTGTAACAATTATACTTCAACAACACTGTTAAAATTTCTATAATTAAGGTATCTTAATTGTTATTAGCAACATACTTTACAATAGACTAACATATCATTGTTTAAAAAATAAAACTCCTCCTTAGCATATAGACAGCACTTAATTAATATATTTGGAATTAAGAATGCCTTGTGATAGGAAGAGGAGACCAAAATATGCTAAAACCATCAAAATTCCCTGTCAATAAACATTGTGCCCCTACTATTTGTCCCTCAGGATGCTGGACCACTCTGTAACTAGGCGATGATAATGAAATTACTGTTTCTATTTTACATACCACTTTGCAGTCTTTCATTTCATCTTAACATCTACCCTGGAGGTAAATAGTATCAGCCCTAATTTACAAGGGAGAGCAGAGGTTCAAAGAGGGTAAATCACTTGCCTACATCCACATAGCCTAAGTGAAGTTGCACCCAGGCCTACCTGACTACACCTGCTCCCATTGCATCCTCTCTCATTCTATCTGAGGCCACTTGAGTTAGAAATACCCAAAATCTTGGGTAAGACTTCATGAACTATTCTACTCTACCACTCCAAAAGAGATAAATAAGCTTTTCCACCCTTCTTCAAGCAGTTCCGGAGTCAGTCTAGCATCTAGACTACAAGAATGAGCCAAGAAATAGCCTTTCAAGCCCCACTGTAGTTTGGCTGACTGATATTCAGGATTTCTTATGGGCTAAGAGGACTCAACCTCTTAAAAGAAGAAATTATAAGTACTCGATTAGTATTGTGGACCCCAGTGAGCATAAATAAAAAAAGCATGCAAATGAATTTGTTTCTAAACAACACACAAAATCAGACCTAAATGTTACAGAAAATTTAGCTACGTCACTGACTAGTTTCTGAAGTAAATATAAAAGTAGACTGATACATTATTCCTTGTAAAGATAACAGATGGAGGCACTTTTTAGACTTAAATTCATATGCCCTATTCTTGAGAGCATTAATAGAAATGTTCCCTGTATGTTTATAGGTGTTTACTCAGTTTCTATCAGGACATCTTGGTACCGAAAATATTTCATGCCCAACAGTTACACAAAACCACTATTTCTTCGGTTTATAGCCTCTCTTAATCTCGTTGTGGAAATCTCCAGACCTCAACTACATTCCTTGAAATTTTACAGGGCACAAGAGGAACAGAAATCAGCTCAAAATGAATATGTGTATTCAGAATGCATTGAGATTTTTCCAACTTTTCAAGGACCTCATACAAATTAATCTTCTTAAGGGCCCTCGTGGTCTCTGAATCACTGCTTCACTTCCCCACTTTCAGCACCCCCACTGTAGTCTCCTGATAGGAATAACTGCCAGATCATTATGGAAGAAGAAGGTTATTGAGTCAAATCTGGGAGGGCCCGTGCAAGGTCAGGAGCAGGTATCACCAGTTTTACATAATTTTTGCATCTGCGCCAATTTGATTTAAGGCTATAGGTGGAATTTACTGGTGAGCATTGCATTATAAAAAGTGGTTTCTACCAGATTGTCTCGTATTTATTATGATTCAGTCAAAAGTGAATTGTACATATGCCATTTGCAATGTGCTGATACGGTGCAGAGGAAAAAATGGCTTTTGGAAAGCACATTTGTTTTCCTTTCCATTGTCTTTAATGGTTTACTTAGGTGGAAGAAAAAAATGCTTTACTGTTAAAACTGTATCTTTTCATGAGGCACTAATGACCAAATGGATATTATTAGAACAAAAAAAAAGAAGAAGAAGAAGAATTGAACTTCATGTATTACCATAGTGGTAATAGAGAAGAATAGAATTGTTTGATCAAAATGTGTAAAATGAAGACGTTATTTGGGATCTCTGAGAATAAAATAAATGCAGGGTAAAACATTCAGGAATGTCAAGCTCCTAACAAAAACAAAAATGTTATTTACTTACATTTTTTATTTTTGATTGCATCGAGAGCTGGCAACCTTTTAAAAATGAGTCAAGTGGCTTGTCCCCAGGGAAGTAAAGGGAAAGGACACCCACACACTCTCACATTGAGAACAACTTAAATGCCACTGGAAAATACTCCAGGTTCATTTTCACAAAGCAAATTGGGTATTATTTTTCTTTTCTATACCAATCTTGTCATTTTTCTCCAGAAATTTAAAAATCCCTGGTTGATATATCTGAATAATTCTACCATTCCAAGAGTCAAGAACTCACTCTCCAAGCTGATAGGAATATGAGAATTCCCTCTCAGGCTACAACCAGGATCCCAGATTCTGGTTGGTTCCTCCGTGAATATGTTGTTTGTCATGGTTTTAATTTTACTAAAGTGCCTAGGAACTCTGAAAACAGCAATTCTGCTTCTTCACTGATTGATGCTTAAAAGAGCTGAAGACTCAGGACCAGAGGCATCGCTAGGAGCTGCCTAGATTTGGGAGAGTGAGTATAGTGTGGCCATTTCTCCATCCAACCATTTTTTTTTCACAGAGGCCCCTGATAAGCTCACTGAATGTTTTTAGTTAGGCTTTGTTTTGTTTTCTCTACCTCTTACTATTATTCACCATGTTGTCCGATGTTCTAAATGGTCTTTTTTAATAGGTATGAATGAAATGATATGATGTCTGAGATTTGCCTCAGAATAGGGGAAATTAGAGAGTTATAAATGAAATAAGATTTCCTGTGAGTTGATTTTTAAATCTGGGTAATGGGTACAAAGGGAGTTTATTATTCAAAGGTTAATGTCATAGTTGTCAGATGAAAAATGATTCTCATCACCTCAAGGAGTGATATCCAAATTTTTTTAATCACCCATCTCATCAGTGAAAGAATATAGGGCACATACATATCTACTACTTCATATTTGTTTATATATAAATTGTTACCCTGTTGGAATAATAGAAAAATAGTGACAAACAAGTGTATAACAGTATGCCGTGCTCCCTTCTAAGCACTTTACATATACTAATGCTTTTATTCTTCACCACAATCCTAACAGGATTGCCAATGAGGACACTAAGGCAGAGAGAGGGTAAGTAATTTACCCAGTGTAATACGATTAGGAAGTAACAGAGCCAGAATTCAAACCCTGGCCATCTAGTTCCAGAGTCTATCTATTAACTAGTAATTTGGTACATGACAGAACTCGGGAGGTGGGGCAGGGTGTGAGAGTCAGAGAATGAGATCCTTAGAAATGAAATTAGGATTTCCACCACCTCCTTCCAGCCTCCCCACCCCCCAACAAAAAGTTATCTTGCACACTCCCAGGGGTTCCTACTATTAAAATAAAATGACACCAGGCCTGAAAATTCCCAAAGCAAACAACCATTTAAGCCATAAGCAAACTAAATCTAGCTTATTTCATGAACATGAGAAATTTGGTTTTTTTCTTGTACGTGCCTCTAATCATTATAAAATAAACTTAAGCCATCTTCCGAAAATGGTCTAAGATACCACTTTTCACCAATCCCCCACCATCTGGAAACCCCCATTGTCACAGCCAACCATTGTAAAGGTCATTCTGCGTCCTCATTTTCAGTTTATAAGCCACCCCATAATGCCGTGCTTCTGAGCTTCATATCAGTTTTAGCTTTGCAAATTCTCAGTTTGCAAACTCTTCTTTTGTGCAAAATAAACTCTTACTAAATACTATTTGATTAATCTGGTTTTAATTTTTACTATTTCTGGATTTGGGGCATTACTTACTCTCCCAGTACCAGTTTGAAGACCATTGACCTAAATGTTGTTCCATTGGAAGCTGGCCAAAAGTCCTCTGGGAGGGCTTGGGAGCTATAGATTCCACAGGTTATTCAGGTACTCAGTGTCATCAGGGTGATTCAGGACCTTTGATGAAGTACCTATGTCATAACTGGTGGTCTGTGTGTGGACCAATGTTCTCCTTGTCTTCAGCTACATTTCTTAGCACTATTAAACTCTGCGTATACTCCTATTATCACTTATTCTCTGAAGAGCTTTTTCTTGCATAGTCAGAGGTGCCAAGGAACAAAGTGATCATTTATAATATTGTCTTAGAATCACAGAAGGTCTGCAAGGGAGCTGAAGATACCGTCTGGCACACGGGCCCCAGCTCCAGCTTCAGGCAGCATCATGTGCTCCTCCCTCTTTCGAGCACCAAGCCCACTGATGAACTATAAATGTGGTCCATGCTGGCCGTCAAGAGAAAGCATTCTCATCTCATGTCATAAGTCTTCCACTCCCTTTCTCCATCATAATCAAAGTCAACACCTAGGACATCTAGTGATATGCTAGAGATAAACTAGACTTTCCAAAGGTGTGAACCAAGACAAAAGTGAAATGTGACAATCCCTGTGAACTTAGAAAGTCATACAAGGATGTGGGCATCAAAAATGTTCTGGTCGTTATTTCTTGGGAAAAGAAAAAGATAATTAGCATTTCTAAGTACCACCTACGCAGCCCTGTATGATGAGGCCCCAGCTGCCCTGTGACTCTACTCCATGCCACTCTTACTCCAAGTCACCTTGTGCCAGCTACACTGTCCCTTTTGCCACTCCTCTATCATCTCAAGCAAGCACCTTCCTCCAGGCCTTTGCACATGCATCCTTCTTAGCGTGGAATATGCATCCCCGAAAATTCATCGGCTTCTTCGCTTGTTTCATCCTCTGCTTATGCATCACCTCTTTGAAAAGCCTGTCTCTGACCTTTGCATCTATGAAGCTTCTCATTCTACATCCTTGTTTTATTTTTCTTCAAAAGCTTTATCTCTACCAAATATATTATACACGGATATTTGATATATTGTTTTCCCACCCCACAAAAAAAGGAAAACTCTCTAAGGACAGAAACATTGCCTAGTTTGTCCCATGATGTACCCTCAATACCTAGAATGGTGCCTGGTACACAGTGAGCACTCAGTAAGTATCTGTTGAATAAATTCAATAGGTCATGTATTCCCAGTTCAAGTCCTCCAGATTAGAAAGGCCCCTCTAGATTCTGCCTTCATAAGAAGCATCCGAATGACTTATTCTCAGGGCCTGCTGCTTGAGATAGCCAAGCTGAACTACTACCTCAGGTTGGTCAACATGCACACATGTGGCCACTAGAAACTCTGCCTAGTACCTCGGGGTGAGGCTGAGAAAGATGACCCGATCCTGCACACCACTGTTGTGCTGCTCCTATTACATGTCACCATGCAGGAAGCCCAAGAGTTCCCTCTGGGGACACCATCACCTCTCTACCCTGGCTCTGTAGTACAGCGTCTCAGAATCCATCACACAGAACGTCAGGTTAGCAAACACCAAGAAAAATGCGAAAAAAGATTTCAGACATAGTGGAGGCAGACACAACCATGTCAGAGTGGAATGTCACAGATGAGACCAAGAAAATGAAAAACTGCACAGCTTCGATCACCCCAAAATTTCCAGAAGTCAGGTCAAGTCCAAGGTGGCTTTTCCACGAACATTAAATCAAATCCTCTACTAAGTGCTATAAGGTCCTTGGAGGCCAAGAGAGCACCCACTATCTTCTATCTGAGGATTTGTAGACATATCACTTAGATTTTCATTTAAAACCATGAAAGGGGATATTTTTTAAATATTAACACTAACTCTCAAAGAGACAGAAGACTGCAGGAGTTATAAGGACCCACACGCAAACTTACTGGGTGACAGACTCATTCACTCTGAGCTCCAGCACTGGGGCAGCTGTTCGAGGAGCACCAGGGACACATGAGGAGACACTGAGTTATAGGGCTTCAGGGCGAGGGCTGGAGGCAAGGCTTTCTCCCAGACAGAAATGCTGGCAGAATCCATTGTTCCTTTATTGACCCTCCTTTCTTCTGGTGTTCAGATGCAGGTGGCCACTTTATCTGAGCCTCCATCATCCTGGCTAACACAGGTCACTCCTCTCAGGTAATTCCCTGAGGCCTTGCCCCTCCTGACTTGTAAGCCCACCCAAACTGCCTCCAGTGTTCTTTTGTTGTTGTTTTTTCATACAAATGGCCTGTCTTGGCTCTTGTTGCAGACTTTCCTAAAGTTTCTCAAAGACTCACAAAACCCAAAGAAGCAACATCTGGCCTCAGTGTGCCCTGTACCTATTGCTGAGCAGCCCCAAGCCCGGCACTCCCTCCAAGCAGCAGCCGGTCTCAGTTCCTGGCTTGGCCTCTTGAGGCACCTCTAAGCCCAGGACAGGTGGTAGCCATCTTCAGATTGCCTGGTGACTCTTTCCAGGTGGCCCCAGAAGTAAACAGGCTGCAGCTGAACTTGGCCTACAGCTGGGCCCCTCCCAGGAGGCCCTTGGGTCAGCATGCCCAGTAATCTGCTTCAATTGGAACCAGAGCCAGAGCATCACCCAGGGCTAGAGCTAAGGAGTTCACACCCAAAAGGCAGACTGGGCCGGCACCAGAGCCCTGCTAAAGCAAATATTGCTTCATAGGGTTGGCCCCTCACCAGCCAATCCTCTCTACTAATCAACCCAAGGGTCAATCCCTCCCATCAAAATGCAAACAGTGACCAAGTTTCAACTACAACAGGAGGACAAACACAACCCATACAAGAGACACATCTTGAGCACCTGGCTCAGGTAACCAGGAAAGACTGTACCACTGGGCCCCACAGGACACCTACTACATAAAGGCACTCTACTAAGACCGAGAGACTTAGGATCCCTACCTAATATTCAGAAACAAACACAGGGAGGCAGCCAAAATGAGAAGACAAAGAAACATGTCACACATGAAAGAATAGAACAAAGCTCCACAAAAAAAAACTCAACAAAATGAAGACAAGCAGTCCACCAGATGCAGAGTTCAAAACACTGGTTATAAGGATGCTCAATGAACTTTGGGGAAGAGTAGATGATTTCAGTGAGAACTTTAACAAAGAGATCGAAAACAAAAATGGAGATGGAAAATATAAAAGGGAGCCAGTCAGAAATGAAGAATACAATATCTGAGATGAAGAGTACATTAGAGTAAATCAATAGAGTGGATGAAGCAGAGGATCGAATCAGCAATTTAAAGAATGAGGTAGTGGAGGACACACAATCAGAACAGCAACAAGAAAAATGAATCCACAAGATGAAGATAGTTTAAGGAGCCTCTGGGACAAAATCAAGCATAACAACACTTCATCATAGAGGTACGAGAAGGTAAAGAGAGAGAGCAAGAAATTGAAAACCTATTTGAAGAAATAATGACCAAAAACTTCCCTAAGCTGGTGAAGGAATCAAACATACAACCCCAGGAAGTTCAAGGAGTTCCAAACAAAATAAATCCAAAGCTGCCCACACCAAAATACATCATAATTAAAATGCCAAAGGTTAAATACAAGAGAGAATCTTAAAAGCAACAAGAGAAAAGCAATTAGATACCTACAAGGGAACTCTCATAAGAATGTCAGCTGATTTCTCAACAGAAACTTTGCAGGCCAGAAGGGTTTGGCACAAAATATTCAAAGTAATGAAAATCCAGGACCTACAACCAATATTATTCTACCCAGCAAAGCTATCATTTAGAATCTAAAGACAGATAAAGAGCTTCCCAGACAAGAAAAAGCTAAAGTATTACAAAAAATGTTGGAGGAATTTCTTTAAGAAGAAGAAAAAGAGTATGTATCAAAAATATGAATAAATAATGGCCATAAATACATGTCTGTCAATAAGTACTTCAAATGAAAAAGAATTAAATGCTCCAGTCAAAAGATAGAGTGGCTAAATGGTTAAGAAGACAAAACCCTTACATATGCCGCCTACAAGAGACTCACTTCAGATCAAAAGACACACGCAGACTGAAAGTAAAGGGATGGAAAAAGATATCTCATGAAAATGAAAATGAAAAAAATCTGGGTTAGCAATGCTTACATCAGACAAAATAGGCTTTAAAACAAAGGCTATATCAGGAGACAAAAGACATGGTGATCTCACTTCTGGGAATTTATCTGAAGAAACCCAAAACACTACTTTGAAGGAATATGTGTATCCTTATGTTCATTGCAGCAGTATTTGCAAAAGTCAAGATATGGAGGTAAACTAGGTGTCCATCATTGGATGAATAAAGAAGAGGTAGTACACATTTACAATGGAATATTACTCAGCCATAAATATATATAAATAGATAGATAGATAGATAGATAGATAGATAGATAGATGAATGAATAAATAAAATCTTGCCATCTGCAACAATGTGGATGAACCTAAAGGGTATTATCTTGAGTGAAGTAAGTCAGACAGAAAAAGACAAATGCCATATGATTTCACTTACATGTGAAATCTAAGGAACAAAATGAACAAACAAAACAGAAAGAAACTCAATGATACAGGGAACATTTTGAGGGTTGCCAGATGGGACAGGAGTTCAGGGTGGGCGGAGGGGAGTAAAAAGAGGAAGGGATTAAGAAGTACAAACTGGTAGTTACAAAATAGTCATAGGATTATAATGTATAGCATAAGGAATATAGTCAATAATATTGTAATAACTATGCACAGTGTCAGATGGGTACTAGTTTATTGGGTGTCACTACATAAGTTATATAAATGTCTAATCACTATGGCATACACTTGAAACTAATATAATATCATGTGCCAACTATAACTGAAAATAAGAAATATTAATAAAAAATAATAACAATAAAACATATCCTAAAGTATTGTTTTCAGGTTGTGCATTGGCCATGATAGAGCATTGTATTGATAAACAGTAAAATTAAAACAAAATAAAATATAACGATAGAGTACACTGCACAGAGTAAAGATAAGTATCATCTTGTAAAGCTTTAATTTTCACTTGGTGTGTGTGCACTGGTTCAGAATGTGCTAATTCAAAGACTTGTGACTTACGTTTTATGAAGAATCCTCAAGTAACCTAATTTCTTCATGTGTCTGATCAGTCTAGGTGACTCTGTCACATGACTCTAGACAGTTCCAGGTTTGCCACTTTACTCATCAATGTCTACCATCAAAGTTATCATCTGATTTTTCTTGCATTGCCTCTTGAATTATCACACTTGACATGTGGGTCCATGAAGCATCATTTCAGATTTTGCCATCAGTATTAATGACAGAAATGTTTCACTCTTCCAAATAATCATTTTTCCAGTCCCTCTTCTGGCATGCTGGGGCATCTGCCCACCCCCACATGAAATTCATGCTTGCTGATTGCATGGGGATCCATGTCACAGAATCAGGAAGCCATACCCTGAAAACCAAGTTGCTCCTAGGAAGTCCCATGTTTCTATCCATCCTTTCATTTATTGATTCAATAAGTATCTTTGCCTGCTATGTTCCAGGCACACTGACTCCCAATGGCAAGCAGAACAGGCATGGTCATTGCCCACTCGAAGCCCACAACTTTATCAATGTCAGAGTTCAGTTGTCAGAAGACAGATACGGTCTCAAGTGCTTTTTAGAGATGACAGTCAATCACTGTGCGGCTTTCGCAAACTATTCCACTCCAACTCTCTGAGGTTTGTCTGCTCAGAAGCTGGGTTTTCAGGGGCACTGAGAATCACAGCATTTTAGAGCTGGAAAGGCCCTTCCAGAATGGCTCCCCCATTTTACTGATGAGGAGACAGAGGTGACACCCTTTGCCCACTGACACATGACCAGCCAGAGGCACACGTTCCAGCACCCTCACCACCACCCCCTAATATAGTTGAATGTGGCCTATTCTTTATGAAGAACTGAGAGACCTTCAATGGAAGCACCTTATATCCTGAATTTTTCAAAAGGACAATGGTGCAAAATGCTCAAGCAACAGCTGATGTGAAAAGAACAAAAGCCGTATTTGGAAGTCACCGAGGGTTTTCGACAATCCAAAGGCCTGGGAATGAGAACAGAGGAGCCCAGCTACCAGGAACACTCCCCCTCAAGCCTCATGTGTGCCTGCTAATAAATCTCCTTCTTCTTTTTTGAAGTTTAAGTGCTCCCTCACGGAGTGGCCTTCTGGTCACCAGGATCCCCTTCGGAAACAATAGTCATGTTCCCAGGGTCTGGGCACTCAGCGTTTATTTGTTTGCTTAGTTGGTGTTTGTTTGGTTGATTGATTGAAAGGATAAATGGGTGATTTTTTTTTCCCCTCCCTCTATCCTCTTAAAAATCCAGCCAGCATGCCAGGAGCTTTTAGTTTAGCTTCCCCAATTCCCAATAGCTTCCCTTAAAGTCTGTCCCATTAAACACGAAATCCACAGAACACACACCAAGCTACTTCTTCTCTCCCCTAATAAATCAGGTAAATTACCGCCTTTGTTTTTAGGACCATTTCAAGTTCACTTTTAAGATTCTTTGTTAAGGTTTTATTTATGTTGTGATTTAATAGAGATTTAATCCACTTTTCAGCACACAATCGTATCACAATACCCCTGAATTTTTCACTCATATTATTAAAATTGAGGAGAAAGGTAGTTTTCCTCAGACATGACACTGATCACTTCCAGACTGCATGTGTCTCTCTGGCATTTTAACCTACCTGAGCTTATAAAGCCCACTAAAATAAATAACAGTTTGGTCTGCAAAGGATTGGACTGTGTTAATACATGCATAGAGAGATCTATGTTTATCTACACTTTTTAGAAACATAAGAGTCTTCTACAAATATGTTTATACACAGCAGAAACCATGTGAATCTCCTGATAAATGTTTGCCTTCACACTCCTGGGGTATGTTCTACACCAGATGGTTTGGTCAAAACAAAATCAAACACACATACACATGCACACACACACACACCCTTGAGTACTGCGCTTCCCCCTTTTCTTGGAGCAGGGGAGAATTTTTTCTCCTTTCATGCATGAGAAAAAATGTAGAAATGCTTAGAATAATGACCAGTATGTTCTGTGTTTACTGCTGCTTTGCCTCGCTAGAGATTAACTCATAAAACTTTACTCCAAATTAAACAAACTCAGGCTCTCCTTGCAGGCAGTCAAAAGCTTCCACTTACACTGAAGGAAATCTCGACTTCCATCTCTAAGAGGTTAAATGGCCACCCCTGTGGAAAGCTATCAGGGTCTCTCTTCCTAGGTTCTGCCTGTCCTTGGAGGGACTAAAACTCTCATCTGGACCCTGGCACCCACAGTACTTCATCCGGAATTAGAATGGAAACTACAAAGATCACAGATAGATTGTATTTTAAAACATTAGCATCTCTCTTGCTGGGTTTTTTTTTTTTAATTACCTAATTGGTCCAATTACAGTTATTTAGAGAATCAGACAGTCAAGGATTTTACTGACAGGTGGGTAAGAAAGCACCTTTGACTGTGGCAGAGAACTTCCAGAGGAAACCACGTCTAGACTAGATTTTGGAACTCTCTCACCATCCTGTCTTTTCAGCCATGACTCCTCTGGGGATAATTAGATGGTGTCTTTGAAGAATCCAAATGAGAGAATATGTATAAAACCATCTAGTTCTGTGCCTAGAGCATAGTAAATTCTCAATGGATATGAATTCCGTTGGAATCCCAGACTTGAGACTGTAACCTAAAGAAACATGTAAAAGATCTTGAAAAGGAAAACAAGAAGTCTCAAGGTCACGTCAGACTGGCCCTGACCTTGGCAGTCTATTTGTCTTTCTTTCCACAGTGTTTGGGTTTCACAGCCTCCAGTCCCCTGACAACATTTTTACCTGGAAGAAGCTTAAAGAGAATTTTAAATTTGGAGGGGCATTTATAAAGATCAGTCGATGCAAGCCCCCTGCTTTCTACTCCTAAAGGTCTGTTTATTTTCAAACATGCCCGCCTGGAGCCATGGGTGTGTTTTTGTGTGGTCCGGTCCCGTTTTATGGATTATTCCTGTACTCTGGAATCCCTGGAATACTTCAATTACAAAAATCACCACGTGCTGGGTCCTTTCAGGTTGACAAGACTGCTTTCCTTTCTCCCTAAGCTGGGCTGTGTTTGTTTACATAGGGAATGTTCTCTTTCTGAACATTCAAACTGTTTCAACATCCACTTAGATAGCCCCATTAAAAACAAGAGGTTAAAAAAATTAAGAAGGCAGGCAAGAGAAGGACAAAGAAAATACACCTTTAGATTCTAACCAAGAATTAGGTTCAGGACAAACTTAGAAAATCAGACGATGTTTGTCTTTTCGTCGCTGACACAATGCTTTGCTTGTTCTTGGTGGGCGAGGAGGACCTACCCCAGTTTGGATCAGTGGCCACGTTGTGCAAAGTGACTTTCCTGTTTAAACTCTGTGCTTTCTTAAATGTTATCTTTTCAAAGGAAAATTAGATAACCCTACGTCCCCAGACTATATCCTATTTGTTTGAATAAGAAATGCTAATATTTTTCTACATGTTTTGTGTCGGTGTCAGTGGTGACTCAGTTTGGTGGTTAAGACAGGCCCTTTTAAGCTCGAGGAATCTCACTGGCTGCCTTCCAGGAGCCAGAAGTTCATGGTAATTTTGAATAGTGATTTCCATAGCTGTATGAACTATCCGTATCATTTAGCAAAAGAGAAAGTTAGATATACCTTTTCTATGTGTAACTAATGTATCTTTAAATATGTCATTTCATGAAGGTTTTTCTTCTTAATTTTTGTTCTTTATCCCCACTCCCATGTTCCTTTTGCTTTCTACCTAGCCTACTGCCAAACCAACTTTCCAAACTCCCCTCAACCCTCACTTAAAGACCCATGTTGAATTAACCATTTCGCCCCACGGATCTCTGCCTGGTTCATATCTTTCTACATTCTCTTGGTCTAAGGCAATGCTTGTCACATCATAGCCCCGCCCCTTCCCATGAGTCCCAAGTTGTGTTTGGGACTCTGTATCCAACAGGAAAGGAAACAAGAAGTGGCAGCAAAAACACATTCCTAAAACAATAAATTTTCATTCAAACAAGCTCTTCACTAAAGCACAACCATGTCTTCCATAGTCAGCAGAGGCCCATCCAAAGTTTTTCAGAGCGAAGCTTGTCATTAGTACCCCAAACTCCATTTTTCAGTACCTCTTCCTCTTCAAACACAGTGTGAAGATACCCAGTGCCATCTTGTTCTTTCCTGTGAAAACCTGCCCCCAGGAAATCCAGCACTGGGCATTTATATTTTAGTGTAAACTTAAGGTGTTATGTTCCCTCTCCCAGGGAAACTTAGATTCTAGCCCCGCACTAAAGATGAAGTTCTGTCCCCTGCTTAAACACATTTCAGATGGCAGAGGTAATGCTTTAGGCAATAAGACACATTCTTTGTCACCAAAACAGCACAAAAGTGGTTTGCTGCTACTAAAAACCTTACGTGTCTGCTTAAACCCAAAGCTTCAAAGCTGAGGACCTTTCATGCTACATGATAATACTCTTCTCCTTCCACTCTTTGCTCAAAATCAATATTGTCAGCTGTATACCAGGCAAATGAGTAGCATTTATGCCCACTATTGACTAAAGTACAAAGAACCAATGAGTGGAGGCAAGCTAACTGTGTGGTCAGGAAGACTAGGCCTCTGGCCCTTCACTGCACCATCCCTTCTAACACCCAGGGAGGGGATCTGGCCATTTTATATTCATGATTTTATATTATTTGTAAAGAGGGCCCTACAAAACCTAGATCTACCCTGTCATGGACTGAATTGTAGTCCCCAAAAATTCATGTATTGAAGCCCAACTCCTGAAGTGACTAGATTTTAAGATAGGGCTTGTAAAGAGGTAATTAAGATTGAATGAGGTCCTAAGGGTGGGGCCTTAAGCCAATATGACTGGTGTCCTTATAAGAAAAAGAAGAGACACCAGGAATGCACGCTCACAGAGAAAAGGTGACAGTGAGAAGTCCGCCATCCGCAAGTCAAGACAAGAGTTCTTAGAAGAACCCAAACCTGCCAATAACTTATGTTGGACTTCAGGCAATGAAAACTGTAAGAAAATGAATTTTTGTTTTTGAAGCCACCCACTCTGTTGTATTCTGGTACAATAGTCCTAGAAGACTAATAAACACCCCTAGAAATTAGGAATCAGTTTTTAGCTTTTCACTAGCAAACTTTGTTAATGATAACATTCAGTGCTAACTGAAGTGTAGTAAAACAGGTAATCTCATACATAATCAAGCATACATTGCTGACAGCACATGATTCATAAAAATGCTCATTCTCATTGCCCCAGTTAATTCCTCTTCTGGGAAGCTATCATAACCAAATAACTCAAAATAGTGTTTAAAATATACACAAAGAATCCCATTAAAGTATTATTTGTAATTCTTGCCCATAACTACAAGCTCCCCCTTTCCTTAAGTCACAAGTTGTGTGGGCTTTGGATTTCTGGGAGAACCAAAGACCTTTGCAGATTCCCAAATTTGGCCATATAACTTTATATGAAATTGTGTTAATTTGCAAACAGTAATTTTCTTTTCATTCTTGTGTGCATATCCTTCTGCAGTGTGATATTGTTTCTCCACCTTTCAGGAGGTTAAGTCTATTTATCTACTATCTACCCTTTGGTCTGGGCTTGGCCATATGGCTTTCTTTGGCCTATGGAACATAGCAAATAAGATGCAAGCACACTAAGAAAATGATTGAGAAATGCTTACATGTGAACTTTGCTTGCTCTTTCTGTACTCGAAAGCATGAGACCACCATGAACTCAATCTAACCTGCTAGAGAAGTCACGTGCTGAAAAACCAAGCCACTCTGGCCAACAGCCTGCCAACTCCAGATATGTGATTGAATCCATCCTAGGCCACCCAGACTCAGCCCAGTCACCCCAGGCCAGAATTCTCCCAGCCATCTCGGCCAACCACAGAATCATGAGCTAAATAATAAATGTGTGTTCTTTGAAGCTTCTAAGTTGTTGGTGGTTTGTTATGCAGCAAAAACAAATACAATAATTCCCCCTCAAAAAATGCATATAGGGGAGAGAGAGACTAGACAGACTATGTTAATATACTGATATTGGGCAATCAGTTCATGGACTGGCTGGCTAGCTCCTGAACCTCAATCTCGTGATTTAAATTCCAGCAAATGCTTCAATACAATTACTAATTATTACATGCCCTGGGCCTTTGGAATTGCATGAGAAAAGCTGCAATCTTGAATGATAAATCTGCAATGCCCATGGTCTAGTTTACTCTAAAATTGGAAGTGAGGTGAGTGCTCCTCCACATTACACATTTTCCCTCAGTTGAGCCACTTAAAATTATGCCTATGAAGATAACATAGAAACATGGGGACTGTTTTAATGCAACATTAAATGAAAAGAAGAAGATACTATTTTGTCCTTAAATTATGATGACAAATATGTAAAGAAAAATAGATAAATAGTTAGACTGAGGGAAAAGACTACAAATTATATCAAAATACATTACTAGCTGCTTTAGGGTATTAGATTACAAGCAAATTTTTTCTTTTCTGTATTTTCTATAAGGTAATTTTATTACCTTCATAATTTTAAAAAATTATAATCATTTTTAAAAATTGACCCTTCTATTTGCTTTATAATGTTTAACCTTGCTAACATATGAACATTCTCTGCTGTTTTAAAAGTGTAATATCCTAGAAGATGAAAACAACGATAGATTTCTGATTTATTTGAATGTTACTAGTATTGCACTGAAGTTTTGCATAAATCTGTTTAAACCCAATTTCAACCACCTTTTTCAACCAGGAGAAAGCTTAAGCTCACTAAACTATAAATTATTGAAACCTCCTGGCTGTGCCCCATTTGATTCAGATCTAAGCTGAGTAGAGGCAAAAATCATGTTGCCACCTTTGTAGGCCATAGCTGCCCTGGAAAATGGCTCCAGACCCAGTTATCCAGCTCAGAATGAGTAGGCCTTAGTTGTTTTCCAGAGCAAATATAAGTTTGAAGTTTCTGCTAACTAGTATATAGTTACACCCACAGCCAAGAAAGCATTATGAAAAAAAGATACTAAAATCAGACTATTTAAGTGCTCTCCTGTGCCACCCACCCCTGGACAATCTCTTGACAGAGCAATTCCCTTGACTTTTGGCCTTAGCAAGTTCCTATTTGTAAGGTGGTCTCCCCTCATCTCATATCCAATCATTGCACAATGTGTCCAAATGAGTGAAAACATGGATTTCATCTCCAAGAAAGGTTCTTGTGAAACTTAAACAGAGAACACTCTGGTCACTTTGCTCTCCAGCCTCCCCAAAACTAGCAGCAGGAATTTCCCACATCATTCAGTCAGCTTAACATAAATTCTTACTAGGACCATGTCAGGCTCCCTTAATGAACACGGTTCCAACATACAAATTCAATCACATTATGAAATCTAATATGTCAAATGGCAAAACCATAACACAGAAAGTCTACGTAATTAGAATATTAAACAACTGTCACTCATTGTAAGACTTTCAATCCCACGAAAGCAAATGGCCCCATCAATATGGAAAGAAACAGGATTCGGTCAGCTTTATTGCTTTGTGCATCAGCCACCCATGGGATAGTTCTAGGAGCTGAACTTGATTCCAGGAAAAGGTCTGCCCTGAGAAAATAAAGGGAAGGAAACTAAGCTTATAAAATTTCAAACCAAAATTTTAACCATTTGCCTGTCACCGGTTTGTCTTTTCTATTCACCAGACATGTCAAGACTGCAGAGTTGGACTAGAACCTTCCAGGAAAAGGTCAACTTGCACAGCCGTGTTCATAGCAGCATTATTACCAATAGCCAAAGGTGGAAACAACCTAAGTGTCCATCAACAATTGAACAGATAAACAAAATGTACTATATACAAACAACAAAATGTTATTTGGCCATAAAAATGAATGAAATTCTGATGCATGCAACAACATGGGTGAACTGTGGAAATATGATGCTAAAAGAAATAAGCAGACACAGTAGGACAAATATTGCATGATTCCCCTTATATGAGGTACCTAGAATAGGCAAAATCGTAGAGACAGAAGGTAGAATAGAGGTTACCAGAGGCTGAGAGTAGGGGGGATGTGCTTGAATAATCTGGGTCAGTATCTTTTTTCCTGCCCTCTGCCATCAGAAAAGTGTGTCCCAAATAGTGATGTTTCAGCCTCGATCCTGGAATGAAAAGAAATGTGGAACTCAGCAGGGCCAAGTCCAGCCAGAGATAACCTACAGATCTGGAAATAAGAAGTAATGTTAAGAGAAGATTTGGGCTCTGAAAACAAAAGGCAAAGCCCCAGAAAGAGTAAATCCAACACTAACTGCCAAAATATTAAACAGTAGTCAGAGAGACGATAGTTCAGGGAACCTGCTACTGGGAAGGGACTTGAAAGTGAGCAGGACAGAGGTGACAGCCTTGAAGAATCACTCTTTATAGGAAAAATCAGAAAAAAAAAAAAAAGATAAGGAGCAGTGTCCCTCAAAGATGTAGCAATGAAAGACAAGAAGGAAGTTAAAGTAAAAGCAAAAAATCTGCAGAAACACAAAGAAATAAGACATCTCAGCCACTCCCAGAACACCCTACCACCATCATCACCAATATTATCCTTTTAAAGACACTGAACTTTATTATAGTGATAAAAAATGGTACTTTTGATATAGAAAACTTGATCACAAAATGCCTAGGAATAGAAAGAAAATCTGACAACTACATATAATACCACTATAAGAAGAAAACAAAAATGTACAAGATATTTCAATAAATAGAAAACTCCCCCCAAAAAAATCTCACCATAGAGTGGAGGATACCTATAATACAATACTACAAATTTATTATTTTCAAATGAACATATAAATATGTATATTCAAAAACTAGACATAAAAATGGACAAGAAACAGGAAGAAACATAATCAGAGCTCATTTTACTAAGGACAGAAATAAAAAAAAAAAAGACAAAACATCTCAGATACTACAAGATGCTAAAGGGAGAATAGGTTCAAATAGAAATTAAATGCATCATGGAATTGGTCAAATGAGTAAATGGGTTAGTGTTGTTGAGAGTCAGAGTTTTACCTGTAAAGAAAAAAATCAAAAATGGAATGAGAAAAAAGAAAGAAGCTATGAGATTGGATTGGAATTAAAAGTATCAATATCAACTCATGATATCATTAAAATTTTTTAATATTTTTGAATTCTAAAAGTAATTACACTCCAGTTATCTGTGAGCACACCTGGCACTCAGTTTTGATTTCTAAATATCATCCCCAACTAAAAGGAACCAGGGCTCCTTGGAGAAATGGCTGACCCCAGGGCTGGGGTAGAGGAGGTAAAGATGAATACAGAATTTTTGGTTATGCCAGAAAGGAAGGAAGTGCTCACAAAAATGACAGAAATGTAACAAAAGGAGCCAGCCTGCAAGGGTTCCCACTGGCTAAATCTGGGGCAATTTGAACATAAAAACAAATAGGTTGTAATCTATTTAATAACAAAGGAATCTATGCGTGATGGATAATATAGAAAGCAAAGGACAAAGGCAGGCCCTCCTTTAAGTAACATGAAGACTAATAGATATGAAAGGAATGAGGTGCACTCTGGGTTTAAGGCTCCAGTCACACCCTTTGTCCAGGCAGGCTTGTCCAGATTACAATCTGCACACCTACATGCAGTAGCCCTGGGGAGCAAAAAGAAGCTCAACCACAGTTGTCTAAAAGACAGACTTCACAAGGCAAGTCATTAAAGTCAGAGGAGCCAAGAAAAAATAAATACATGTAGAAAGCAGGGTGGGGAGAAGTGAAGTAACCAGAGGTAACAGAATATGAGGTGCTGATAAGTCCCAGTGATGGAAACACTGAGTCCCAGACCTGCTGACAACCTAGAAGAGAGATGATAGTAAAGAAACAAAAGACCGTTCTGCAACTCAGAAGCCCATGAAGCCACAGAGCAAGAATAAGAATTATGTGGCATGAGCTACATAACTTCACCTCTGGAATCATCACAGACATGAATTATCGATCGTGGAGCTCTTTCCTACCACTCTTGGATGCATCCTCAGACTCTCAACATAACAACCCGCTGGCTTTTCACCCAGGGCTAAGGACATCTTCTGTATGAATGTGAAAGTTTTAAGAGGTTGGGGAGTCGAAAATGGAAGAAAATGGGAAGGGGAGCCTCTAATGCTAGGTCTCAGTTTGGCACCCATGTTGCTGACAGACCTAAATCAGGGACTTTCATATTAAGACATAGCACATATTATTTTTAGAGTGTAGTAGATTTTAGAGAGCTTTCGACCCAAACAACTACTGAAATTTTAACAATTATAGCAATCTGGCACCTTAAAAAGTTAATTCCTTCCCAGCTATAAAGAATTCTTTCCCTAAGCAGTCCAGAAAGTTTGCATTTAACTACAGAACGCCAGAACAAGCATACCTAACTCACTTTTACTAAATCTACCTGTGGCACTAAAAAATTTTATAGTGATCTAAACCACATGCCAATTAAAACTTGTGTTGAACTTTCACATCTCCATTTAAGAAATCAGCAGTGTAGACCGTGGGGTTCCAAGGGACATAAGATTCCATCAGTTTTCCCATGTTCCCTAAAGTCACAGGAGGCTGGACCTGTTAGCTACAAGAACTAGTATCTTAGGGAAATAGAATCAGAATGTGCCAAAGAGTTTTAGAGTTTTCATAATCACCTAGACCATAGCCCCATTTCTCAGGCCCAACTTTTCTAGGCCTTGAAGCCCACAGTTAGTTGCACAGCTTCTGTAAGATGACAGAATGTCTTACTAGAAACTCAACTGGGTGACTTCCTATGAAAATTGTCATTGGGCTTCATATATCAGAGCAGGAGTTGGCAAACTCTCTGAAAAGGGCTAACTAGGAAATATTTTCAGCTTTGCAGGTCATACAAAGTAGTCTATCGCAACTACTCAACTCTGCGTTTATGGAGCAAACACCGCCATAAACAACACGTAAACAAATGGCGATGGCTGTGTTCCAGTAAAACATTTTTTACTATAAGCATTGGACAGGATTTGGCCTAAGGCCACAATTTGCTGAGCCCTAATGATAATTTGCTGAGCTTGGAGTCCAGATGAATTGCAAAGCAATTTTTCTGAAGCAGGCTGCCAACTGCCACCTTTACCCCTGGGATGAGACCTTTCCTTCTGATGGCTCCTCGGATCTTTGTTTTAATATTCAAGGGGATGGTCATGTGCTATTGGATACATCCGTGCTTCCTGATTTCTTGCTTATGAAATGCTATGGGGACCACTTAGCGTTAGCTTACCAGCATTCTCTCTGGCACGAGCAGAACCTGGGAGCTCCACTGAAAAGCCTTCGAATGCACAATGCAAATGTCATCACTGGAGAAGTAATTTTGCACCCTGAGCTTGAGTTTTCTGAACAAGTTCATATTTTCTCTATCATTCCTCACCCTGCATTATGACAGCTTTGGGACTTTAGCATGAGCCACATTTAAATTGTCAAGAGATGTCAACAAGTTGTAAGGGACAGCCTCACACTGGCAGCAATTACTAGAGGGCAATGATCAATGGGGATCTTTTGTTAGCATTGCAGGATCGCCACTGACTCAGGAAGTAAGTCTTCTGGTGGTTAAGGCAAAAGCTGAAGCAGACAAGCAGTTTCACCGTGACTGCTCACAAGCCACATTCCTACACTAACTCCATTAATTATTCCTACTCAAAAAGACAGGGATTGTTACCGTCTACCATCTACAGTCTACCGAGAAGAGGGGGTGGCCAGACTCACAGAGGCTCTATTTACAGCGCCAGGAAATGCATCCTTTCTGCTTTCCGGAAAGCATGATTGCCTTAGTCCACTGTGATTCCTTCTGTAAACACGTAAAGGCCATGTGACAGCCACTTGGAAATGGAGGACTTTGAAAACTTAGTCATGTCTTCCAGGTTCATATTTTTTTAATCTTTTAAATTAAATGTATTGGGATGACATTGGTTAATAAAATTATATAGGCTTCAAGTCTACAATTCTATAATGCATCATATGCCTATTGCATTGTGGATTCACCACCCAAAGTCAAATCTCCTTCCATCACCATATATTTGACCCCATTTACCCTTTCTAACTCCCCTCTATTCCTCTTTCCCTCTACACTGTTGTCCATATCTACAAGTTTTTGTTTGTTTGTCTTGTTCATTAATTGCTTGCAGTTTTATATTCCACATATGAGTGAAATCATATGGTTCTCGACTTTTTCCATCTGATTTATTTCGCTCAGTATATTTTCAAGATCTATTCCAGAGATTATATTTATCTGGGCAATGACTTGACGAATTACTTCAATGTGGAAGAGACACTATTTGTGATCCATAACAACCATGTTCACTTGCTCATTTTCCTTGCATTTTTGCTTTTTACACTTTCTTGCCTTAAAGTCACGTGACTCGTACAAAAGTATCTAAGGTTGGAAGTTGAAAGAAAGGTCCATTCTGCTCATCACCTAACCCTAATTTCCATAAAAAACAGAATTATTCTTTCAAGAAACATAAAGTCAAAATCCCATTCCCACTTTGTATCATCTTTTCTAGCCCTGCCTATAGCACCCGCCTGGTTTAATGCCACCTCCTCCCCTCAGTCTTGCCGCATCCAACACCGTGTCTCCTGAGACAATGATCTTCTGTAGGAATTCTTCCGCGCCTCTCAACACACCACATTCAGGCTTGCCTCATGCTTTGATAGGCACGTACTTCATCCTACCAACCTGTCTACACCCTTGACAGCAGGACCCAGGTCCCATCCATCTTTACAGTCTCCATGGCACCCAGAACAGAGCCTCAAATCAAGCAGCGACTGGATAAGCGCGTCATGAACCAACAAAGCAGTTCCTGCCTCTCTGTCTCTGGGACTCAGGGAACTGGCAAAGCACAAATATTTGACACTAGAGTCATGATGTTACTGCATGGGACCCCCCACTCCAATTAAGATTAGAAGAACACACATCACCTTTGCTTCCTTGATAATAAGAAAAATTCTGGAGCATGAAGGAGCAGCGACACCTCACATGTCCTGGCCGGGCCTTCTGTGGCCTCTGTGCTGCTCCCAGACACCCCCATCCCCAGGCTCTGGCCCTCTTCTCCTCCCTCCACTCCCCTCCATCCCTCTTCTGCTCTCCAGGTACCCAAGCCCCACGTCCGGCCGCCCAAGACAGGACCAGGCTGGCAGGCCTCCCTCCGCAGGTGCCAGCGCAAGGTGGAGGGCTGCTCCAAGCACCTCAACTACCTGCTCTTTGTCTTCAGTTTCGTGTTCTGCCTGGCCGGAGGGCTGAGCCTCATTACCGCCGGCACGCTGATGATGTTCATCCGGGTCTTGGACTACTGGGGACGTTCTTCACCTGCCTGGTGACCCTCTGCCGGCAAAGTGGTCGCCGGCATCTAGGGCTTTGTCAACAAGAACCAGACCGCCAAGGATGTGGAGTAATTCTACGACCAGGCCTTGCAGCAGGTTGTGGTGGACGACGGAGCCACCATCACCAGGGCCGTGGTGAAGACCTCCCACGAGACAAGCAGCTGCGGTCACTCCCACGCACTGACCTCGCCGACCACCTCTGTGCTCAAGAACAGCCTGTGTGCCTCGGACAGCACCAGCACCAGCAAGTTGCTATAGGAAGACAGCCACCAGAAGAATGACAACCTCCTGT
Organism: Macroglossus sobrinus; assembly: GCA_004027375.1. Taxonomy (NCBI): domain Eukaryota; kingdom Metazoa; phylum Chordata; class Mammalia; order Chiroptera; family Pteropodidae; genus Macroglossus; species Macroglossus sobrinus. Next base: position 29,128 of record PVKZ01000851.1, read on the forward strand.
CAGGGAAGCTGTACCTCATCGGCGTCACGGCTGTTGTAGTCGCCATGGTCAGGGGCTGTCATCGCCTGTGTATATAATTTTTCTGGCATTATTCTGCTATACTTATTAGCCTTTTATTTTTGAGGTGTTGTTTTTGTCTGAAGTTCCCCGTCACCTTTGGAGCTGATGTCACCTGTAGGTGGCGTGCGAGTGGGCCTTTGAGACTGCCGGGAAGGGCCCCCTCTGCTTCTGGGGCCATTGAGGGCTCTCTCTCTCTGCTTAGCAACTCTCTCCAGGTGTTCGAGAGGACCCCTCTGCTCCAGCTGCGCCCTCCCTTCACCCACCTGTCCCCATGGGCTGCACAGCTCAAGCCTTTTTTAAATCCCTGTCCCTCTCCTACCACCTGTCTCTAGAGCTGCGTCTATAAGCTCCCTTGTGCCTTCAACGTACCTGTCCTTTCTAACAGGTCACCTTCAACTGTAATTACATCTTAAAAGTCATTCAATAAAGAAGGCAAAACCAGACATGAAAAACAAAAAAGAGTCACACAAAATCAGCATCAGAGTTTTCTAGGGGGCTCATGAAGAGCTGTGGAAACAAGAAAGTCTTGATGAACTGAATTTCTGAGAGAAAGTGTAATTGCAAATAGGAAAACAGAATGCCATTTGCAGAATTATCCTGAATTAGCATCTTGCATTCGGAACAACGCTGGGCTCTCAAGTCAGCTAGAAGATATGGGAGAAGCCAAAGCAAGTTGGCTAAACAGGGATTCCTCTGCTTTACTCCTTGGCAGCTCCAGCAGAGGCCCTTCTGCACACTAGGTCAGTTTCTCACCCCCTAGACCATTCTTCTCAGAAGAGAATTCCTGCCTCATTCCATAGGATGGAAAGCTGGCGTGCTGCCTTGGGATGAGAACAGATAATGATGAATGAGGCCTGTTTCCAGTGAGGCTTTCATTGAGGAAGTTCGCTTCTGAGCACTGACACTTTCTCCCTGGATCGCTGAGCAGTGCTATTCCACAGGGTCCCCAAGAAATGGAAGGAACATCCAGCCAGAGGAATGTTTCTCATTTGGAAATTGGCTTTGTGGAGAGGTAATTATGTCCTAAGGTAAATTTTAAATATAAGAAAGGACAGCCATTTCCATACATGAAATTACTCCATTTAACTTTATAACCGTATCTTTCCTCAACCAATTAAGTTAATTTTGAGATGAAGGGCTTGATCGTCCATTTTTACTACATGTAATTTGGTACTCTGTAACTTTCACAGCTATTGGTCTTCATTTCTATGTGAAAAATCATGAAGATTATCAAGATTATCATGGAGATTATCCTTCCAACCATTCGGCCATATCTACAGGGTCTAAAGATTTATGACAGAAGGGAGACACTTCCTTCCCAACAGAGTTTGTGGTAAATAGATTCCTAGAGCCACTGGACTGTAGGAAGTCCCCTTCATGATGTTTTACTTGGCATCTGAGTTTGGCATAACCTGAACCGGAAGTAACTAATTCTGACTTAGTACATATACGAAAACCGGGCTCTCCCTGGTTCAGTGTGCAAACTTAGAAAATGGAAATGGCAACATTACTTATGTCACAAGAACAACTACAGTTTACAGTTGAACTTTCATTTTATAATTATGAAATGAAACTAGATGATAAAAGATATTATCATTATTATTATTAATTATTATTATTATTATTGTTATGCCAAGACACCAAAAGAAAGAAAGGCATGGGAAAACAGGACTTGTTTATGTACAAAAGAGAAGATTATACCCTGTGGACTTTATTCAGAAAAAAAAAAAAAAGGAGAGTAAGGGGAAAAAAATTTTAACTAATGGTAGATGGAAGGAAAATAGCAATGACATAAAACCTTGGCCGAGTCTTTCTGATTCCTGGGGCCCATAGAAATTCTTCAGTTTGGTCAATCTCACAAATCACATGTCTTCATCTTTCACTTCTGATAAAGTATGTTTGACTGTGTAAAAGATTTATTCCCCAGTGTCATTATCAAAGACAGTGGTTCTTATCCTATTTTGTCCAAAGCTCCTTCTAAAAATCTGGTAAAAATCTGTGGCTCTCATATTCATTTAAAATTCACATAGGCACATCATAATAACAAAAATAATTATATAACAATAGCATCTAATGTTTAGAGAAAACTTTGAGGCCATTCATTGTGTTAAGTGCTTTACATGTATTTTTTCATTCAATCCTCACACTAACCCAATAAGGCAGCTACTATTTCCCCCATCTTATAGATGACTGGAAAAGCTTGGAGAAGTCGAGTGCCTCAGCTCCCACCATGCAAAGATTTCCTTCTGATCGTCAGGATCCCAGACCTTGTTGAGGCCCACCCAAAGACCACTGAGCATGCTCACCAGGTTAAGAATCTGCCCCCAAAGGCAGACCAGGTGCACACAGGGCTCCTCAGGATGTCACCAAAGATGTCCTAAATTCAGAGCTTGTTCTAAAACATCAGTGTAGATATGTGTGTCTATAGAAGCATACACATATATGTATCTCTATGCATGCAGAAATTGCCGTGTCTAGAAAGAAACCATTTTTATTTCTGATGCATCTCTTTAAAGTTGATTAAGACTGATGAACTGTTTCATCTCTATCCAGCTCTGTTACCTGATAAGAGACCAATATCAGGTGTTTACACTCCCCACACACTCATCAAACAAAAACTGTATTCTAGCCACCATGAGCTTCCACACTGGCCCTTGGCAGGTGTCAGATAAAGTGCTTACCACCAACATACAGATTCACAGTTCCTCAACCGACATTGATAATGAATAAAATATTACCTTGGGCCTTGAAATTCCTCCCAGAGCCATAACTGATGACCCTCCCTGTCATTGGGCCGCTCTCCAAGCTGGTGTTTAATCACAGGCAGGTAATGACATAAGATGTCTGGTGCTGGACTTTTCAGCAGGTTCTGGGGGAGGGGTGGTTAATGTTAAGTGCCATTGAGGAATCTCGGGAGCAGTCACCAAGCACCCCCGACAGCCTGCAGTGGGCATCCAGGTGAGCCAGCACAAATCCAAGAGGCTCCCCAGCTGGCCCTAAGCCGCATGTGCAACAACAGGCTTGCTGAAGACTCCTTCAGCAGCTCATCAATCTTCCAGAGGGAGGATCAACCTGAAGAAGTCAGCATTGCTTTCCAGGGTATCTGCTCAATGGCAAAGCATCTTTAGAAAGAGGATGCTGACTATCAGTATGCATACTGCCCTCTTTCTTCCCAACAAGAGACTTTGAAGTCGAGGACAAGCTAAGCACCCTCTCTGATTATTGGAAGTTGTCAGAAGAGGTTATCCAATCCTCCCATCGTGGGTTTCAGCAACAAGCTGGCTGCAGCCTTCAAAAAGATGAGTTTTCCAGTTAACACAGAGCTGAGTTCTGAGTCCTGCATGTGGGCTGATCCCCTACCCAAATTTAGTAGCCTGACACCCAGCCAAAGGAAAAAAAAAAAAACTGAATGTAAAGAAAATTCTATCAGAAAATATCAGAGATATGCAGCATCACATATCTTTAAACTACAGTGAGTGAAAATGTTTTGGTGTCAGCCATTTCATCCAGCATGAAAAGGAAAGTATCCAAGTAAAGCCAAGATACTTTGAAAACACTGTCTTAAAATTATTTACCAGCCTCCAACTTTCCAAACAAGCAGTTGTTGATTCGTTTATTCATTACAGAGCCAGACACACATGGCTGCTGAAAGCAATCAGATGGTGGTGGGGTGAAAAGAGAACTGAAAAATAAATTGATCTAAAGAGCAAAACATACTGCAGAAAAGCTTCAGGACTCAGGCACACACCTTCCAAGTCGTGTTATTCTATGCTATTCATACCACTTTCCTTATTTATGTAAAACAATTTTTGTTTTCTTTTCCAGAAAGAATGCTGCCAATCGCCAGAGGCAGACATGTTTATCAAGCTGTGCATCTTGAAGTCTGACATAAAATCTGTGGCCTTTGCTACAGCTGAAAAACACTCTGTCAACACCATGGAGAGAGCAAGCCCGTGGCGCTGGCCTCGACCCAAGGAGTGCAGGGGAATGGACAAAAACTTGACACAGGGCCAAAAATTACAAGATGAGGGAAAGTCAAACTTGAGGTGAACAAACCTTTTCCATCGAGTCTGTTTAATATCTCGTGCAAGCATCCAAACCGCAAATCGGCCAATGCTGAGGTAGAAAGACAAGTTTTTCTCCCTTTTGGAAAGCTCTTTTGCCTAAGCTCCTATGAATACATCAATTATATTAGCCCTGAAAGTGTCTGTCAGTGCGATGTTAAAAGGTCCACTATTTTACAGACTGCCCACTTTAGAAACAAAATACCCTTCAGACTCCCTGCCCTGAATTGCTTGGGCCAAAGAGAGCTCCAGAGGAAAACAAAAAAAAAAGTGTAAACTCCGCTGGATTGAGAGAGAAAAAAGCCACCGGATTTAAGTAAACTTGTATTAGTATTTGCCTGCTTAATAAAATCCCCTAGTGCTTGTGTGCCTTCAAATTCTTCAACAAGTCAGAAAAAAAATGCTCTTTTGTGACAAAAGGTATAAGGTCAAAGAGAAAGTCGTCAAAGAAGATTGTCACCCACTCCAGCTCAACTGTGCTTAGAAGTTTGAGGAGACATACTTATAGTAAGAGAACAGAGCAGCCCCAGAAATGCTCTGTCCTGAGTTTTTCCTTCAGGGCAGGTCTCTGGATTCCCGGATGAGAGTTCTTCAACATCTGGACACCGCACTGAATCAGGATTGTGTCCAGAGAAACTAAAGATGGTTGGAGACAACCCACAGGCCTTTGCATAGAAATAGAAAATAATAATAATGACAGCTCATAATTGTACAACTTCCAGTGGACCTGGTGATCATCAGTCAATTGCAGTCTCCCTTGTCTAAACTTCTAGAAGTGCAGCAACCTCAGTGCCATCATTTTTATATATCAGGTGTTCTTTCCAGAGTCCCTGGTGTCTGTCCCCAATCTCAGCCACCCTCTGTTGCTTACGTTGGCCAACCCAACTGAAATGGGAGAGTCTGAATCTTTCATTCTATGAGCATAGCCAACATTCCACAAGATTTATGTCATGAAAGCCTGCAGAAATGACAAATGGTGGAAAACAGGGCCAAAAGAAGAAGCAAAAATACATCCAACTATGAGTTAACCAAAGGTGGCCCAATACCTGTCCCTAATGGATGCTGTGATATTTAGGGGACATGGATTCAATAAGAGAGAATGAAAATGCTATGTGAGTATCTATATAATATTATTGTTTTCGATTCAAAATCTCTTTGGAAACATTTACTTTTACCCTTTAGTCCTAATCCATATGTGCCAAAGTAGTAACTAAACATCTAGATTGATTGGGTGCATTGCTCGGCTCACGGAGGGGCAATTTTTTCCTAAGATATTTACATCTGTTCTCTAAAAAAAACTAAGCATAGTTGTAGAAGTTGGTTTGGGCACCTGAGGTGACCACAGTCAGGTAGCCCCCACATGAGTGATATGGACAGCCACACTATAGAGCACCTTCCCCATAAAGTAGCCTTTTGTTCCAGTCACCACTTAATGATGTACTGCAAATTTTACCCTGCAAAAAGTCACCACCTTTAGTAAACTGTGACCCACCATATGACGGAATACAATCCTGAAACCAAAAATTATTCTTATGAAGAGCTTTCAACAACATGCAGAGATGCCACTGACATAATATTAAATTAATAAAAGCAAGATAGACAAACACATCTGCAGTATAATCACAACTATGAAGATGACCTGCATACAAGGACAGTAATACTCCCCAAACTTTGAATGGCAAGAATCTATAGGAGGTGAGATTATAGATAATTTTTATTATTTTCTATACTTTATATTATCTAGGTGTTCTATAACGAGTAAGGATTCATTATATATTTAAAAATAGTGTTTTAAAATAGAATAAAATCCCTAAAAGACATTCCCTACTCCTTTCAAGCACAAGATTTTTTTTAATTCAAGGCTTGAGGCCTAGGACTCTATTTTTCAAAACTAAAATCACACTGTTAAAAATATATTTCTGTTTTAGAACCTATTTTCCTCAGTATTTTTTCTGATACTTATAAGTTCTATTGATCTTAATGGTAATGTGGGAGGTAACTGCTACTGATTTTATACATGCATCTAAACTATCTAGAGCTAGAACTTTCTAGAACTGTGTTGTCTAATACAGTAGCCACTGGCCACATATGACTCTTAAACACTTGAAATGTGGACTGAAATGTGTTATGAGTGTAAAGTACCCACCAGATATTGAAGACATGGGGTGGGGGAAGAAAGTAAACTATCTCATCAATAACTCTATAGCGATTACATATTTAAAGGATATTTTGAAGATATCAAGTTAAATTTTAAAAATTAAAATAATTTCCCCTGTTTCTTTTTACTCTTTTTAAATGTGGCATCTAAAAAAATATAAAGTTACTTATGTAGCTTACAATATATTTATATTAGACTGAAATAACCCAGGAAATAATTCTGCAGAAGTGTAGTTCAATTATTCATCTACCATTTTTTGGAAAAATACAGAATCCAAATATGCACAGACTGCTTGCCCAAGCCATATCTATGGTCCCCATAAAATGTGTCCTCCTGCCCCTGTTCTAATTTGTATTTTCAACAATCAGATAATTTCAGTTATTCCAAGTGTAAATGAATTGAGGCCAATCCAAGGGCAGCGGCACTTACCAGCTGCACCTAAAGTAATCTCGCCTTCTCCCTGAGGGACAGGACCTGCATAGCTCGGAAGTCTCTTAACTCCCCAACGTCTGCAACCGACAGTCTCTCTTCCTATGGATTCATTCGCTCACACGTCTGTCATGCAAAGGGTACAGTCCCCACTGGCAACAGCCTCGAGTACTGTCAGGTCCTAAAAGGCCATACCAAAGGGACTTCCTCCATGGAGTTCTGGGCCATTTCTCAAAATGCCCCCGTCATGAGGAGACTGAAATGGATTGCTCCTCAAAAGGGCAGGGGAAATATGAAAAGAAGGATTATATCTGTCTGAACTGCCAAACCAAACTCTGAGAAGCAGGTCCTCCAGAGAGGGCCTCAGATCCGCAGGATGTTTTCCAGAGATGACGCTTTTCGCTCGAGTGGGAGGTGCACTCCCATCTGGTCCAAGGCTACCTCAACTTTTACAGCCAGCCCACCCCACAGCAAACGTGTACCTAGGGTCCCTTTTCCTCCCTGCTCAGAAATGCATTCTTTCTTTGCAACAGTTATTAGACTAAATAAAACTCTGATAATCAACACAAGGAGCAGACTAGCTTTGCAAGGCAAAGGTGCAAGGGGGTGATGAAAAGAAAAAGGAAAGGAAGGGAAGAGAAGGAAAAGATCAGGCAGCAAAATCTGCCAGTGCACAGATCCTTCACCCAGAAGCACCGAGTTATATTCTTCCACGAGGGTCTCTCTCTCTGACAAGGCAAATCTGTGATATCTGACCCCTCTAGGACAGAAGAGGGAAAGAACTTAACTCTGAATGTTCCCCTTATGATAGCCTTCCTCCCTTCCGTTTCTATTGTTTGAAAGAAAAGAAAGAATGTCTCCTGAATGGGACAAACCTCAGCCACAGGCAGCAGCTCCCCTACTCCTGCAGGGAGAGCTCCCCTGCTCCAGGCAGCTGAGAGACGCAGGAAGCCACAGATGGCAGTTACTACGTCAAGGCTCATGTGGCAAAACTGACTGACTGACAATTATTCCCTCAAAGATGACTAACACACAGCCCTTGTCTAGCAGTTTTCATATTTTAACACAATTTTCCGTAGAGTTCTCTTTAATCAATCTCAGCAGATTCAGTGACTTTATAAAACTGAAGTCCCTTTCTTTCCAAAGGAATAGAGTCAATTCAAACTTTTCTCCAGGGATGAGAATCCAAAATCCTAACTCTGTGTGTGCCATACTACTGAACTACCTTCATTTTTCTCTCTGAAATTTTTTGGCCCAGCTTACAAATTAAAATGTTAAAGGAAATGAAACTATAAACATAAAAAGAACAATAAAGATCATGATTTGTTTGATGTTTACATTCTTACTATTAAGACAGAATTTAGATAGCAAAAACTACCCTTAATTACTTTAAAATAGACCTCCAAAATCACTAAGAGTGACATCCTAAGGACATGTAATTGACTTGGGGTGGTGGAGGGAGCTGGCAGCATGCAAGAATTGAATTTGAAAGAGAATTTGTTAATTTTAAAACATTATCCAAGCGATTACAGTCATTATATCTCCCATGTGCAGCAAAGAAGTAAAAATACCAAGCTCTCCTGCAAATTTTCCGATAGATGTATGCTATTAAAACATACGCTTGTGCACACAAACACACACAGTGAAACCAGATTTTAGACTTTGGCTCTTGCTTGCTAAGGTTCACCCTAGAGCAAATATTTACTGCGGGGTTACAAAATTTTCTTAAAGGAGGACCAAAATGGAAACGTTTACATATGCTAGAAGTACTTTATATGCACAGGGGCCTCAAGAAAGATATAGTTTAATAAAAATATTTATGAACTTTGAAAGCAAACACAATCCAAGAGGCCTGCACATGTGGGAAAAGATGATATTTCAGCCTAGCACGTTTTCTCTTGAAGATCCTTTGGCTGTTTGCAATGAACAAGGCACAGTTTCCTCTTAGGCCCTGCTAATCTGTAGTGTAAAACATTCTCAGGAAACAAATAAAAATATCCGACACTGTTATCAGAGACAAGAGTAGGGATGTGGCTCTTCTTCTCTTTTATACGCAGACAGAAACTTTCTAGAATTTATGAAGAAAGTTGCTGCACTAAGGTTCTCTACCTAAACCATCCCCACCTCTTCCCCATCCTAAGAATATCTGTTTTCCTCTGCCTTCTCCAACCCTATATTAATGATTCCAAAATGAACTAATTTTCGAAAAAAAAAATTTTAAGCCAAAAAACACACAAGTGTGTGTCCTCGCTGTTTTAACGCTTTTGGCCCTTATCTCTACTGTTTACTCACTGCCTGTGAGCCCACTGTGTCTGGTCTCAGAACCAACGTTTTGCATATAAAGTTAGCATTTTGCACCTTCACTCTATTTTGCTTGGCCACTGGGTCTTAGGGAGTGTGCTAGCTTTTTCTTCATTAGTGCTTTTGTACTTCGATCCCCATGAACTTCACTCAGGCTGTATCCATTTACCTTAGTGCTGATTACCAAAGGAGATCTTAAAAAGAAATAACTACGCCATTTACAAGTCACACAGAAAAAGAAATCGACGCTGAGTTTGACAAACTTTTGCAAAGACCTTGTAGAGCCCTAATGCTCTATCCTTGGCCTCTATCGCCCCCTGGTGGCATCTCCGAAACAAACTTGGCCAGGGCTCAACAGCTCAAAGGTTCAAAGATCCTGCTCAGGGGATTGGAGCTACATACACTCTCTGGTGCCAACTGGGGTGTGGGGATAGAGGAGACTGGAGAAACAATAAACGTAGAGGGAAAGAGAACTTCCAGAAAGCCACCCGGCAAGAAGATTTCAAGCTTCTCCCCCAAACAAAAGACTATTAGAGCTGGACAAAAATGCAGAGATGCTTGGTTTTACAGAGGAGAAACTGAGGTCCAGAAAAGTGTGATTTGCTCGGAGTCACTGGATGCTATTGACTAATCTCCCCACCCCAGGTCAAGCTGCTCTTTCTGAACGATGGGGTTTGGGAGTCCAAGCCTCCACCGGGAAAGATTGTAGAGTTGGCCTTATTCTGTTGGAAGATGCAAAGGAGTGATCAAATTAGGGGGCGAGATTTGTCGTAGGCCTCAGTTATCCCCGTTACATGGTGGGACGGGGTGGGGCGGCTCTCAGGCTACCTCAGCCCCTCGTGGGAACGCGGCGCGCCCCCTCCCCCGACCTCGGAGCGGCCGGGCCCAGCTTCCCAGGCCCCGGGCAGGCGGGCGGGCGAGACACAAAGCAGGCCCTGCGGGCGGCGCTCGGGCCCTCGGGGAGGGCGGCGTGGGCTTGATTGATTGATTCGCAGCGTTTAACCCCCGCCGCCTCGCCTGAGGCGGCCGATCCAGCTGCGGCCGCGGGCCTCGGGTGGCCGGGGGCCCGACCCGCACCCCAGCGGCTGGGGGCGGGCAGGGGGGCTGATTTACAGCCGCGCCGGCCGGACTCTAGCGAGACCACTTCAACCCGGGAAACCGACTCCCAGGGCTCAGCCCGGAAGAGGCCCCGAAAGGGGAGAGGCGCGGGGGCGAGGGGCGGCGGAGGGCGGGAGGCCGCGATCCCAGCTTCCCGCGCCCGCGGGGCTTCGGAGAGAGGCGGGCACGGCGTTTCCCGCCTCCGCCCGCGTTTTCGCGGGGAACTGAGCTCACGGGAGAGCTGGGGACCGCAGCGTCCTTCGCCCCTGGGACCGCCGCCCCGCGCGCCCGCTACTCAGTCCCCGGGCCTCTTCCACCCGGCGGGGCCGGGCCCCCAAAAGCCTCGTCCCACCGAGCCAGAGGCCCCAAATCCGCACCTTCGGGCCCGCCTTTCCTGGGGGGCGGGTAGGCAAAAGAAATTAAGCAGCAGAGATCAGAGAGGGTCCCGGGTGAAGCCTGGAGAGCCCCTAGATCCCACTTCTGTTTAAACACACTTTTTTTTTTTTGCGGTGCACAAAACAAATATTAAAAGAGCAGCGCCACAGCTTAGAAACTAGGTTCTCTGATAAATAGCCTGAGAGTTTACCTTGTTGAATTAGCTCTCCGCATCCTCCCGTCCCGTCCCGTCGCTCTCTTTACTCCCTAAGAGAAAGAAGCGCTCCCTAAAATGTTGATTTTACCTTTAGCCTCTGTGTGATGATCTCTGATCATATTTTGCTTCGGAGAAACAAAAAAAAGTGCAGATAGTGACATAAAATAAGAAACGTATGTTTCTACTTTAACAAATCCGAGGTTGTATTTCTAAAGTAAAAATATAATTTTATTCAATTTTCATACCTAAATGTTACTGGGTGTGAGGAGTTACCCTATATACAATTTGTGAAGTTGATCACCAGAAACGGGGGTGGGAGTGATGAAAATGTGCAGATTCCTGTTCTACAGACACTAAGGATAGTAAAATGTTAGGGTAGGCAATTACCCACTGTTAGGATGTCAGAGAGAGAGAAGGAGTTCACTCTCGCTGTTCTTTTTTGACTACACAAATGTCAACAGACAAAACACAAGCAACAACTGCAATCCACTTTTTTGTAAGATGAGGGTTTAATGGCTATTTTCAGAATAACTTTTAAAGTAATAAATATGCCCACTTAAGATCTGTTTTTAACTACTTCCTGCAATTTTAAAATGTATAATTATAGGGCCGTGTGATGGAAATCAATGCACAATTATTCTGTTTGTACCTGTAAATGGGGCGTGTTACTTTACTTGGGTGTTTTCTTCTTTTCTCCCTTCTCTCTGCAAATACTATTAGCTCTGAGTCTGGCCTTGAAGTTGAGGCAGCATGAACCCTTCTCTTCCTGATAAACCCAAACAGAAAACCAGATATACCCATAAAGAGGAAGCCAGATGAGAACTGGAGGTCCATACTTCTTCCTAGGGTCCCAACCCCAAAGCCCCTGCCCGGGTTAACAAAACAAAGGTGCTGCTCCGACCACAATGACTTGTGAAAGGAAAGAAAGTCTTCCCTATCTGTAATCAGGATCCCAAAATGAACCCTAAAAAAGCCACGCTGCTCTAACAGCTTCTCCATCCAAAAGCGGCGATCTAACCTCGGCCCCAGGGAAGACCGCTGGCTGGGAAGTTTAGCTTTACCCTCAATATCATTTTAACCCCTAAGAAGCTCCACAAACGACGCTCTTTCCGAAACGAAGCTGCCTCTTACGTTTACCTTTTTAACTCACTTGACGTTGTGCTTATGGTACACACTTTGCCTTAAGGAAATGTTTTTGCAAACACTTTCCCTAGATGAGTATTTTACTCGCAAACTTTCCTGGGCAAACTCTCAAGAGGAAGTTTCATATTAAAGCTTATTTTCATAATATGTAGCTCTTTAACAGTGCGAGTACGTTTTCACTTCGTTTAGCTATAAAATAGAAAAGTGTTTGGTTTTCAATTTTTCTAAATTACTACGGGGTACAGCGGGTGGTGCGGAGAATGGAAGGCGATCCTTATGCCATCTGGCGGTGCCGTGCGGAATTTCGCTGAAGAAGCCAAATGTACTGACCATCTGTGCCTAGAGTGGGTTTCTCCAGGGGAAGGCTGTGTAAATCTCGTCCTTTCGAAATCAAGGGGTGGTGGGCGTTGGTGTTGGGGGTCTCTTTCACCAATGATTTTTTAAAGACAGAGATTCCCTGTTTTGGTGGGAATGGAGAGGGAAATTCTGCGCGTTGGAAATCCACAGTTACATTACATAGATTTCTAGACTAAACCATCATATATGTGCACAACATAACTCTTGTTTGTTTTTTCAAAAATATCGTTTATATCCCAGTGATATAGAAGTTTGGAAAGGTCAGGGTGAGTTGTAAAGTTGAACATTTTGCTGAATGTATTCAGAGGACCATGCAGGCGTCTGTGCAATACTTCCCATTGGACACGTGAGGGCGTGCTCAAGTCTCTGAGGTCTGGTAATATGACTCCTTCCTTTATTTGCATGAATTGCCTTGATTGGATATTAGGTTTTTAAAACGTCAATTTTACGTCAAATCGTTGCCCACCAACCAGCAATCTACTCCAGTGTGATTGGTTTCTACTGTTGGTGTCAATCATCTGAAATTTGCATACTAGTCAGAGGTCGGTAGGAGCTTGTCAGTAGGCTGTGGCAACTGGAAGGGAAAGAATCGGACGGAGAAGAATGAAAAATCACTTTGTTCTAGCAAAGCAAAATAAAAGTGTTATTTTGCTTGTTATTTTAACATAAATGTAAGTGTATAGTCACCTAATAAAGACATTCAATTAATCAAAAATAAGCAACTATCAAAGCCTTTACTAATTTTATTTAATGTTTGCTGCTTTAAAATATCAATAATTACTCAAAGGCATAATAAAACGCAAAGACAACATGAGTGCTAATGATTTAGTGTAAATGATTATTTTAAAATTAAAGGTGAACATGAAGCTTCAAAATAAAATGTAAAAATATTGCTTTCAATACTTAAATGGGCAGGCTGAAAGCCTTGCTTCAAAAGAAAAAAAAATGCACCAAAACAAATTTTAAAGAACATTATTTTGCTTTTAACAGTTACATATTTCCATCAGTCTGCTTTTTGTTTGTTTGTTTTTTAATTTACCGTGCACTCACAGACAGAATAGTATCGGAATGGAGTGTCTGTAATACTTGTATTTATACATTTCTTTCCTCATACACCCTAAAATAAAAACAAAGAAAAAATCTCAGGGCCTGCGAAGATGTAATTGCCAGTTTAAAGTTTCAGAATTCGTAAAACCGAAGCTTTGATTTGCCAGCTACAAAACTTTTCTAGGGCTACTGTAATTTAAAATGTGTGCAGCATTATGTGATGTTTATTATCACTCCAAAATACGTGCAAATAAGAACCACCGACCTAACACCTTATAATTGGAAAACACTCCCGGGCCCTCCTCTGCCCGGCTGTAACACGCCAAAGAAACATATCCGACGCAAGAATTTGGATGCAACAGGGCAACGGAGTAACGCTTCTCCTCTCCACTCAGCCCGCCCTCGCCTCTGAAGAATTTTGTACTAGGCGTTAACTACCAGCTTGCAATAAACTGGAGTTGCTTCTCCTACTTTAACTGGATTACGAAATTAATTTCACTCTTTACATTTAATAGCCAACGGGTTTTTCCTTCGGTATTTTATATATCTGTGTCACTACTGTTTTACTGGTTGCTGCATATTTTTAGTTTTCTTTTTCTTTCCTCTCTCTTTCTCCTTTTTTTCCCCGTTCTTCCTGTTAAGGATTATCACAGTGTTCCAGGTGTCTTGTAAAGTTTAGCCTGGTTTGCATAACTACAAGAGGCTAAGATACATTTGTACCTGTGATTGCAAGGGAAACAAACGGGGCTAAATCGGTGCGGAGAGGAGGTGGGGGAGAGGTCTGTGGCGCTTATGAAGGCTGGGCTGTGATACGAAATGTGATTTAATGTGTGATTTACCAGAAATGAACAAATCGACACAGCGGTAAATTTAAATCCCTTCCTCTGGGTTTTTAAGTTTTTAAGTATGCCTTCAACTTCATTACTCCCTCCCCAAATAGCCTGCTGCTGGAGACCCTTCTCGGTAAAATCGCTTCCAGACGGCCTCCGGAGCCGTTGAGTGTGGGTCTGTGATAATCGGCCCTTCTGAATCAGCGCAAAATGCTCGCAAAGAGAACTAAAGCCACCGAGTGGGCAGAAGCAGCTTCAATTCGAGCACTCATCGCCACCACTATCACCCCCATCACTCCCATTACCCCCACCACCACACGCACCCCATACAGACACAGACACCAACACGCGCACGCGCGCGCACCTCCCCGTGCTGTCAATCACATACTCACACCATAGGACGCATGCGCACTGACGTACTTCAGCCTAAACCGACCCCACGCCCTTTCTACGTCACCTCGCCCAACGGACCAATAAGAGGATGGATTTGGGGGCTGGGCTACAAGAAAGTAGCCAATGGGAGAGCGTTTCGAAGCCAAGGCTTGAGAGGAGTAAATCCTTCCGTGGTCCACGTTCAGCCGCCCCCGCGATGATTTATGCGTCCTTTTTATTATTTGTAACACTTTGGGAAGTTATTAAAAGGAAGATCTACTGCTTCCTCTTTTGGTGGGTGGAACTAGATGGCAATATTTGTCACTGGCCCTTATTAGGGAAGACTGAGGCACAGTGGAAAGCGGTTGAATGCTAGGTTCGTGTGGGTCCTGTTTTTTATTACAAGACAGATTATCCCTTTCATTACAAGCTGTAGACAGGGCCAACTTCGAAGGTCTTCGTGGCCGAATGATCTTCGATCACTCAGGGAGCTGAAACCTGATGCCTTCCGACTTTTGTGTCTGTACTTTTGGCGTTGAGAAGAGCCTTTGGGGAAGGTGTTGCAACCTTTGGTTGGAAGAGAAATAAGCAAACTAAATCTCTCCCCCTCACCCACCCACCCACACCCTGCCTGCCATACGCACACACACAACAGAGTAAACCTAGGCCTTTTTCCGCTTGGATGCTCATTAAGAGTTAGTTGACTTTGTAGCGGATGCAATAAAACTTGGATGGTTTCAGGCCCCAAACAATCCTGGATTCTGTTTTTCTCTCCCCCCGCAACCACACCCCCAAGGAAATTGCCTTTTCAGCAGGCGCCTGCGGGAAAGAACCGCAGGAGACAGATTCCCCTTGGGGACCCAAAATTTGGGGAGTGAGGGAAAGAGGCGTCTGGGGGTATGGATATAAATAAAGGGGGCCAGGATAAGAGAGCAGGGCAGCGAGGGAGGTCTTCATGTTTGGATTTGAATTTTCTGGCCTAATAGGGGAGGAATCCACAAACCCACAGTACCTGGAGGACTCTGAGAAGTTAGTGGTCACCCACAGAACTGCTGACCATCCCAACCCTGGCTGCGGGGAAAACAATTCCCCAGAGCAGATTAATGAAAAGAGCCAAAAAAATAATGGATACAATTTTGCTACTCCTGACCTCCAAATATAAATAAGTTCCAAGCGTAAAGCAAAGATTCCAAGAAGTCTGGCATGTGGACGTTGCCTCTGTTCTCTAGGTCATAGCCAGGAATTTCAGTCGCTGGTCTGGGGGGATTTTTATTTGAAATTATGAAAATTCATGCCGGAAGGATTGTTAGGGGATAGAAGTGGGGCGATGAGAGACCCACGGGGGAGGAGGAGGGTAGAAAGAACCAAGAACTGTTTGATCGAAGGACTGAGTTGAAGGAAAACAAAACCGTGAACTTCAAAGCTTCCAGCCTAATCCCCCTCAGGTTAATTTCTGCTTCCTAAAAAGTTGATCAGGGTCATAAATCACCCGCCCCGCCCCCGCTGGTCTTGCTGGGTTCCAAAGAGGTTCTCTCACCGCCGCCTGCCTCAGCGGCACGGGGCGAGTCTCCAACACCAGGACGTCTGCAGCCTCCTGGGGCTGGAGGGGCCCTGAGACTGGGTGGGCTGATGGATGCGCGGGAACGGCTTACAGGGGGGAAGTGAAGATCTGGGAAAGATGCTGGAAGTGGGGCGGCCTCGACCGCGGAGGGGTCCTGCAGATGCTCTTTCATTCTGCCAGCTCCTAACATAAAACCCAATCTTCAACTGTGTCTGGAGCACTTTTTGAAGAAGGTTACAGCGTGTTTAGAGATTTGCAAAGCTCTGCCGAGCAGTAAAAATTAGGCCTGCCTGAGATCTGTCAAATGACTTCCGATAGCAGCGCCCGCTTAAACCTGCGCGAGCCCTGCAGCCTCCGATATTGGCTAGGTCCTGGCCTGTAACTCCGCGCTGGACAGCGCGGTGGCGGCACCGCTCGGCTGGGCCAGTAGCGCAAGGCGATCAGTGAAGTATCTGCCTCCAGGCCAGCTAGGGGCCTGCTTTTGGGTATAAGGATATAAGTCAAGGCAAGACTTTTCCACCGGCTTTCCCGCGCGGAAAGTCCCAGGCGTCTTACATTTGACTGTTAGATTGGGGAAAATGTCACTGGAATCCAGAGGTTGGCCCTTCCGTGGCGGCGGAGGCTGGGGAGCGGCCCTGCCCAGGAAGGACAAGCGCTTCTTCATTATAAACGCTCACGTTCCCAAAAGCAACAATATCTAAACAAGCCAAACGGCATTTTGTCAAAAATCTAAGAGACAGTGATCCTCGCGGTACAGGACGCTTAGTGGACTGCAGCTCCTAAAAATTCTTTGCTTTTTCGGATTATTCCCAGGCAGGCATGGACCAGGAATTTGTTTCCTGTAAAATCACAGTTTGCTCCTTCGCACGCCCCAGAACTGCGCAATAGATCGCACCGTACGCTACTGTCGCAGAACCCACCACGCTGCTCTAGTTTAATAAAGTGTACGGCTTGGGCTCAGCAAGCTTTAATAACTGAAGGAGACTGTTGACCAAGGGCGGAAGGATGGAGAAACAGAAAGAAAAAAGAGAAAAAGGACATCTGTTCTCGGACATGGTCAGATCTCTCCACTATACTGGAAGATTATTTTATTAAGTATTGTTAATGTCCCAGCATACTAGATACAAACAAGTATATCTGAAAATGAAAAATAAAGTCTGATAGAATTCGTCCCCTAGGTGAATAATTATGTAGATTCACGCATATAAATGTTATTTTTTTTCCGTGGGAGATTAACGCGGTTTGTCTATCATAACACACACACACACACACACACACACACACACACACACACACACACCACATTATATTTCCATTTTTAAAAACATAATAACTCTAAAGTTTATCAATGATGATAAATTCTTAACGGATTAAATATTTTATGATCCACGAGTGAAAGCAGGATTAAGTTCCAGGAAATAACGAATTGGAGATTTGATCATTTTCCCATTTCTGGGGAGGGGATAATCATCCCCAAAATAAAGTTATACCATTGATTTAAAAAAGAGGGCATAGAGAACCCAACGAGAGAAATAACCCAGCGCGGGAGGGGGGAAGACTATGTTATATGTTGAAGCATATTTAAAGATCAGGGGCCAAAATAATGAAATTCAAGGGAAAATTAAAAGAAGACGATGAGGGTTTATTTGAGGGACCGTCACTGCCAAAGGTGGAGTGGCCACATTTTTCCTAGATATCAGATTTCCCTGTAACTTTCAACACGCGTTTCAACTCTGGTATCTAAACTCAGCAACCAGTGCGGGAATGGAGAGCCTGCAGCCCCAAGATGCAATGCGGGCTTCGCCTCTGGGTGCTCAGTGAACTCTGCCCAGAGCTATGAAAGCTGATCCCAGAACTCAGTGATCCTGTTTTCCAAACCACGAGGAGAGAAGGACCAGAACAGGATTTTTCTTTCTCAGCGATCCCAGCCCCGCGCGGCCGAGTGAAAGCAAATATTCTCGACAGCTTCGGAATTAAAATGATTTGCTAATAACCACTGCTCGCACTTTCCGGGGCCCTTGCTTGTCTAAACTCGTGATCTTTACATTCTTAGAGGCCTGGGTGAGGAATACGCAGAGGCCCTGGTGCCCTGAGCGCCTAGAGCCTTGTAACCGGCCTCTTGGCCCAGCGCAAAATATTTTCAAGACCTGCCCCCCACCTTTGTGAAGGATTTGGGGGCATTCATCAAGTCTGCAAAGCGTTTATTCATTGCTGTAGTTCTGCGCTTTCTAAACGAATAGAAACCTATTATTTACATTCGTTCCTTGCACAGATATTTATTATCTGTAGGAATATTTAAGGGTCTGTATTCGGCTGGCCACCTTTGACAGGAGCCGTCACCTCACACTCCCGGGTAATAGACCACACTGTGGCTGCATTTAATTTATTGGGGTGAGAAGTTACTGCGGGAGGTTTCCAAAGAGGGAGTTTGCCACGCAGAGAGGTGGAGACCCAACCCCATAGGTGGTTAGATTATTTTTTTGTCTCGGAAAGAACGTACTCAAACACAACCCAAAATATGAAAAACATTTCCTTAAGGCATGGGTTGTTAACCAGGGTCTCCGGGTGCTTAGGGGTAAGTAAACTGGCCTTACAACTCACTGAAATGTAAAGCTAAATTCCGGGTGGCGATCGTGGAGCTAACCTTTTTTAAATCAAATTCTTTAAAAAAAAAAAAAGTCCCACCACCCACAGATAAAGGAAGAAATTAAGAAGCCACAGTTGAAATTTACACCAAGAGCTCGGAAGCTTTGCATTGGTTCTGAATAGATGAAATCTGAGAAGCCAGTATAATTAGCAGCGAACTAGGCACGATTTTTCGCTTGCTTTAAGGTAATAGATCAAAACAAGCAATACTGAAATCCTTTAATAGCCATGCCATTGTGATAAGTTCAAGAGAGCTTAGGGAACTGGCAACCGGCTACCTGGTGTTAATATTAATGAGTTTTTAAGCCAGAATATTTCTATGACTGCATTTTCCCTCTAAACTTCAAGGCAACCGAAGATCTCCTAATATTGTCATTACCACGGCCAACAGAGGGAACCCGATCCGCTGTGGTTCTAAAACAAAATGGGATATTAACCGTGTTTGTTTTCACTTTGATCCATAGGAAATAGGTCCTGCGCCCTGTGACCCATTAAACTAATAAGATTATACACATCAGCAGAGCGGAGGTTCTAATTGTTTCCATCTGTACCAGATCTTTGCATTTTAAAACTGATGAAAATGAGATTTGAGTTACAAAAAAGAAAATATATTGAGAGCGAAAGAGTGACAAAGCTGAGAAGGTCGGACCATACATGACATTAATTACCGAGAAAAAAGTAGATGTATATGGTGTGGCGCTTTTGAGGAAGAAAATATGCAGGAAACTATCATTTAATTGATTTGTGCTCCCAAAGCTAACACTTGCTTGAGAAAACCAGCCAATCAGACGCGTTTCCGGGAGACAATCTACACCTCCCCTCCTCTTTATGAATATTTAAACAGTTTCTAGCTTTCTCATTTAAATGTTCAAGAAAACGTGCTACAACAGGCTCGTCTTTCATTGGGTTGCTCAAATCACAGCGGAGCCAGGAGGGAGGAGACGCGTTTGCGCCTTTATTTGCTTAGACTGCCCTCTTTTACGTCACCGTACATTTGAGCCAATCCGTGAAGCTCACTTTGACAAGCTCCCCGCCCCTTACTCCTTAGCTCGCCGCCAGCCTAAGCCAATAGAATGGCTGCATGCAAATGTCAGAACGCGAGCGTTCCTCGCTCCGCCTATTTCCCCTCCTCTTTCCGGGGCGTGGAGAACCAAGGTGGGTGGGAGGGACCGATTGCAGGCGGGGCGGAGGGCGGGGATGAGAGAGAGGCGGAGACAACCGTGACACGTGGGACTGGGTTTACCTCCCAGTTTCCTCCCCTGGCTCCACCTCCCGGAGAACAAAATGCTGTTTGGTCATTGGTTGGATTAATAAAGGCAGGGACGGTTTTTTTACTTTGCATAAGGAGTGGGCGGGCGTCCAGAGTGCGCGACGTAACTTGAGAAAGGGTTTCCCCCGCCCTTCTTCCTAGGGGGTGTGGGCGGGTCGGGGTGGGACTCAGACAGCCTCGCCAGCTTTCTCCTAGGGCTTAAAGAAACAAACGGTTTTCTGAAAAGATTCGTTTTAATTTACCCTTTAAAGAGAATTATATATTTCTAAATGTATCTTTTCGTTAATTTTTTTACAAGTCATTCAGGGTTCACCATGAAATAAAGATTACTAATACATTCAAAAAGAAAATTAATTTTCTTTTAAACTAAAGTAGTTCCGCTGCTCCTGCTGGCCTTTTGTAAGGGGAAAAAAATATATATATATATATTTTTTATATTATATTATATATAATAAATTACTCTTTCACTAGAATTCATTTTTGTCTTTACTATGAATTTCCTGTCTCCCTAATTTTCTACTAGTGGGGCTAGGGAAAGCCGAGGTGGAGTGTTTAAAAAGCCGAGAACGGGTGGAAAATTCTTGCGGGCTAAGTGTTTGCGTATTGCTTGTGAATGGTGCAAGTGTTAAAACTGTTTCCAACACTAATATGCCCCAGGGATACTCGGCTGACAGTTTTTAAGTAAGATAATTATTCTTATGATTTATCTGTGTTTTTTCTTTTCTTTCGAAAAATTTCTTTCTGTTTTATGTTCAAACGAACATGGACTTTTTTGGGACTTGTGAAAGATATCAGGTGGCAAGAGACTGGAAAGTAAAAGTATGAACACAGATTCCAGGAACCTGAGTTTTAAAATACCATCTGTGCATTTATATTGGATAACCTTTCTCCAGCTTCCAGAAAAGTAATTACGGTAGTTCGTTTGTTCCAAACAAAAATTTGGGAGTACTTGCTTTTTATTTTAGATTACTCTTTAATATCTGAATAGTCAACAAGGCCTTTTGATTAAATAAAGATGGGAGAAAGGATCGATTTCTTTTGGCGGGCCTGTGGGACTTTATTTAAACAAATGTTAAAATTCATAGCAAACACGAATATATAACATTCCGCCCTCTAAATTCTGCTATCTCTTTCCTAGAAGACAAATGACATCTTTCCAGTCTCCAGTTTCTAATCCTCCAACACATAGAGGCTTATAAATAATTTTTATATTAGAAAAACTTGAGCATCTCTCAGTGGAGAATAATGGCTCCAGGAAAATTAAGATCAAGGGGGAAGGAAAAGTTTCCTTGGTAAGTCAGTGCGGTCTAACTTTTTTAAAAAACACTTTCTGACATATAAAAAGGTAGAGAAATGTGTTTAATTACTGCCTTCCTGCAGTTACACAAATGTGTTGACTACATTTAACTCAACTCATGTTTAATGTTGTAGTCTTAAAAGTAAATAGCATGAAACTTTATTTTATGGCTTCTCCATGAAATTATATTCAGAAATATCAATCCATTTCTAACAGGCAATTTAATGTTAAAAATACATGGTGATGCCTATGATATTCCAAGCAATTAAAATAATGCAAATCCATCTTTAAGCCAAGAAACACTGTCAGTTGATAATTTGTCAACACTGTTATTTGAAATTGAACTGTAGGTAAGATAGATAAATGAAACATTAGGACTTTATGCATGATTCTTAGTAATTATAAGTGGTTAATTTTACAACCTAATGGCAAAAAAAAAAATTGTATGTGGTTAATCAGTTGCAGAAGTTAGCTCTATATGACTGTTCATTCTGTTTTAATAATAAGCTTTGGGATGATGAACAAAACACTGAGTTAAGAAGTCTTAATGAAAATTTACTTACTCCAACTATCATATTGTGTTTTTTTTTTTATAAATAAGGTTTTTCTAGTGCTGAAGTAATATATGTTCTTGAAAAAAACTGAGAAAAACTTAAAGACATAAGGGGGAATCAAAATGTAT
Organism: Macroglossus sobrinus; assembly: GCA_004027375.1. Taxonomy (NCBI): domain Eukaryota; kingdom Metazoa; phylum Chordata; class Mammalia; order Chiroptera; family Pteropodidae; genus Macroglossus; species Macroglossus sobrinus. The sequence goes on from PVKZ01000851.1 coordinate 51,035, forward strand.
ACATATTCTCACAATCAATAATTAAATCTGACATTTTCCTATATTTCCTTCCTAACTTTTTCTATGTATTAAGTACTGAGATTGTTCTTTTGTTACAAAATACAGATTTGGCTCTGTATTAAAAACTCACTGCTCAAAGTTCAGATTTACATTGCTCTTATTTTCTGTCTGAACTATAAGTTACATTTTTATGGTTTATTAAATTCATATTTTTAAATTTTATCTTATTATAAAGAAATATATGTTTATAAAATAACCACTTGAAACTACCAAAAGTAGAAATAAAATATAATAATCTGTTCATAAATAATTTCCAATGTCACTTATTTGTATTTTTAAAAACTATTATTTAAAAACATAATTAATGGAATCTTTAGGTTTAAAACAAAATGACACCCAAAATTAATTTATCTTTTTGTGTATGTTTAAAAATAACTTATTCAAAGTTGCATTTTTATATTCTGACCTAACAAAGGTTAATTTGAGTTTTCTTCATGTTTGTTTTATCTTCTGCGATATATGCCAGCAATTTCAGTATTATTCATGCAAATATTCCTTTTCTATACTTTCTATTCCTCTTAAGGTGCATTTGTTGATTATTTCTATTTCAAAGCCTGTGCAAAGGCATAATCACAGAAAACCAACACATTAAAGACACTGGTCTCTTTTCAAATTGCAAAATTTTTCCTTTAGCCCAATTATGTTTTACTAACAGCATCTGCTTCCAATCTATTTGCACTTTTAGGAATACTGATTTTTATTAATAGCACCTGAAAATACCAGCAAACCATAAAGGACATGTAATTAAGAATATCATCAGGTAAGTACTTAGCCAAATGCACAATTGGCTATGTTTGTGGTCTCTAAATTAAGAAAAAGTACATATCTCACCATTTCATTTTAGTCTCTAATGCTGTTAACTTCTTCCCCATCTTGATATTTTGGTTTCAATAACAAAGCAAATAGCCCTGTTAATCATTAAATTATGAACGCATAGTAATATAGTCTTTATAGTCTATCACATATCCTGTAAATTTCTAAGCCAAGTTATTTCGCTGTGTGGCAGATGGTTGTGGAAAAAAATCCATTTTTACATCTTGATTCCCTTTAGTTTACGGTAATATCCAACTCTAATATATTCAAACAAAAGTTCAGATAGTAGAAATGAACCTTATTCCAAATCTGTAAAATAAATTGCCAAATAAGAGGAAGTCTAAATCTGTGTTCTTTACTATTTTATCTAATTTAAATGTATAGATTGTGTGGAATGGGTAATTTCATCCATTTTCCCAGAGTGGTTTTTATAGGGAATAGACATGGAAATTGATATGCTCCATAGAAGAGCTTCCACTCAGGTCATTCTTTTACGGATGTGAGCATTCCATAGGAATATCCAGTGGCAGTTTAAGATCTCTCTGAATAAGAATTGATTGACCAATTACATACTCACAGCTGGAAGGTGCTTGCTTTATATACATTTTAAAAGACTGCATTTATCTTTGTGGATAAACACCATCCACAAGAAAGGAAGTTAAGAAAGTGGTAGGAAATGTTTGTTTTGTTTGTTTCAGGTTCTTTTCATCAGGAGTGTTTGGGTTTTTGTTTTTGTTTTGTTTTTTAAATTTTTAACAGCATAAATTTACCATTGGAGATGGAGATAGTTGTATCTCCAATTTTTTTTTATGAAAACAAGAAGTATTTTGTGACCAGAGTGCTATAATTGAGTCATAAAAATACACTCTTGAAAAACTGAGAGGCTTCACTAGTAGTCACTGTTTCTATAAGGTGGTGAAGTAGTTATCAAATACTTTTACTCTCATTTGCTATTTTTAAAAAAAAAGGAACATAGGGAATGAAAACAAAATAGTGCCAGAATGCTAGTTTTCCATGCAAAGATGAAATGTATCTGAACAAAGAAATAGTCTACCTCCAAAACAACTTTTTCCTTTAAGCTTGGATTATATTGAAAATTGTTTCAATTTTCTCCCTTCACATCTTAGATATAGGAGTTCAAGTGAGGTTTCAAGGTAATCTTCAGCCCCTCAAAATTAAGCAATCTTATTTATTTGAACTTGATTGTAAAATGAATTTTATATAGAAAAAATATCTAGAATCCCTGATAGATCAACTTCTTGGCTACACTGTTATTTGCACATTCTCATGATAGTGAACAACAACATACCAGGCACAATTTCTTTTTAAACTTGTGAAATAGTACTTTAACTTACAGAGGTGACAATGGTACATATTTTTGAGGGGGAAAAAATTACTCCTGGGAAAATAAAAGTATTTCATCACTATAGTCTTTTCCTCTCTTTTTAGTGTATCCTCTGCGACACATGTAAAATGTCAATATTATTCACAAGAATAGTTGAAGGGATATTTGAGGCAAATGAATAGTAGCTTGATGACCATATTAAAGTGTGAAGTTGGCAGAAACTTAATATAGCTGGGATCAGCTTGTCCTAATTTTAAAAAGTCATTGACCATTAAAAATTACCATGTATGAGATAATGCATTTTCAAAACTATATATTTTTTAACCACAATTACATGTGTGCATTGTAGAAAATTTTTAAAGCACCAAGAGGGAAGCAAAATTCACCCTCAACCATAGAAAACTACTGCTCAGATTTTACATGTATCTTTGAAATCTTTTTTCTGTGTATATATTTGCATTCCACAAAAATTAAACATGGCACATGATGTTTTGTAAACAGTTGAGGGGGTTTTTTTTAATTAAATTTTAATGGATAATGGAAATCTTTCTATGGTCCAGGATTTTTCTACAACTTTATTTGAATTGGCTGACAGGTCTACTTTCAAAGATCATAACTAGATGTATTCCACAGGTTCTATGACAAGAGCCATTTAAGTTGTGTCTAATTTTCTGGCATAAACGGTGCCACAGCATACATGTCAGTACATCTTGTCAGCAGCTGTGACTAGTTTTGGCAGGTAAATTCCTATGAGAGGCATTGCACATTTTCAAAGGTTTTTGTTCATTTCTTCCGCATTTTTTCTTTTTGCTTCTTTTTTTACCTTTACTCCCTCTTTGTGTGTGTGTGTGTGGTTTTGTTTTTGTTTGTGTTTTTCCAATCAAAAAAGTGATCCACATATACTCTCTTCTTGTTTTAAAAAATCAAGACATTAAAAAAGCTAAAGTTCCCATAGGCCAGCTTCCTTCCTCGGTTTGACGTGCAGTTTAATCCTTTGTGCATTTACAGATGGCATATATGTACATATAGAAAATATATCACACTGCTGTATAGTCTTAAGTACTGTTATAATAATTCAGATCGCATTCATTCTCAGTGACGATCACATAACTTAAGAGAACAGAGGGACAGATGGAAGGGTAGGAATGAGAGGGGGGAATTAAAGATACAGTAATTAGGTAAAATGATGATATATCCTAAGCAAAACAAGGTAATGACATCCGTATTTCCTTTCCACAACTCGAGAAAGCTGCTTTGAAAGTTTCTTTTCTTTTCTTTTCTTTTCTTTTCTTTTCTTTTCTTTTCTTTTCTTTTCTTTTCTTTTCTTTTCTTTTCTTTTCTTTTCTTAAAATAGTGATCCTTTATCTACCCAGGGCAAAGTCAGCCCACAGTTTATTCAGTCCACAGAGGCGATGAGAAGGACCCCTGGACTGTCAAGCAGAGTCATTCTTCTTCCCAAATCAAATCCCCAATAGCCCTACCATGCAGTTCTGTATACTGGTTAGCACCATCAAAAACGACCCTAGAAAATGTCCAAAGATATGTAGAAAATAAACACTAAGCATATACATTTTCTTAATAAGCAATTTCTAAGTAGAATAGAATACACTCAGTCAGTACTAAAGTGCTCGGAGCATAGGAGTGACAGAAAGGAATTTTTAGTTTTCCATTCTCTTTTTTGTAGTTTTAGGAATGGCCGAGGGAGACCTATGAGCATGAGGTTTCTAGAGAATGGATGATGTCTTAGTTACCTCCTTAGTGAAGCAGGTGTCTTGTAGTTGAAGGCCTCCTGGAAGAGGGCTTAGTACATTAAAGTGCTTCTTGCAGGTATAACACGACCCGCTGAGCAATGCTGCCTGCCCTGCGCTCCCTCCCGCCGCCACCCCACTCATTCCGGATACAGAAGAGTTGACCTGTCCTGACGATGCTACAGGATACAGCTGTGTCATCGAGATGGCACTTCATTCGCTTTCCTTCTGACCTTTCTACAAAGATGAGTCTCTAACTTCCTTCCTTCTATTGTGGGATTCACCATTATCTGTCTTCCCATTGGGGTCACCCTTTCCTAATACAAAGGAAGGGAATGGTGGGGGCTGGAGAGGACCAGCGATAGAGGCCTGAGAAGAGGGGCAGAGGAAAAGCAAAGTAAATAATAAGAATAATCTATAACGCCATTCGTTTCTGTGTCTCCTCGATTTTTCTCCCAGTGCATGTAAGTCAACAAAACTGAATGGACTTAAACACAATGGAACTTAGAAGTTGACCAATTACTCCTTTCTCATTTCTGAGTGTCAAACTGATGCTAAAATGCCATGAAAATGAACTTCCTGTCAGTAAAGGCACTGGCCTAAAGTTTATGGAAAATACTTTAGCCGCACACTAGACATCAAATAACTGCTACAAAACATTCTGATACATCAAGCCTGAAGTATCAGAAACAGATGGGCTCACTTCCTCTCTGAATTTCACACAAACTCCAGAAAATAAAAGAAGAGCCTGGGAAAAAAAAGAAGAAAGAAAGAAAGAAAGAAAGCTTTTCCATTAGCTCATCCCATGTTTGAAAATTTTGAAAACGTTCAACCCATTCTAATTATATGGTTTTACTTCACTGGGAAATTAATTATTATTATTACTCCATTAGAGGTGCTGAAAAACATTTGATCTTTCAGAAACGTCTGGCTCTTCGTTATATAGTCTCTTTTACAAAGGCATCACGTCTTTTGAAAAAAACCTCATAGAACTTTTAGGTTCTGTCATCAGAGTTAATGACACATTATTGTCTACAGGTAAACTAAGTCTTTGTACATGCATCTTTCTTGAGGTCCACCTCCATGATTCAGAAGAAGGGAGATATTTATCTTTCCAATTAATGTGAGCAGTAGGATTCCTAATCAGAGAAAGCCTTCCTCAAAGAAAAAAAAAGCCATTGGATTTTTCTAATTTTTTTTCAATTTTATATATTAACTAAATTTTTTTCCAAACTTCCATTTCTTTCTGAGCTATAGGAAAATCTAGAAGCCATAACTGTGTCTCCATCTATGTCTATCTATTTAAATGTTTATTATAAGTATGTGTGAGTATATGGATTGCTAATACAGGAGTAACTGGGGTGGTACAGTAGACCCTACTTCCATATGCAAAGATGGTGAAATTCTAGACCTGGTAGATTGTATTTGTGAGAAATATTAATTCTTAAAGATCTCACCCAATCATTGTCTGCTGCCCTCTTTAATTGGTCATTCTATTCTTCCTTTCTGGTAAAATCCATCAAGAATTAGGATCAAAGATGGAGACCCAAAACTTAAACCAGCTCCTCTCTTTCCTCTTCTGTTTATTAAATCAAGAGTTAAGACCGGGTGAATTTAATTACTGCTTTGAAGACCACATCTTTGTTTTGAAAGGCAGATCCCTCAAAGCAGCATAACTCAAGCATCTGTTCATCTGAACAGCCCAGAAACGTGCCCAGATTGTGCCAACTTCCAATTTTAAACACAATCTGGAGTATAGACCCCGGAGCCACGTTGCCTGATTAGCTGGCTTGGCCACTGGCCACCTGTGTGACCCTGGGCCAGTCTTATAACCTTTCTGTGTCTCCATTTTCCTCATCAGTACAGTGGGAATAATTACAATATCCATAACCTCTTGGGACTGAAGTGGAAATTACATTAATATTCATAAAGCTCTTAGTGCCTGACACAGCAAGCGATCAAAAGGGTTTTTTTTATTACATACATAAGTGATAGGTAGCTGACTTGACTAAATAACTAGAAATCTCCTTTGATTAGAAAATTTAGATGACTTTCATTCTCACAGAGGTAATTTGGTGCACATATTGTTGTTACGTAGGTGGGGCCTGGACCTTACTATTCCGCTATCGCCATATTTGGGTCTCTTTTAAATGCAAATTATTGCTATTGCTTTTTCTTTCTTTCTTTCTTTCTTTCTTTCTTTCTTTCTTTCTTTCTTTCTTTCTTTCTTTCTTTCTTTCTTTCTTTCTTTCTTTCTTTCTTTCTTTCTTTCTTTCTTTCTTTCTTTCTTTCTTTCTTTCTTTCTTTCTTTCTTTTTTTGTATAGGATTAGTGCCAAGCCCATAGCAGGCACCCAATAAAACATTTTGTAATGAATGAATAAAGAAAGAATGGACTATGACCTCATTTTAATAATGGGGCTGGAAAGGCATCGTGTCTGCAAAGATCTGAGGCATAAGTACACCTGAACACCTGCTGGTATAGGGATTATCACCAAGGACGGAAACTGAGAAGTCTGAATCCAGTGACCAAGGAGGGAGTTTCTAAGGACAGAGCCAGTAGCAGCTGACAAAAGCAGAGACAGTTGTCCTGTAGTGGGGACAACCCTAGGAGTCATGTGCTCCCATACATGGTTTAATGTCTGGCAATAATGGGGACAATGGGGATAACAGAGTAGAAATTTCCTTGCAGGCTCCTGACCTCATCATCTACTATGCTGGGCAAGTCTTATACCACCTGAACCTTGGTTATGCCTTTCTAAAAAAAGAGGATGCTGAAGCAGCAGGCTACGAAGAGCAAATGAGTGTGTCCATAAGAGTTCTCTGTAGTCTGCATAAAACAATGAAAAAGAACGTGAAAGGCATGGTCATATCAGAATTAGAAGAGAAATGAGGGTTGGCTATAAGGAAGATGTTCCTAAGAATGTTGACGATATAATTTCAGACCAGGTTTTAAAAGGAGATTGTGGAACCTTTGTTTGGGGAGAGCTTGAAGGACAGGAGAGGAAGGAACATCTCAAGGGCAGAGGTGGCTAAGGGAGGAGTAGGGTGTTTAAAGGGCCCCTGGACATGCTTTTTGGTTCTCCAATTCCATATTATGTGGCCTTCAAAAATATGCACTGGGGTGTCAGATTGGTGATCGTGACTGGAGTAGGTGTCACCTCTCCTGTGGTGTCCAGAGGCACAAGACAGGTTGGCCCACAGGTGTGCTGGGATGTGAGAGACGATGGCATCTGGAAGAAACAGAAGAGCTGCAGGCTGTTTCCTCAATATCTTGTTTGATGGGAAATCTCTTTTTAGAAAGAACAGTCTACCCAGGTACCACCTAATTGTAAATGCTACAACCAGGTTTTTCGGGGCCTGAAGCTGATACCATTTGGGAGCCCCCCTTTGAGAAAAAGATTGTGAAATTACCAGAAAAGTTAAATTGAAGCACAGGGTCTTGAAATGGATCCATGCAAATGAAGGATCATGAAGTCTGAGCGTCATTAGTTGCCTGGTAAACCAGTCTTGCGTACAACCAGATCTTCACTTTACAGATGGGGAAACTGAGGTACAGAGAAATAAAGAACTTTTCCCCGGCCATATGGATCATGAGTGGCCGAGCTAAAACCAGCTCCCTGTCATCCTCATTTGCATGACATTTCGGTTGGACTTACAATAGGGTGGAGTCTCTATTCTCACCCATGTAAATGTGGTATTGCTGGGTCCTCTACTTCTGTGAGAGGTGTTTGCTCCCGACTCTGAGAGAGTAGCTAAATGCTGAACCCCCTCATGTGTGAGGGTTCCAGAAAACCTGGAGGTTTGATGATGGAAGCCTTAGGTGAGGGCAGTTGATAATCTGTGAATGTTACAAGAAACAACGTTTATGGCTCTGATAAAAGATGAAAGTTCTAGTCACATCGGCAGAAATCAGGATCATGGTCACAAAAGTAATCTAAGAACGTTAAAACTGCCAGGGACGCAGTCCAGCACCACCTTTCTCCAACTAAAGATAAAAACTGAGGCCCAGAGAGGGTAAGTCACTTGCTGAAGGTCACACAGTTTCCAGGGACCGAGTTGGAACTAAGAATCTGCTCCTGGAGTTCTAATTCTTCTTGCCAACATCATCCTTGTGGTTCTAACTCCTCAAAGCATTTTTTATTTACAAGGACTGAAATGCTGCTTTCAAGTGTTGAACACTTAACTATGCATTTTGATTTTTACCTAATCTCAATAATAAGCAGAACACTCTCCATTTATTTTTTTCATGTTACAAGAGCCTTGATATCCTGCCCCTTGTCTGACCCTGACCTGGGCTACAATTCTGGGGCTGAGATGAAAGAAAGGCCTCTAAGAGGGCTTGGTGAGGGACTCCTGGGCCATCGAAATGAAAGGAGCTGGGGCAGGGTGGAACCACCTCATTGGTCCCTATATAATAAAACTCAAGAATATATAACAGAAAAGGGACCTGAGAGACCCCTAGCTGCTGCCCCTATTTACAGATGAGAAAACTGAGGAGCAGTGAATTAATGACTTGGCAAAAGTTAACAGCTCATTAGTAACCGAGTCAGTCTCCTAATTCCCAAGCCAGCCTTCTTCCCTGGTTAGGTGCAGGCCAGTTCTGAGAGGCCAGGGCAAGTATTCCTTTCACTCTTCAACGTATTTACGTTGTGTGTTTCTTCTGTGCAGTATTGTGTGTGGGACAAACAGGGTGGGAGGTGTGAACTGGTACCTCTTGGAGGAGGAGAGAGGTATTCATGAACTCATCTGTGCAAAGGGCTGGCATGGGTGACCAAGCATCCTGATAGGCCCAGGACTGACTCTGTGTTAGCTCTGAATGTCCCACATCTCAAGAAGCACCTCAGTCTGGGGCAAATCAGGATAGTTGTTAACCTTAAGATAGACAATAACATCACATCACTGATCTTCCAGAATCCAGAGGAAGCAGAGAATCAAGGCAAGTACTAAACGTGTGTGGGTGGCTCATGTCTCAACTTTAATAGATTTGGAGAGTTTCCTGGGTAATAGTCTGGTATTTTTCTCTTCATCTGCATTCAATTGTTCTTCTCCACCCGCAACCTGCGGGCAGTCCTGCTTTTAAATGGAGCATGCCTCCTTGCAGAACGGTGCAACTTAAAACATACGTTTAAAAGACCATAACGTGATTTTAAAGCAGAGATATGGAGTGATTAATCCACAATGTAGAACTCTGTTCTGGAGGCTAAGACCGGCTGTTACAAGGTGAAAGCATTTATACAGTCGTCAGTCATCTGCAGCAAACCCTGCTTTGGTGAAGGTCTGGGGCTTTCTAATTGCCTCTTTAAGAACGTCCTGTTTCCACTTGAGTCATTCCTAGACAGAAACATTATTCAGGTGCCTGTTGAACACCTAGCTATGGTATCAATTGTCCAAAGCCCCAAGATGAGGGAGACAGCAGAGCGCTCCAGAAAGAGTCTGGCGTTAGGAGGCAAGAATCTGGATTCTAGTTTTAATATTGCCATTAACTAGGCTGTGTGGCCTTGAGAAAGTCACTCAAAGTCTCTGAGCCTGTTTCCTCATGTGCAAAAGAGAGGTTCCAATGTCTGCCCCAGCTGCTTTCACAGAGGGGTTGGACCAAATGTAAAAGGGCTTTGAAAAGTGTGAACTACACACAAGGAAAGAGATGGTGAGGGATCTCTGACAGGTGAAACTGACCTTCGCAAAAAGTACCTGTAAGAGAAAATCAAGCACAACTGCGGGACCCCATGATGAGCCCTCATTTAAATCACCTGCGTCCCTGAAGGATGAGGAAGGAGGCACAGGGAGGCAGGAAAGGAACAGCACTAATGAGTGCTAGTCCGGAGAGAGTATGTCGAAGGTCCAAGGAAGTCAGAGAAGCCACGTTGTCTGGTTCCGGCATGCTCTTCTGTAACAAAGATGGAACAGCAAAGTGGGTCATTTACAAAACACCAAAACGCTGGATCCCAACAAGACAGAAATGTGCGTGACACGTACTCTATTCATGTGTATGTCTGCATTTATGAGTCCCTAGCTTTGGAATGAATGTATGTCAGATATTTCTCTCTTGTGATTTCTGCTTGGGTACAGAACATCACAACAATTGGATTGTCCTCATCGGAATCCTAAATCAAGTTCCTTTTCCTAGAAGATTTTTTACTACAGTCCCTAAGTCAGATAGCTTCTGTCCCCATAATACTGCGTAATGGACAACCACCCAAGCTCAGTGTCACACATCACTAAGGATTCATTTTTGCTCATGAGCCTAAGGGTAGATCTGCAGACCTTGGCTGGGTTCTCATGTCCGTTTAGGGGTTGGCTGACCAATGCAAATTAGAATCATCTGGGATCTCTTCAGATGAGCCAACATAAAATATAGGATGCCAAGGTCAATTAGAATTTTAGATAAGCAGAAAAGAATTTTTTAATATTAGTACCAAATATATATAACTATAAAAATATTTTATATAATTTATACATACACATTAATTTTATATATAATTTCAATATATATATAATATATAAAACTTATAATAATTGTTATAATTTGTCCCTCTAGCAGGTGAGCCCTGGCATGTCCCATGGCAAAGTAGAGAAACAGCAAATGAGAATGCACGGCTCCTAGGGATCTGGGCTCAGAATGTCATCGCATGGTTTTGGCCAAAGCAAGTCACATGAAAGCAATCAAAGTGTCCTACGATAGATGATTAGATAAAGAAACTCTGGTACATATATATAATGAAATATTACTTATAAGAAGAGATGACATACTGCCATTTGCGACAACATGGATGGACCTCGAGATAAACATGCTAAGCAAAATAAGTGAGACAGAAAAAGTTGAAAATCACATGATATCACTTATATGTGGGATATAAACCTAAAAGCAACAAACGAATAGGACAAACAGAGACTCAGGGACATGGACAATAGACTAGTGGTTACCAGAGGGTGGGGGATGGGGGAGTAGGGGGAAGGTAGACGTGGTAAAGGGGGTCAAATATGTGGTGACAGAAAGAAATCTAACTATGGAAGGTGAACATACAATGTAAATATATATGCCTACTGTTAAAATGTACAGCTGAAACTTGCCAGATTTTATTAACCAAAGTCACCATAAAATAATTAATTAATTAATTTTTTAAAAGCCCAGACCAGATTCAAGGATTATAAAGTCACACTGAGAAAGACATGGCTACAGGGAAGCTGAGGAATTGGGGCTATTTTGACAATCAATCTACTGCAATCCCCAATGGCAAAATCACCAGCAAAAGATGTCGGCACAAAACCCTATGAGGGAATGCACTCAGATCTCACCTGCTCGTCCTATCCAAACATAGAAGAGAGGGCCTGGGTTCTAGTCTGGCTTTGTGATTCATTTTCTTTGTTTTCTTTGTTTTCTTGGGCTCAGTTTCTTTATCTCTAAAATGGTAAATTTGCACTCTTAGGACCTTACAGCTCTAAGATTCGAAAATTCTTGAATATTTTAACATGAGCAACTTGCCTTCTCTCATCATTTCCCTACAGCAAACCCTTCTAGCCTAATCGACTTTATGACTTTATTAGCAATGCTATAACTTAAAATAGCCCATAATGGTCCTCGTTGACTGCTCCTGTATTCAAAGTAAATTCAATCACCAATACATATCCAATAAAAAAAATGGAAATCTCCAAGCCAAGGGGACATCAGCTCCTGGCAAGGAACAAACCTCTTGAATAAATAAATCTGCTTTGCCCAATATTTCCCCCTCTTGATTTGAAGAGAGACAGTAACCCTTTTTCTGTCATTGAATTAATTTGCTAGAAGTGGCTGTAATTTCTATATAAATCCTGAGATTGTTTCTAATTTGCATGTTATATATGAATGTTTATGCATGTGGAGCCATTCTAATGTTCTCCAGGGATCCTCTTGGAAACTGTATGAATCATGTAAACAAAATTAGGCTGAAATAAAAAGAATGTATGATATTTTCTTCACTGGTACTAATTTTTTCCTAAGTTTGGTTTTTCTCCATAATGGTCTTCCTGCTGACTTTAATTATATTTATGGCACAATTATCCTGTACTGGGCACAGTCTCATGTGCCCACTGCTCATTTGGCATCTGTCTGGTTTGGGGGTACCCTGTAGACAGAGGGGTGGTAGGACTCATTTGCTATTTGTCCTCTTTGGGACGGGTAAGGAGGGAGGGGGACAGAAGGTATTACAGTGGCATCCACGTGGCTGCTCATCCCTGCCCTGTCCCACCTCCCTTCTTTTTTTTATCAGGATAAATTCAGGTCATGGGCAACACCGAAACCAGGTCTGGGAACCTACTCTTTCCGTGGCCTGCCCCAGAGAGCTGTTGGAAGACCATTAGTGCTGTTAATTAATGATTCGCCAGCTGTCCGCACTAATTTTATAGCATTTATGTATGCACAGGCATTGTGCTGTAGTCTGTTTTCGCAGACTAAAGCAAACACAACAAACATGAAATATGAATGAAAGTCTCTGGTCTCTGCTTTTGGCAAGAGGCCTGCTTAGCAGAGAGTCGTCCATCCTGGGCAGTCGCAAGGGGGCATGTCACCTCGCTGGCTGGCAGGGATATGGCCTTCTGAAGCTCTGCTCCCTCCTGTCTCTCAGTAGTAGTGCATTTGTGATTGTTTTGGTGCAGGTCCTGGAGCTGACTGCTGTCACAGTTCATCCCAGAGACTGTCACACTCAGGGACATGAGAAGTTAGCACCAGCTCCCCTCCACAATCCCTTGGGAATCAGAACTTTGGAGTGTTTTGTCCTGAGTAGCTTTCTTTCTATCACTTCTCTAGGCTGGCCCACATCACACTGGGTCTTCCCCATCCCAGCCTTTGACTGTCTCTGTCTCAAAAAACCAAAGGAAATTGTAAACCCTCTGCAATCAAGTAGGATACAGCAACACAGGGGCGCGATTTTTGCTTAACGGTTCAACAGCAACGACACACAAACACACTCTGTTTCCCACTGTGCGTTGTAGAGGAAGATAGACAGAGATGGGACGTGGTCCTTAGGGGGCGGGAGGGGCCACTGATGCTTTGTAACCAGATACGGTGAGCCAGGTCTGTGCTCCATCTCCTTTCGTCTTCACAACTCTGCATAGATTATTACCATTTTGCAGATGATGAATCTGAGACTCAAAGAAGTTAAATTTTCTCTAAGGGAGAAGAAACACAACTGAAGAAATCACATCATTATGAAAATTGGAAGTCAACCCAATCTGGGTACATGTCTGAGCTAGTCAATGGGGTCAGAGAAGGAAGCATGGTGACACACAGGGGCATACAGTCTCGCTCAGGTCCCGCTCTCTTTTGGGGGCAGGGGGAGGCCTTAATCTAACCAGAGCCCTTTCTAGATTCACTGGAGTGATTAAATTCAGCACTTAAACATATATGTAAACACCACTACTCTCCCAAATAATCAGTAAGGCAAGCGCCCACGGTAAGAATATAAAAGCTGAACACATTAGTATTTTGGATGCCTGGTGGGAAGTATATTGATGGTGCCTGAAACATATCTAACATAGCATCACTACCTTTGGGAGGTTTCCTTATTTCTAGATGTCTTTAGGACATTAAAATTAATTCTGATATGTTTATGTTCTAGTCCAATACCCCAAACATAAAATCCTGTTTATTCCCCTGAATTTATGAACATGAAGATTTTGGTAAAGGTGGGAAAGAAGCAAAGTAATTTTGGAGAGATTACAAGGCAGAAATGCTTTTTTAAAAAGTGTTCCTTTTCAACATGGAATCAATTCGAGAAGAATACAACCTACAAGGTCAAAACTAGGTCACGTATCCTGACTTCCTTACCTCCACAGCTTAATAACCTAAAAATAAAAATCAATTCTTGGCCGAGAGTTGTGAAGAGCTCATAATTGCTTTAGAGTGAGAATCAGAATGACTGCGCCTTCTCCCGCCTTCCATTTCTTAGAGATGAGAATATCATTTTTCAAGTCCAAGGCCCTGTCAGTATTAGATTGCATGGTAACCAAGTAGAAAAATCTCTGCTTAAGATGAAATCATTCTCATCATTACATTCTTTAGGCAGAATTGAGGTCCCTTCTTATTGCTGCCTATAAAAATGGCAGAGAAGTGATACAAACCATTCGTTGGTTAGAAATGTTTTCCCTTTAAAAAATTGCTTTACAACTGTTTTTCTTCCTGTTATCATAGTAGTATTTTGGATCAAGAACTTGCTTTGATTTTTATGGAAAACTGGTTAGCCCTTTTCCAGCTACTGAATTTTCCTTTCTCTTGAATCTCAAGATCCAGATGGGTTTGGAGCTTCATTACAGCACGCACTTTAGCTGTGAGCTTGGCTGGGTTGAATTTCTGATTTGTTGGCTTTATTAGATTTTGTGCTGTTAAAGAAAACCTTGGACTTCCAGAATGCCGGCGTATTTTCCATCACAGACACGCAGCCATTTGCATATGTGGGTATTTGTAATAAGGACAGCTTTCCATTTTTATCAGCACCTTCTTAGAGAAGCATTTAGCCTTCCAACCAGTTTTTAAAAACCAATTCCTGGAGTTTTCATGAAATTTTAAAGTACCTATCAAGAGTCTTTTAACTGTAAAGATCGGCCGTAAGATGGAAATGGAAGAGTCCATTAAAATCTCATTATAGGAAGAGAAATTCTCTGCCACTTTTTCTTAATTCTACCCCTCCCCTGGCTATATCTGTGTGTCCCCCACCCCATTAAAATCCAAGGGCTGGGGTGGGAGGTGTCGGTGGGGACATGGGCACGCACTCTGCGTCCTCGGCCTCAGTCACGGGTGCCCGCATGCTGTGGCCTGCTGCTCCCCATCCTCGCACGCCAGCCACCCCGACCCTGCTTCATCCCTATCCATCCACCATCATCGTAACGAAACAGGCTTTACAGCCTCGAAGAAACAGAACATTCATCCTGAGCCTCCCAAACCCTATTTTTAATAAAAATTTAGACATTTCCACAACTTGATTTCTTTTAGACCGAGCCAACTTTCTTTTAAGCCCAGTCTGTTCTGTGAGGCCAGCTAATTAGCCTGCCTGTACCAGAAGTGCTCATTTTTTATTACCTTTAGAAAACAAAGCCAGGTTTGAGGAAGTGTTGGATGTAAGCTGTCTCCAAAACCTCAGGAAGGGAACCCCCACCTTCCAAACCCCCTCCTCCTCCCCAGTAAGATTTGTGGTCTGGTTAGAAGGACCATTTAGATGATGAAAGGAACCAGTGGACAGCCCCTGATTTATAACCAGCGTGATTTTTTTTAATATCCACCAAATTAATATTTTTATGTCTGTTCCCCCATCAAGTTGCTTCGGTTTGAATTTCAACCAGGGGAGCCGGCCAAGATCGTGTAGTAAAATGCGAACTGGATCGTAAATCCCAGCAGGGGTGGGAGAACGCAAGACAGATTGCTAACACCTCAAAAAAAAAAAAAAAAAAGCATTTAAACAAAAAAGGCAGGAATTTGCTTTAAAGTACACCAGGCCCAGGAGGGACTGGGAGGGACCAGGACGTCTGAACATGAGAAGTCCGTTTGCCTTTTCAGTATCCCCTCTCTGAGGACTCCAGCATATAGCAAGCCAGTCTGGAAGGTAAATCAGTAAATTGGGCTTTTCATCCAAAGCCGGTGATGTCTCCTCGGGATGTGTGTTGGAGATAAGGCAGAAGTCCTCACAAATGAGCACCTTCCAAAAAGCTGAGTCTTTCTGCATCCCTCCCTCTCAAGTGACCACTCACACAGCTCATCAAAGTCTCCTTTCATTAGTGCCAGGCCAAGGGAAATAAATGCAGCTGGCAAGACGGGGTTTGAAGCTATAAGAAGAAAGCCATGTGTTTCCTCCCTAAGACTAAAATCATTTCCCTATGAGGAATAAAGAGCTTTTACAAACTTTCTGGATGGATATGTCTTGGAGGGGAACAAGTTGATTATTCTCACACCCCCACTGGGTACCAGCGGGAGAAACAGAAGCCCTTATTTGCTTGGTTTTATAACCGGTTTACTATATGTGAGCATATATGGAAAAGTAAACACCCTTATAACCTCGCTTATTAATACACCGATTTGGATAAACCACAGGTCAGATCACGTCAGCCGAAACATAACTGCTACCCACAGGAGAAGTCGGATAGAACTCAGTCGATAGCCTATAAAACAGACACTAGTCCTGTCTGTCAACACCGGCATTAGAAAGGCGTTTCCCTAATCCTCCTCGGTGGACAGCACTAAATCCTCGAACGGCGTTGTCTTTTCTTTCTGTCACTTGCCCTATCTCTGGGTCTTGGGACACACCATTCGATCACGGGAGCAAGATGACCTGCTCTCAGCAGTTGTGACATCGCCAGTGTCACCACCTCAACAGCAACAGAGCGTCGCAGAAACCCATTTACGAACCAGACTGGCCTTGTTCATAATACTTCGCCAAATGAACAAACAAACAAAACCCTTTAGTTTGGATCTTTATTTTACCCATTCTCAGTTCAGAGCCAAAGTTACTGCTGAGACTTTCAGAAACCTCTGCATGGGCAAAGGCACAGCTCCCAGGAAGGACCAACTGAACATGCAGAGACTTAGCACTGAATGAACACGCGTGGCGGAACCAGAACCTGCTTCTGTTTTTTGGTTCAAGGATATAAAGATTTTCAATTTGTCCATTATGAACATTTAATTGCAACCACAGAGGGAGAATTTATATATATAAATTTTTATATATTTAAATATATATATTTATTTGTTTATATATTTAAATATATATATTTATTTGTATATATATTTATATATATGGTAATATTTATATATATATATATATATTATATATAAGGTAATATTGAGTTTTTAGTTTAACAGCCAAACACTTTAGCAAACTTACACAAGTCGCTACCAGCGAGACACAAGTTTCACACAAACCCAAAGTAGGTGAAAAAATTGTTCCTTAGGAACAACAGTTGTAAGAACAATTACAGAAATTTGAATAAGGTCTATAAGTTAGATAATAATACTGTAGCAATGTTGATCTCCTGGATTTAATAACTGCATTATGGTTATATAAATGAATTTAGGAAATATACACTGAGGTTTTGGGGGATAAAGGGGCAGCACGTTTAAAACTTAGTTCCAAACCATTCGGAAAAATATTCACACACACAGATAAAGCAAACATGGTAAAATATTAACATAAGAGGAATCTAAATGAAGGGTCTACAGGAATTCTTAATATTATTTTTGCAACTTTAACGTGGGTCTGAAATTATTTCAAAACTAAGATTTTTATAAAGTCTTCCTATTTCAGCCCTCTCTTTTTCTTTTTAAATTTCCTTTTCACTTAATTGTTATTTATTTTTTAATTGAGATATAAGTGACATATAACATTATATTCGTTTTAGATGTATGATTCAATATTTGTATGTACTGTGAAATGATCGCCACAGGAAGCCTAGTTAACAGTCACCACCACACAGTTACAAAAAGGGTTGCTAACAGTCACTCTTAGCAACTTTCAACTATGCTAACACCGTATTAACTACAGCCACCGTGCTGTACATTATAACCCATGACTTACTTATTTTGTAATTGGAAGATTATTCCAATTTGATTCCTGCATCCATTTTGCTCTCTAGCCCACACCTACACCCCACTGTCTCCTATTTAAAATAGTAGCCTAATAGAGTATATTTGTAAGTTCCTTTATTTGCTTCCCCACATCAACCTAAGAAGACCTGACGTAAATTCTTACTATTTTGGATATCATTGAGAACCCTTAATCTTGAAGAAAAACAGAGGGTAGGAGAGCCAGAGGCAGGACTGGCAAAATGCAAGTTGCCGCCAGTTAAGCAAATGTCCAAGAGAAGAGGTATTGGGGAGAACAGGAGACCTGCATCCTCTGGGCTGACAGAGTTCCAAACTACGGGGTATTTACCTCTGTGGTTCCCGGTTTTCTCATCTTTAAAATGGACGTAAAGGCTCAGCGTGGTGAGGACCAGCGTCAGATGTTTTGTCCTGTGCTGTCTAGTCTCAGCTCTGCCGCCTCTCCCAACCTCGAGTCTTCTTTTCTGGAGGAAGGAATGGCACCCATGCCATGTGGTAGGGGTCACAGTTGACCCCACATTTTCTGAGTGTCGGTGAAAGCCCACAGGGATCACCAAGGCTCTGCTTAGGCGCCTGGGGGATCTTCATCACCCGCTAAGATAACGCTTTCCCTGTATCTCTTTCTTTGGTGATGGAAACATCCCAACCACACTCCTTCCTGCTAATCAAATCCCAATGGGGCTCAAGGCCTGTTGACATTTATTAGCACAAACCTGCTTTTCAGAGCTTTCTATTCACTTTGAGTTAAACATGTGGGCCCCAGCCCTGGACCAAAAGGAAGATCGTGCTTTCTTTTCTTTTCTTTCTTTCTTTCTTTTTTTTTTTTCCTCTTTTTGACTAGAAACACCATTCTGCTGCCGCTGAAAACTGATGCATCTGAGTACAAAGTGTCTGTTCTCTGCACCATTCAAACGTGGTCCAGGCTCAACACAGCACACATGCACACACATGCACGCACGCGTGCGTGTTCTCAGTGCATAAAAGTCACCTACACCACTGAATATCTCCAGCCCGCCACTCAGCACACACCATCTCCCTTCTGGAACTTTCGAGGATGTTGACAACATCCTGTCGTGGAGCATGTGTGTTGCTTGAACCGGCAATAAATTGAAGCGCTAATTCTGATGCACAACAACACCTGCAGTCACGGGGTGGTACAGCTCAGCAGGCGATGCCCGTATAAATCACGTTTATTTTCATAGCACATTTAAATAACGTTTTGGCCCTGGGGACTTTTCGCCAAGTAATGAAGCATCACCCAATGAGAGTCTGCAACGTTGCTTGGATCTGTAATGCCCCTCACAGCAGAGGAATAAAACCTGTGATTTATATGGATGTCATCGGGGTGGTGTAGGGCACTTTCTTTCCTTTGCACTAGACACCGCTCTGCATCCGGATTAGAGATGAGATTTATCTGCAAAATAAACAAAGAGCAGGCTCCCCATTTTCTGCCTTAATCATACCAGATGAGATATCACACACACACACACACACACGCACACACACATGCACTCACTCAACAGCACACAGTCACTGTTACACACAACACACATACAGGACACAGACAGGTTTATTATGAGATAAGAGCAAGAACAATCTTGATAAAAGATGACCATTTGTACATTGATGAAGACTTGTTTTATCAACAGTTCCTTGCAGGAGGCGCCTAACATCTGGGCTTCAGCTGTCCCTCTGCAGTGACGCCCCGCGCATGTCAGCGTGGGTGCCTGGGGCCCAGCACACATGAAGAGAAATCAGATCTCCTCCACACATTGCAAAGTGATAGTGTAATTCCAGTTCGCCCGCCACTGTATGCCTTCTTGTGTCGAGGGAAAATACGGCCTCACCCTATTTTCCTGTGGGTGATCTTATGGGTGGTTATCCCCGGTCACTCAGAGTGCATTGCAAATTGTTCTGCTGAAACCATCATGAGTCCTTACTCTCTTCCTTTCTTCTTCTTTTTCTCTCTCTTCCTTTTCTCCTTTTCTTTCCTTGGCAGCCATTTGTTCTCTGGAGCCCGCCAGGACTCCATATATGTCTTAACCTGAGGCTACTACCTACCTTGTTAAGTGTTAGTTGCTTCTGACAGTCAGAGAAATATGTAAACGACATTTCAGTGGAGCATAGCCCTGTGAAAACACGATTTATCGTGCGTGGATTTGGTTAGGCCACACTTCTTCTGCAACTGCCAAAATATTTCAACTCCGTCTAGAAAACACTGAATTATGACTAATAACTCACATTGTTACAGTGCTTTCTAGTTAGCAAAACACACCCATATACTATGTATTATTATCACAGTTGGTTGTCGCACAAACTTGGGTGACAGGCGGGGCAGCAGGCAGGGAGGGCATGATCCACATGCAGCCCTTGTGCCTGCAGAAATCACTGTTGCTTCAAGGACCCGAAGGCACTTTACGTTTTTGCCTCAGGTTCACGCGTTTCAGGATCACTGGCGAAACCAAGAGCAGAAAGTCTCATACTTTAATATGGAAAGCCATTCCTTGCCTAGCCAAGAGTGGATAATGGATGGCTGGTGGCAGCCTCGAAGGCAGGGATACTAAACAGCCAGTTTCGCTTGAAGCACCCTGGAGTCGAGGTCAGGATCTCTGGACGCTACATGGATATTTCTAAATGAGGGTTATTTCCCAGAAAAACACATTCTCATATTTACTGATGTATATTCCATCTTAAAGCCGAAGGGTGAACTCCTCATTGGTTCAAATCTGACTTTTGTGGAACGGAGAGAGGCCATAATATTTTGTGCAAAGTTTCCTAAGGCTAAGGTGAAGATAAGTACATTTTCATATTTTGGTTTGGGTCACAAGCTTGGAGTAAAGAAATGCCAACCCAAATTTCCCCTTACCCTTTACGAAAGTCATGCCAAAGGAAGCCCCAATCACATACATCTGGTCATAAACATACTCTTTGCTTCTTTGTCATTTTAATTTCTCAAAATTGTTCTAAAGTTGCACAGAAGCCATCCATAGAGCAAAGGGAAAAATTTAAGGTATAAAAACGATTGCCCCAAAATAACATTTTAAAAAAGGTAATTAGGGAAAGCAGCGACACCCAGCGAGAATAATTCATGACTGTTGGAGAAGAATGGCTTGACCCTAAAAAGTAGGGTAACCAGCCAGTGGCGGTGTGCCCGGGGCAGTTCTGGCTCACATCATTGTCCTGGCTAAAGTATTAATAGCCTCTCTTTCACTTGCACAATTGTTCCAGTTTGAACGCTAAATCATATAGTCACCCTACCTAAGAGCTGTAGGAAAATCCAGTTGAAATAGGTCATATTTTTAAGGGCATTGAAAACAACCTGAAAATGAAACTGGAGGAGTGAAAAAAAAAAAAGAAAAAAGAAGAAAAAAGAGGAATTTGTACAGTCGGTTCAAGTGCTCAGCCACAGAACCCTCGGCGAGATTGTATCTGTTTCGCTCATGTAATTCTAATTATGACCCAATAATGCGGAATAGAACTAATTTCATTATAACCACGAGCCTGCAATAAAGCAAATGCACAAAGTAATTTGTAGAGTCACGAGGCCCAGATACCGATGAACGGAAGCGCTCACGTGGGGGGCGGGAGGAAGGCCCATCGCTTCTCATCTCATCTCAGCCTAGGCGGTGCGGCTCGGAGGGAGGGAGCTTAGTGAATTGCAAGTAGATAAAAATGTCATCCTAATTAGTTTCCAGGCGATGTGAAAGCCAGGCCCAGGGGGGTGACGGGGCAGGCCTTCCTGCCCAAACCGCACGTGGCACACACGGGGGTGCATGACCCTGTGCACCCCTGCAGTGGGTAAACCCTGGCCCTCGCAGAGGGCATGGTGTTTTCAATTATGAGAATTTGGTCTCCTTTGAGGAAAACAAAGCTGTGTCTTTTCACTGCTGCTGGCATTTGATGCCCTGATTAAACACAGGTTTGTTTGTTTGTTTGTTTGTTTGTTTACTTGTTTGTTTGTATCTGTCCCAGTCATAGCTACCTCCATGCCAAATGTGGAACCCGCATTTCCCCGGTCAGGGTGTCAGGGAATCCAGATGCATCATCTCTGCCTGGCAGCTTCACTATGTCCTCTGAGACAAAGGCTCCAAACAGTCCAGGAAGCCTTGTCTGACTATTCCCTTCCTTTATTGTCACCTCGCCCCCCGGGGGCCTCCCCATAATAAGCACTGGGAGAGTGGAAAGCTGTTCCTCAGCATTTCCGTAGCACCTTCCACCTGCAGTGGCACCTGTTTCCCCTTCCTGAGCCTTAGCATCTTGAGGTCAGTGACAGTGTCTCTGGACCACCCGGGCTTAGCCTGGTGTCTTCAAACAGACATTTGGTCCTTGTTTGTGAAATGAATGTGTGGGCAAGCTGAGGCCCACTTGAAAATAAAAATAAATAGTCTAATAATAGATATAGTATATTTATTAAGCACTTAATACTTCTTTCTCTGTCTCTCTCTCTCTCTCTCTGTCTCTCTATATATAGTGATAAAAAAAATGTGCCATTATTTGCCATCATAACCACTTTAAATGCACAGTTCAGAGGTGAGTATGTTCAGATTGCTGTGCCACAGATCTCTAGAACTTTTCTCTTGCAAAACCGACTGGCAACATATATTTAAATGCTTAAGAAAAGTTATCTCATTTAAATCTCACAGAACTAGAGGTTCTATTAGGGGTAATAATAACAAAATGGGATCATTCTTAATCCCATTTTGAGAGAAATTAAGCAGCTAGCTTAAGGTCACACAGCTAATGACTGGTAGAGCTAGATTTGACACTCACACACATCTTCATTAAACTCTGCCTAGCAATTTAATGTTGAGTAAAAATTCCATAACATTGCGGATTTATAAAAACTGCAGAATTTTGTTTCACCTTCTGCCGGATCTTTATCGTTTAAAAGCAGTCTTTAAAATTTTACTGGAAAACAATATGAAAAAAAAACCCAAGCCTTTTATGCAGTTCATCACCAGGACCTAAGAAAAATGAAGCAGATTCACTGTAAGAACAGCTCCTGTAGATGATTCATAGAATTTTAGCAAAAAAGACACCTGGTAGGCACTAGAACCCAGCTCCATTATTTTACAGATATAAAGACTCGGGTCCCAAGTCATGGTAGAAGTTAAGGAATCATCAAGTTCAGAGCACGCTGTTCTTACCACATTCTCTGATGCTGGTCAGAAGACACTTTGGCTTGATGGTCTATGATCATTTCTTTCTGGTTAATATGCACGTCAGTCCTGGCAGCATTTTACACTAAATGTGCTCTAGTCTGTTTTCACTGTGAGTGTCCGCTCCCAGCCCAGTGCGGGGCCCTGCTCGAATCAGCATGATGCTGACCTCTGCTCCCATCTCTCTCCTCCCATCAGTGGTCCTTACCTCACGGCCTCCTTTTATAACCAATCCTCTGTAACACCTTCCTTTTCTCTCCAGAAATTAAATTCATGCATAACATACTTAAACACATAAGTTCAATGACACCAACAAAAAATCGATATAACGCCCTAATATGAAGAAAAATGAAAGTGATTTGTGATAAAGCATAAAGTCAACAAGTACATGTTCCGGCACACGTCTGAGAAGATACGATGCCACCGCTAGCAAGACGTGTGGACTCACAGAGGCATGCCGTGTAGGTGACTCAAACGCCATGGGCAGCATTTGTCCCAAACAGCAGGAAAACTCTTAGTAAGGCTCTGAACACAACCAAGTAGCATTGTCTCTTCATTTCCATGGTGGAAAATTCAGAGTGCCAAAAATGAACAATTTTAAACGTAAACCTTTCTGTTTAAATATGAAACTAGGCTCAGATCATTATAAACAGGTTTTTCACCTATCCATGTCCGGTGGGACATATCAGTTTTGCAGAAGGTAGGACAGCCCTTCGCTATGTGTCTTAGGCATGTGGGACTTCCAGCAGGACTGCCTCTGTCCATTGAATATTTATCTTTGCCCCCTCCACTTTTGTAACCTCCACCAACATCAGTCCAAATTTCCCAAACATACCATAGAGTTGGTCCCACATCCCTCCGAGCATCTCTGCCCTGAACCCTGAGCTCCTTCAGAACGTGGACTCATCTTTGCATCAGCATCTCCTGCTACCCTGTCAGCATATGGCCAACCCTCAACCCGTGTTTGCTAAATGGAGGAAGGAAGGCAGGAAGGAAGGAAGGAAGGAAGGAAGGAAGGAAGGAAGGAAGGAAGGAAGGAAGGAAGGAAGGAAGGACTTGTACAACTAACTAAACTACACCAAGAGTTGCTCATAAAACACCCCCAGGATGCCAAGGTTTTAAGTTCTGGCACTGGCACAGCACTGGCTTTGACATGTAGTCAGACTCATCCAGTCTCTCATTGTTTTCAAGTTTGTACAAAAATAAATATTTCTATATTTACATGGAAATGCATTAATTTCTCTATATTTAAAGAATACTATGCGAAACCTGAAGATAGGGCTAATTATGACTCTCTACAACATCTGTCTAAACATTGACACATTTTGATATGAATTTAGTGATGCAAAAGGAGTTATTGTTCTTAAAGATTTTTTGTTTGTTTGTTTGTTTTTGGTTTTTTTTTTTTGTTTTTAATTAAAGCTGAACACAGGATAGTTTGTCCTCACTGTGGAAAATAAATGTGGTACCGCTATTTGTCTTTCCTGCCTCACACAACAGTGGACCAGACGCGGAGCATTTTTCTTCTTCATCAGTAAATCCAACAATCAATAATAACGGATGTGAGTGTGTGCTAAGGGTTTTAGATTAATTATCTTGTTTAATCCTTAGAGGACTCTATAAATAAAGCAACTCATCCCTCTTCAGCAGACAAGCAAAGGGACACACGGAGAAGTTTGGGAAGAGATTGGAACTCCAAGCCAGTTCTTCCTGGCTCAGAAGCCAGCTCCCTCTACCACCGCCCACTCCGTCCTCCTGCCTGGCTACAGGGAGGGCCCGGATGCCCCTAATTCAACTGCACTTTCCAAATCGAGTGACCAGCCCCAGAATCACAGGGTCATGGGAAATATTACCCCCAAATTCAAAGGGCTCCTTCACCATTTTTTTTTTTTTTAGTTTTGTCATCATCCTAGCAAGATAAGATATTGGCAGAGCTGCTGCCCTAGTCATTCTTTGTCCTTTATTCGATGACTATTTTTTTTAAGACTTTTTAGTTTAGAGCAGTTTTAGGTTTACAGCAAAATAGAGGAAGGTGCAGAGATTTCCCATATGTCCCCCAACACACACACACAGCCTTCCCTACTATCACTGTCCCCCAACAGAGTGGTACATTCCCTAGAATCAGTGAACCTACAAGACTCATCATTATCACCCACAGTCTACACTGTGGTTCACTCTCAGAGTCATACCCTCTATGAGTTTGGGTGTATAAAGTACATTGCAAACATATGATATATATGTACATCTAATATACATTATAAACAAACAAAGTGTATAATGACACGTATGCATCATTATAGTATTATATAGAATATTTTCACTGCCCTAAAAATCCACCTGTTCCTCCCTCCTACAGCTCCATCCCTGGCAAACACTGTCTCTGCAGCGTAGCCTTTTCCAGGATGCTACGTAGTTGGACTCGTACAGTAAATATTCTTCCTGGACTGGCTTCTTTCACTTAGCAATATGCATTTAAGGTTATCCATGCTTTTTTGTAGCTTGACATCTCACTTCTTTTTAGCATTGAATACTGTTCCATGGTCTGGATCGACCACTGTTTATCCATTCACCTGCCGAAGGGCATCTTGGCTGCTTCCAAGTTTTGGCAATCACAAATAAAGCTTTTATAAACACTCATATGTAGGTTCCTGCGTGGACATAGATTTTCCACCTTTGGGAGTAAGTTCCATGGAGTGCAGGTGCTGGATCCTATAGTAAGAGTACGTTTAAAATTGTGAGAAGCCGCCAAACTGTACCATTTTGCATCCCCACCAACTACAAACGAGAGTTCCTGTTGTACCACACGCTCACCAGCATTAGGTGTTGTCTGTGTTCTGGGTTTTGGTTGGTGGCTCTCTTTAGTCCCTGTAGTGCACGTGAACCATGGGGACAAAGTAGACATAGTCCCTGCCCTTGTGGGGCTTATAGGCCTGAAGAAGGAGCAGGAATTAACTGTATAATCATAAAAGTTAGGTTTCATTTACAGGACGCTTGCACTGTTCCAGCCCCTCTGCCAATCACATTTCAAATGCCTTCTCCGGTCCTGCAAAGCAGGTGTCATCATGGCCAACTCACTCGTGAAAAAACAGGCTGAGGGAGGTCCAGAAACCTGCCCAAGGCTAGCAGGGACCAAGGCAGGGTTTACATGAGGACCTGTCATGCTCCAAAGCTCCAGCCTTTTCTTTATCCTGAGCTCCATCCTCATATTACAAGGACTTCTATAAGCACTGGTGACAAAACCAGGATAGAGAACTGGAGATGCCACACTGTCATCCACTGAAAGTCTGTTGTCTGCCTCAGCTGGGTCCGCTTCAACCCAATCTCCATGGCCGACCAGGCTGCTCATGCCCTCTCTGGCCTCAATCATCCAGAGCAGCCCAGAATTCTTGGTATAAAACTCCTTAGCTTACCACAGCGCACTGGGGACCCTCTCGGGGTTTACTCCTCCTCCTTCTGCACACCCTTGCCAGAAAGCAGGGCTAGGCTGGTTCCTTTGCCTGTGCTGTTCCTATAACACCCTTGACCCTCTTTCCCACCTAGCTAATGTCCATCTTCCAGAGCCACGACTTCTGGGGTAGCAGCCTCTGCTTTCTCTGTTCCTAGAGGCTCATCCTGCATCCTCCCTCTCTGGCCCCATATCTATCCCACAGATTTGAAATAGCGGGTGTCACCAGATTGTCTCCTTCCTGGGCCTCTAGCTCCCAAAGGTCAGGGACTCCACTATGCCATGGCCAAGTACACCACCTGGCACATGGAGCCACACATTAACTATCTCAAACTGAATTAACCTGACTTTCATCATTGTGGGGAGAAACAGGGCCTTCTCTTTTCATCATCCCACAGTCTTGGCTGCAGCATTTACAGTTAAGCCAGATTCATTAGTAAATAACTGACAACCTCAATCTTTTGACAATTACCTTTCACCATTTTCACTTGTCAAATATATGTCATCTAACTAGTGTCCGATTCCTAGGAATATAAATATTCTTATTGAAATAAATTTCGACTTTTTTCAATGACAACATACTGTCTTTTACAATATTTTAATTTTGTGCATAATTTTCATTCTCATTTTTTAGATAGCTCTGCATGTCTTTTATTTAAATGAATAGGTCTCAAGAAGAAAAAAAAAGAATGGTTCAATGATTAAATGAGATAATTTCCTAAATTAAAAACTGTTCTCTATTCCACTGATTAACAAAGAACCTCTTAATGGGCAAAAGAAACTGCTTAATAATCTGCCTTCTAAAAAGTAAAAAAAAAAAAAAAAAGTCAATAATTTTTTGGAAGTAAAAGAGCTTTTTTCCAAGGTCACACAAGGCTTCAGTTTTTACATCTTATACCAGGGTTAATGTACTAATTATTGTGACGCTGTGGTGGAAACCCATATGAAAAGGGGCTGAAAGAAAGGCTTTTTCAAGCTCCCTGAATCCCCCACTCCCTCTCCACATAAGCCTGCCCCGCCTCACCCCACCCTCCAAAGTCCCAGACTCATAAATAAATCAAGAATCATGCAAATGACGAGAGCTGCGCACAATTTCAGGCTTTGACAATTCCACAGAAAAGACACCAGGGGGCACTACAGGACCACGTTTTGTGATTTCGGGCGCCATTTTACCCTTGGAATTGGGAAAAACAGTTTTTTGAAAAAACTATTAACCTTCTGTTCTCCAGGCATCGTTTTATTTATTACTTTCAGTATAATGTTACCACTCATTTTAACTAGCCAGTCATGAGAGGCTATTTTTAAGGAGAATGCTCTAAAAAGGGAGATACAATCAGGCTTTCTCTTCGTGTTTCCTCATTGTAAGAATGTTGTTCTGGGTGGGTGTGTATTGTTAGCTTTAGAATTAAAGAAACCATTCAGAAAACACGTAACTAAAATACAGAAGGTTATCCTCTGCCCCCTCCAAAAAAGAAAATTATCGATGTCTCAGGCACAAGGATTTTTCTTTGTTGTTACCTTCATTCATTTATTAATTCAATATCAGCAAATATTTATTGAAGACCTTAATGTGCCAGGCCTTTGGCATATGGTGACACTTGCTCATAGTGATGAGGGGGTTCTCGTCACTCCTGTGAGCCAGATTTAATTTTAAAGCACCCAAATACCTACGTGAAAGGTGACATTTCATTCTTATTTTATAGACTAGCTCTGTGTGTCTCTATTTCGATGATTTCTCTCTTATCTTTTCATTGCTCTCCAGAAATATTTTTTTTCCTCAGAAAATAGTAAAAAATCACTGCTTTCTAGATGTAGAAGTCTCAGACTGAGCACAAAGGCTTAAAATTCTCCGGCTGGAACTGAATGTTAAGTGACTGAATTTTTATTAATCAATAAAATGCTTGGGTGGGAGTTCTATTCAAAGTCCTATGCCAATTAGAATTTAGCAAGAGATGGAGGAATATGCTACCACTCTTGTCGTATAATGGAGCATGTTTTCTAGATTCCGCTGGACCCTGCTGGGCAGTCCTGGCACTCAAGGTTGGTCAGAATGGGTTACAGGAAGTCAGTCTGTTTCCTCCTCCATCCCCCTCCCTCCATCTAGTCCCAATGGTTTGTAAAAACAAAGTGAGTCTATACTGTGACATAGATACTTTACATCCATTATCTTGTTTAATGGTCAGTGAGCCCTGTCCCAAGCTATCCCTATGTCCCAGCTGAGCAAACTGAGGCTGGAAAAGTTTAATTCTTTGCCCAAGGTCACACAACCAGTATCCAAATCAAAGTCCATTCACCTGCAAAAATCATGTGTCCTCTGCTACTTAAGGTAAATCTCTCAAAGACTAAGAAAGTGACACAGCTGTGTGCTTGCCCAAACCCATCCGTCTTTCTCCTGGGCACAGAGCTGGGCTACATTCTCAGCTTCCTTTGCAGTAAAGTGTAGCCTTGTGAGTAGCTTCTAGCCAGTGGGATGTAATCTTCCACTGCATGGAAGATTCCCACCATAGAATATATCCACGAGCAAGACAAAACTGTGATTTGGGGTTGTTTGGTAAAGAGTTAGCCTTCAAGGAAAGATTATGGCATCCATGAAAGCTTCTATTCACCCGCCCAGGGGCCCTGGGGCCTTGCTCTAGTTCTGTGATAGCAAACTCATCACAATCTTCCTGGGTGTCAGTAAAAGCCGAGCATTGAACCAAATGACCGTTAAAGTCTGTCTCCGATCTGAGGAAGTCCTGTAATTCTTGGCCCAAACTCTTACCCACCCAGTTTTCCTTTTCACACAACACCTTTCCTCCACTCTGCGGAGCAGCTGTAGACGGCCACACCCCTCTCAACCACGGCAGCAATGTGAGATGTCAGATGTGCCATCGGGAGGATGGCTGGCTGTCTTTGAGTGGCTCTGTCCTGACATGTCACAACCTCCATGTCCCACTCCTGCCTCCTCTGTGGTATGGAGGGGATTACAGGCATCTTCTACCAAGAGTAGGGCCGACTATAGACCAAGACCTTGAAAACTGGTGGGCGTCAGAAGAATAAATAGAAAGAATTCTGCTCTTTGAAATGAAAGCGTTGATACTTCAAATTATGTCACTTTGACATCTATACAACGTTATACTTAAGATGTTAAGAATATCTTCCGTGGTTCAGGTGATATCATCTTCTGTCACTGAATATGATGTGGCAAAAATGAAGATAATGTTAACACAGACAAAGGTGTAACTGCGAACTGTATTCACAGACTTCTGGCCAGATCAGAAAAGGAGTGGACCCTTCACAGTGCTGGTGATTCCGGCTGGGTCCCCCATTCTGAAATTAGTTTCGCCCTCTTCTGGTCGGCCTTGGCACTTGCAGAGAAAAGATGTGAATGTTCCCAGCTTTCTCCTGTGGCTGCCTACCCTGCCTTTTGAGTTCTGCATGTGAGCACCAGCCCCTCGGTTCGTACACTCCCTGAGGGCAGGGAACTTGGCCTTTTCATCCCCGTGGCCTCACTGTGTCCACGTGTGGCAGGGGGCTGTTGTACTGAACACCACTGGGGTTTCTATAAAAACCACTTGTGGGTTTTGGAGAGTTGTGACAAATTGAGGGTGCTGATGTGAAAATCCAGGACGCATTCACACATGAGGGCAGTATGTAGCTATCTGGATGTGTCTGAAAAGGCAGGGGCAGAACAGGGGTTTACTAGCATGCTCTTAATATAAAACAGCAAATGTTAAAATAAATGTGATTAACTATTCTGGCGGACACTGTTTGGGGGCTGGCCGCTGATTTACTCCTTCCTCTCTTGTGTGTAACAGATTCTTGCCTCTCCAGTCTCAGGAGGGGGAGTTGGGGTGTTTGGAGTAGATGTCTGACCCAGGCTCAGCCCTTCAGAATCCCTCCTCCTCCCTCACAGTCACCGGCCAAATAAAATCCATCCCTGGGAAATTTCTGCTGACCCATGGTCCCTCTACTTCCACCCTTCCAAGTTGTTTTTCTGTCCTTTGTAAACCAAGGAATCCTGACTACTCAAGCTATTGACAGGCCCCTGCGTTGCATATTGTTCTAAAACATTAGCACCTGACTCGAACCAAATTATAAATTACCATAATTACCAAGGGTAAAATCCAAGGTTAATGATGAAACGAATTAACGCATAGTTAAAATACATAAGTGTTCTATAACGACTACAAGATGAAATAAGGTTAATTAAAGTAATTTTCAAAATATTAACAGAACCATAGTTCCAGCGAGTGCAAGAACATTATCAGCACATTTGAATCATTAAAGGGTTTAAACAATTCATAGAGCCACGTATAGAGCACTTACATTTGTGAAGGTCAAGAAAAGAATAAACTATTTAGCTTTCTCTTGCATGTGTGAGCTTATTTTGTTTTTTACATACCATGGCATCATTATATATAAGATTTAAACTGCTCTGATATTGTTTGTGGATTTCTATTTATGAAAGGTTATCTTGCTTATAGAAAAAATAATTGATAAGTTTAACCATTCACAAATGGACAGGTATTTTTAGGAACTTAAACATGAAGTCCTATTCAAGCATGGTAATTTGTCATTTTTAGTGTTTATTTGACTGCCTGTAAGAACACAGTCGAGTATAAAATGGTGATGGTTCTATAGTGCTCCTGCTACTTTGATTGATAATGAGAAGATACAGCCGACCATTTTTAATTTTTAAAATGCAAGATTATCCCGGAGTAAATTAACCTAATCACACAGTGCAAGTAAATTAATGTCAATTCATTACCTAATAGCAAAAATAATATTAACCTAAAGAATCTAAATCCACTTCTGACACATATTCAATTTTTATAATGTTGCGTGGACAGTCTTTCTGGGTTATATGTGGTGGTTTCCAGCATTAGCTTCTCTGCTAATTGCAAACGTTAGGGGTGAGAACACAGATATTCCAGAGGTGCTGAAGTAGGTTGCTTCCAGAATCAACCTAGTTATATTGCAATCCAGACGCTGCTTCACTAAAACACCGTTGGGTATTTTGCATGGCAAGCCTGCTATAGTCTCCTCCAGAGAGAAGGTCTCAGGGCTTCTGCTCCGTGGCATTACGTGGATGTTTGCCAGAGCAGCCCAAGAGCTCGCGGTTGGAGAATGTGGGTTTTCCAGCCCTTGTTTGCCCCAGCTGTCCGCCCTGTGACAGTGCAACAATGCCATCGGCACCGTCTTCTGCAGCACCCCTAGAGGTGGTGCTTACGTTTTCCCAAAATGGAGCTACGTGTGGGTCCCAGAGACTGGAGGGAAGGCCCTGAACTCATAGAATGTCTCCTTGGCCTGCAGAGCTTTCGAAGCTGGGAAATTTGTGTTGCAGCCTTGAGAAAGGCAAAATAAACAGAGAGCATGCCAGCTATTTGTTTTCCTGTTGATGAATCCTCCAAGTGTAGACTGGAAGCCCTCCAAGGACTGAAGTCGGCTCAAAAAGCAAAGTGTTAACCCCGAAGCCTTCGGCTGCTTTTCTCTCCAGTTCTGTACTTCTTTCTCCCCCACGGAGAAGGTTCCCAAACATTTCTGGGCTTTCGCTTGCTGGGTCTGTCACCCTCTGATGAGCCTATTCTTCTTCGTAATGCAGAAGAAACAGGGTCAGAGTCAGTGAAGGAAAACGCAAAATGACTACTTGGTGGAGGAGCTTTTAAGAACTTTTGGAGCAAAGCTTCCTAGAGCCCAGCTCCTCCACAGCTAGTAAAACTTGTTTAGATCGTAGCAATGAGTCAGCTACTTAGAACCAAACTTTTCCAGCTTTCAATATTTGCCACACATTCTATTGCAATTGTGATTGTCTTCTTATCATAAATCCTTAATCGTCTCCTTGGAGAGACAACAAATTAACAATATAGAGGTTTGTTCTGAATATGAGGCATACAGTTTATAGGTAAAATGATGATTTGAAATCCTTTAGTCACTCTTTTTTTTTAGCGTTTAACTGTTTTTACTATTTTTAACATTTAGAATACAATCTTCTATTTATAAAATCATTACGTTCTCTCTGTAGGAAAAATAAATAGCTGTAAAATTTAAAAAATATTATTCATAATTTCATCCCACATAGTTAATCATTGTTAACATTTTAGTATATTTCTTTTTTTCTCTCTGCTAGCTACAGTATCTGGATGCCGACTTTTTTTTTTCATTTGATCTTATAGCATGCATATCTTCTCAACATTTATTTCTTATTAATAATCTTCAAAAATGAGATCTTAAAAATGACTTTGATGACGTTCCATTGTAGGGATGTACCATAACATTCTTAACTAATGTCTAATTGTCAGACATTAAAAGTCTCATGCCACTGAACATACTTCCGTGAACACCTTCAGCCACAGCTCTCGTTGATTACTTCGAGTAGATGCCTAGAAGTAGAATTCCAAGGGCCGAGTCAAAGCAGGGGAACCGTGTTAAAATCCTTACTACATTTTCCCACACTGCTTTTTCCGAGGGATGCTTATCACTTGGCCATCCCACCGGCAGGGACTAAGGTGCCTGTCACCCACATAGATTGTCGTTGTTTCGTCTTGGCCAATACAACGGATACTTCCACTGTTGAAACAAGCGGTGTGCCCCAGCGGCGGGGATGCCCCAGCCGCGGGGATGCCCCAGCCGTGGGGGTGGCTGTAGCCGGGGTGTCGGGGGATCTGGCCGGGGTTTGGGCTCTCCGGTTACTGAGTTCTGTGACTGTGCAGAAAATCCACAGCGAGAAGGATGGAAATCTGGGTAATGAAAATGTGAAAATGCTTTGTAAATGCAAAACGGTAAGTTTTTCTTATGACTGCAGGGTGCTTACCCATTGCTACGAGTACCTAAGAAAAATGAGGAATAGAGTATGCCAATTATAAACAACAAATGAAATTTATGGAAATATTGGGTTTTTTTAGATAAGATTTCTTTTTAAAAAATAAGAGAAGGTGACTCTCTTATCGAAATATTTACATCTCTTTATGAACTTTCTCTCACACACGTGTGCCCGCACACAGACACACGTGCAAAAGCAGTATCTGAAATCCCGAACGAGCCTAACTGTAATGTATGAAATAAAGTTGGATATTATCTTGGATTATGCAAAATAAACCAACTGTTAACACTTTCGTGGAAGGCGGATTCAGTTGTAATTGAGATTTAGGTGGAGGTGGCATGAACTCAGAAATCTTTCAATTTTAGCTGCCACAACTCAATATAAAGCTTTCCCTCCAATTGGCCACCATCTTTCAGTCATTCCAACTCGCAATCCCCAATCTTATTCTTTCTCTCTTCTCACTGATCTATAGCTGTATGTCCTTGTAGGTTTACCCAGGATCTACTTTCTCCTGCAGTCTTTCCCAGCCACCCAGGTAGAAAGAGTAGAAAGCTCTCCCTTCCTAGGATCCTCACCTGTGAACCTCTCCGGCCAGCTCTGGATCACTCACTGCTTTGTAGGTTCCTTCATCATTTCCAACCGGTACATATTTCCTCCCCATCCAGGCCGTAAACAATTTGAGGAGAGCGATTCTTCCTTTGCATTTGCAGCTTTGTGCACACTCTCGGCTCTCAATTAACTTGCCCCTGAGGCTGATAAAGAAAGGAAGTTTTATCTAGGGTCAACAGGTCACTTTCCCAGTAACTCCCACTGGGGAGACTTTCTCTAGACCTCATCCCTCTTGGCGTGAGGGGGATGAGGGCAGATCCGTGCCTCCAGCCACATTTCTTCTGGGGACTATTTTTCCCTCATTAATTGTGCTGACAGGATAAGAATAGCTCACAACTCAGTGGCAAAGACTAATATGAACAGTTTTGTTCTTTCTTCATTGTTTCTTCACCCTCCACCCTCCTTGCTAAATATATATCTCCTTTTTGATTAAAACCAAAATATAGGTTGAATTTTGGTAGAATCATTACGATTATCAAAGAACTATTAATGTTCTGAGGGCATCAACGTCACATTCATTTTGGAGAGGTGAAACTTGACTACATTTTAGTGTTAATTCTAGATACATTCCAATTTCCAGAGGAAACAGAAGGCTACCCGAATTATTCACATCGAAGGACAGAAGAGAAGTTAGGGAGCTACACCATACTTTCCAGCACATCAAACTCGACACCTGTGATTTATAAAAGAGAACGGTGGTTTTAAAAGCACTGAGAAGGGCTTACTGTGCTGGACTAAGGAACTGATACCATAATAGAGGGGTAAATTCTTCGCTTCTCATCAGGCAACTGGTAGGGTTCAGAGAAACTTTCTAGTGATTCGGAGCCCCCAGTTTCTAGTGGGAGAAGGTCGGCGATGCCGGGTTCCGGCTCTAAGGGAATATACAGGCTGCAACCAGGAATGTCCACAACTGGGGCAATAGGTCCTGGGCAATGACCCAAGACAACTTTCCTCAGACTTTACAACACAATTAGAAAAAGAGCATTTGGCAGCTATCCTGAGAAGAGGTTCTGAGAAAGAGCTCAGCAACCCAGCCAAATAAAATTGCCTCCCAAAATTAGGTCAAAGTTGTCAGCCATCAGTTGAGGGCCTAGAGGCTAAAGTCAGAGTACGGGCCAATCAATCTGCAAATAAACTCATTACGGGTCTCCTTCAGAAACCAGTCCATGGGATCTATCTGCTCTACTGGCAAGAATGTTTTAAGATAATACATTAGGAAGAAAAGTTGAAACCTAAGTTCGTCCTCACCACCAAAGCAAATCATTCCATAATCCAGAACTTTCGACTACTCGTGTCTTTCTGTGCCATTTCACATTTTATTTTTATTTTAGCGCTCCTTTAATTTTAGAATCATCTTGGCTTTTTTTATAACTACGGAAACACAGATACTAGATCAAGCTGTGAACAGCTTCCAACATCAAGATGTCCACAGTTCAGAGCACGATATAACTTCGCCCTGGCTCCCAGCCTCGGCCCTGCCAGCCCCATCCTACTCACGCCCTTCAAATCTTTCCTCCAATCTTCTCGGCTTCCACAAACTCAGGCAAGAGGAAGCTGAGCCTATCACTGATGTTGCTGAGTGTGAACAAAAGATGAGATAGCCGGCAAGATTTAGTTCCCGTCGTGAAATAAATATTGCTTCTGACAGTAACCCTGTGTAACAGACCAGTCCCAGGAGTCCAGCTAACAAGATGCACCTTCCTTAAGTCGGAGGCCTTGCTTCCCAGGTACCACAGCTGCTGAACTTGAGAAAATGAACAGGAAGTACTGCCCCTTGACCATCAACCAAATGAGATGAAACGTGTGAAAGGACTTTGAAAATAATCAAGTGTAAGGGAAGGTGAGGCCATAAAAGCAGCATGACAAGGGTTATCGTGTCGCCTGTTTCAGGTAAACGTTGAATAAATGTTATCATTCACATTCTGAGTTCAAAGTTTAAAAGAAAGAATTAAAACCCAATCAGACACGCCTGTGGAAGAGGCACTAGCACTCCCCAAACGGTCCGTGTGCTGCCAGCATTCCCGGCCTTGGTTGCGGGGCTACCTTTTAAAATGCATTGACTTCTAACTACATAGATGTCTAACCAAGGTACTGTGTACTTGGAACTCATTTAAGTAAATAAATTTAAAAATAATGATTAAAAAATAAAATAAAGTGCATTGACTTCTGTCTTTTTAATTAAATTTTAGAAGGAATTTAGTGCTCCGTAGAGATGCTCACAATGAAAGGAAGTGATCGTAGATGGTGTAGTGCTCACACTAGGTCTGCACCATCAATGACCCAGGCATTAGAGAGAAGAGAGTCAGTCCCAAGTCAGATAACGCCTTACACGGTGAATAAACATCTAACCTAATGGTTCAGTGGATTAAATAAAACAGCTGACTTTGGCACGTAAAGGTCTAATTCTGATCCAGTTATTTATTCTCTCTAAGACCCTAAGTAACTTAATCTCTTCTCTCTGCTTTGGTTTTTAGATGTAGAGAAGGACCTACCTCAGAGTTTTGCTGAGCAATAAAAATAACTGTAAAGCACTTTTCCGGCATGAAGTGCTGCTTAAATGCTTAATGATTTCCTTTATGAGTCAGGGAGGGGCACTGTACTTTTAGGTGAAATATTTTAATTTGAGTTATAGCATGGAATACTCTAGATATCAAGGCCTGAGGGATGGCAGATTTCAGGATCTTTTGTTTTTCTGGAGCCTGGATAATTTAGTTATTTTTCCTTCATCTCCAAAAATTATATCTAATTAAACATGTGCAGGACTCGGATCACATTGGACACTTTGTCACATGCCACGAATGATACAGTCTTAAGGTCACCAGTTTAGTCTGTGAATTCTGTTTTGGACAAAAAACACTCAGGAACAGTGGAAGGAAAATTTGAGCTTTTTTTTCACCTTTTTGGCTTTTTCTCCCCCACCCTTTTTTTAGAAAAAAAAATCTTACTTTGATTTAGAAAATCACAGCCTTGTATTATACTGAGCCCAGATCAGAGTCTCAAGGGGAAAGGCATTTACCCTCTAATGCAAGTGAGCATTTTGCTCTCTAGAGCAGAAAAGAGACATTTGGTCAAATATATTCATTCATGATAAAGAGGCCACACTCTTTTCTGTAATTATTACGGGTAGATACTGAAGAGTAAGAGGAGCAAAGGCAGGAAATGTTTTTTTGTTTGTTTGTTTGTTTGTTTTACAAAAATGTAGTTATAGAATCCTTATATTATTTCCTATGTTGATCATGAAATAAATAAGCTGGGGAAATTCTGCCCTACAGGTAGGTCTGTTTGCAAACCTCTAACACAGCATTCCCATGGCTGCTCCCACCTCGGAGTCATTCTAATGCTCAAATGCCAGATGTGTCCACTCCCCTTCCCACTAACGCTCTTACAACAGCTGCCGTGAGCTGAACGCACCAGATTGTACGCCATGCAACGAACGTGACCCCACAGACTCTGTGTGACCGTCGTGCAGGTAGAAAGCACTTATCCCATATTACAGAAGAGGAAATGATGCTCAGCAGAGTTAAATAATTTTACCCCGAATCATGGAGCTAGTGAGGAGATCTTCTAGTCAAACCTAGTCTAGCTGCTCCCACAGGGGGAGTTTAGAATTTAGACAGGAAGTGGGGGCAGATTGCAATTCTAAATAGGATGGTCACAGCAGGCCTCACTGAGAATATCTGAGCTTATTTGAAGGTGAGGCAGTTAGCCTTATGGATGTCTGGGGGGAGAACATTCCGGCAGGGTGAACAGTCGGTGTAAGGCCATGAGGTAGGAGCGGTAAGCAGACCTACGCTGCCTAAGCAGAGTGAGCAAGACGGAGAGTAGAAAGCAAGAGGTCAGCGAGGGAAGGGGGTGGGGGCCATGGGTCACGCAGCCCATTCCAAGAACCTGGCTTAACTCTAAGTGAGATGGGGCGTCCCTGGCGAACGGTGGGCAGTGACATGATATGATGAGACTTAGGCTTCAAAAGGGTCGCTGGCTGCTGTGTTGAGAACAGTTATGGGGGAGGGGTGTTTGGGGGCGGGGGGTGTGAGTCGGGGTGGGGGCAGGGGTGGGGGGGTAGAGGATAGAGGCAGGAAGGCCAATTAGGAAATGCTGAAGTATCTAATAGTGACACCGTGATTTATATTAAGAAATACATATTTGGTCTTCAATCTCTTCCTGACCCCTGGAATTTCCTAACTGGTGTGAGTGATAAAGGCATCTTCTGTTATTTTAATGAGGTTACTTTGGAATGCTCCTGAGGCATCTAAGAATGGGGCCTGGTCACCAGAGGAACCAACCAGGTGGTTAGATGGTTGGAACTTCTAGTCTGACTTCCTCACCCCCTAACCCCACCTCTGGGAAGGGGTGAAGGGATGAAGGTTGAATCAGTCACCAATAGCCATTGATTTAATTCATCGCGCCTAGGTAAGGAAGCCTCCATAAAAACCCAAGAGGACGGGTTCGGAGAGCTTCTGGATTGATGCACACGTGCAGATTCTGGGCGGCAGAATGCCAGAGAGGGCATGGGGGCTCTGCACCCTTTCCTCATACCTTACCCCATACAGCTCCTCCATCTGGCCATTCCTGAGTTACACCCTTCTACAGTAAACCAGTAATCTAGTCAATAAAATGTTTCTCTAAGTTCTGTGAGCTGCTCTAGCTAATTAATCTAAGCCAAGGAGGGGGTCATTGGAACCTCCTATCTATAGGTCAATCAGGTACACAGGTGACAACCGGTCTTACAACTGACCTCTGAAGCGGGTAGGGGGACAGTCTTGTAAGACTGAGCCTTTACCCTGAGGAATCTGATGCCATCTCCAGGTAGATGGCGTCAGAATTGAGTTAAATTGTGTGGACGAAAAAGGGGCCACATACTGAACCTGAAAAGCTCCAGGGAGGCTTGGATGTCTGGCCTTACAAACCCAGAGACCAAAGTGACCACACAGGGTCATCTGAATGTACAGATTCCTAACTAACCAGCTGGTCATGGCGGGTAGTCACGTCCTAGGCCTCCAGCTTCCCTGACAAAGGTCGATCTTTAACTTTGAAATTATCTATTGTCTTTGTGCATGGAAGATAACATACCTTGGAAATGTCAGACTAATCTTTTTTTTTTTTCCAGACCCCTGGAAGGCACAACTGCCAGGCACCAGAGCAGGAGACGCCATTGTTATCTCATTCCCGGAATATCTTCTCAACGTGCCTTAAATGTTAACTGTCCTCTACACATTGTGTAAAAGAAGTATATGCCTCTCTTATTTTTTATCCAAATTCAGAGATTTCCCTGATTTGCTTTCTCTCCCCTTCCTTTGATTCTAATATATAAAACAAACTGGAAAATTGCTATTCTCTAACTGAAGTAATCTGGGTGAAAGGTAAAGGTGACACAGACCAGGGTGAGGGGGTAGGGGAAATGATTGGATTCTGGATATATTTCGAAACAAGAGCCACAGATATTTCTGGCAGACTGGGTGATGGGGAGAGGGGGGTGAAGAAAAGAGAAGAGTCCAGGATGATGACAAAGTGCTTAGCCTGAGCCTCTGGAAGGCTGGAAACCTTGGGTGGCTCCGATGAGCAGCGGGGAATGCAGGAGTTGGGGGCGGTCATGCTAGAGACATGAACCCGTCTTGGGCAAAAGGTCTGGCTGGAGATGCGAATACGGGCATTAGCTGATCTGAAAGCCAGGAGATTGGACGAGACAACTTAGGGGCTTACGTTATCTGGTATAAGCTGATGAGAAAGACCTGCTCATCCAAATGGAGAATTTCTCCCCAAATTGGTCAGAACAAGAAGAAATGATTGAGAGCAAAAGGATTGCTTGACAATCAGGGAAGTAAATTTAATTTTTAAATTTATTTCCCTCAATTATGGTAACAGCTTCTGGCCAGAGGCCCTGGGCTTTTGTACAGAAAACTCACAGATGTTTGGGTAGAGGCCACACATGGAATTTCTGGTGTGCATGCAAACATTGGCACCAGACAAAACCAGAAAGTGCGGTAGAGGCCCAGAGGCCATGCTCTTTAATGACTGTCACTTGGAGATAAGTTTCATGTCTGCGGAGCTGGCCCAGTGTCTGACAGCCCTGGACACACAGAGAGGGAACACATAGATCTTCAGTGAGGGGACCCTAATGAAGTTCCTTGTCACCACTTCCGTACTGGCAGATATTTGTATTGACATTTCTATACCTTTGGAATCTACCATGGTTACCATGATGGGTGGGAGGCTGAGGCCCTCCCACTGCACTAGAATCTCCTCAGAAGGGTAGGATTGTGAGAGTACCAGTGCCGATCATTCATGACTTCATTTGTTCACTGAGTAGCCATGGAACACCATTCCAGCTCCATCTCTGTACGAGGGAGAAGTGAGCCCGCTCCGCAGGGGACAGCTGGTACCTGCCCATGGAAGGCGCCTGCAATCCGTGCTCAGCACAGGAAACGCCTCCTCTCAGCTGGCTTCCCCTGGCGTCCCCTCTGCATCCTGCATCCCATGCTGTCATGAAACTTTTCGGCAAGGAATCCAGCAATATTCAGTTTGCCCTCCTGTAGTAAACGTGCTCTCAGGAACTCACTCTAAGCTGCAGTTGGTTCAGAGCCACTGGATGGATGTGCTTTTTCCCCAGAGTTGTGAGCAGTCTGCAGGACTCCACACTGCACGGCCAGGCAACGGGACCCCAGCATTCTCCCACCGTGCACCCTCCCCGATGAGCACTTGGGTGCTCCTTCCCTCCCCAGTGCTCCAATTGCTACTTATCAAATTATCTTTCTCTCTCTCTCTCTCTCTCTCTCTCTCTCTCTCTCTCTCTCTCTCTCTCTCTCTCTCGTCAGCTTATACAAGCTGAGATCTACACGTGCCCAATAACCCAGATGTTGTGTGACAGGGAGCCAGTCTTCTCGCTTTGTGACTCTACGTCCCCCTGTAAGCTATCGATGGGAACTGTGCGTGCCTGTATTTCCACAAGCCAGCCCTCTCTTTCCAAGCAGTCCTCCAAGGAAATTCTTGTTCTGCTGGCATCAGTGCGGCTGCTGTAACTGCTCATAAAGCCATCCTTGGGACTTTGCGGCAGGCGCCTTTACTAAGCTCTGTAATTAATTCTTGGAAAGTCATAGAAGGAGCTTGTTCAGAGCACAGTTAAATCAAAAGCAGGCTTCCTGTTGGCCCGCTCAGATGGAGCTCTGATCGTTTAAAACAGATAATGAGCCAGGCTGAAGAAATCTCCTGACAACTATTCATTCCTCCAGCAGCAGAACCTATGTGCCACCCAAGACATAAACAGCACGCAGGGGCCACATGCTGAAGCCGAGACCACTGTTCTTCCTTCTCCCACAGAGACACGTTGGGGCATGAACTTTAATTAACAGCCAGACACTTCTTTGCTTCACGTTATTTTCTTTAATTCATCTGTTTGTTTGTTTGTTCAGGGACACTGGAGTTGTTTTGATAAAAACATTTCAGAATGAGTGGGCATGGCATGCATCATGAACTGAAGGGGGAAACTGATCAAGCTGGTTGATGGGCTCTGGTCTGTGTGCATCATCATCATCATCATCATCATCATCATCATAATGGGAAAAGCTACAATTTATTGAGTGACAGCTATGTCCCACCAGTCGTTGACCCTTGTGCACACATTCCCCCAAGAGCTCCAAGAGGACAGCGCGATTGCCTCCCTTGTACAGACTGAAGCCTTGTGTTACAGGGTCGTCGTGTACCACTGGCGGCTTCGTGAGAATAAGGCTGACGACAGCTTTCTTTCTCCATGCCTCGATTAAACTGCTCTGTAAATGCATGGTCCCTTGCAGACAGTAAAGACTCAATAACTGTGCTCACTGACTCAGCGGAACTCACATTCAGTCGCTAGTTTTCAAAGGGAACTTGCCATTTCTCTGTAGTAGTGGTTCTCAGTGAGGGGGTGGGGTGGGTTGCCCCCTGGGGGAAGTTTGGCAATGTCTAGAGACATTTTTAATTGTCACAGATTTTTGCTACTGGCATCCGGTTGGGCAGAGGCCAAGGATGCTGCCAAACATTCTACAGTGCACAGGACAGCACCTCCAACCCTGGAAAAAAATACCCAGCTTAAAACGTTCATAGCATTGGAGTTGAGAAATCCTGATTTATAGCTAAGGTCAACCAATAGATTATCATTTGTTGATTAACATTTAAATTATAAAGGGTCAAACCCAGAAAAAAAAAAAAAGTTTAATCTCATAGGCTCAGACGTTAGATTTCATACCAGAACTGGCCAAGATGTGTCCTTTACATTCCAAAATCCAGAGAAGTATCTAGCACAAATATTAATACCACACCTTGGTCTGGGAGAAATCTGAGAGAGATTAGGACAGCAAGCCTAATTTACATATGGGAGTTTAGAGTGTAAGAACTGGCTGCCCCAAAGGCCTGTACCAAATCAGAAGAAACTTTCAACAAATTCCAAACAACTGATATCATGTTGTCTGTTCATAATAATATAAAAATTATGAACCAACAATAAAAATGAGAGCAAAAGTAAAATAACATTTTGAGAAAAGAAAAACTATGCTTTTACGTAATCCTTGGATTAAGAAATAAGTCATGCTACTTTATCATTTGCTTTTGTCACTTAAAAATCAATCATAAACATTTCTCTCATACCTTTAAAATCTGTTCTAAAATATGACTTTTCAGGGCAGCATGATATTTCAACATATGGCTGGCATATAATTTATTTAACCAATCCCTTCTTTAGGCACATTTACAGTATTTTTAGCTATTACAAAAAATGCTATAATGAACATGACACATTAATATTTTTACTTTATTGTTCACAAATACATTTTGCACCATTAATTTCTTACATTTCTTAATTAGAATGTTCCCAATGAAGACCAATTGTACAACATCTTCATCTGAAGGAAGAAAAGCCATTAAAAAATATACATATTTATATATATTTTTAGATCTTTCAAAATACCACATTGTTCCAGGAAAATATCAAGCCAGGTGATAGTGGTTTGTGTCACCATTTCAGAAACAATAAGGAAAAGGACAGTACAGAGACTATACTATCAGATGCCACCATTATAATTTATAATTTCACGCATCAATATGTAAATAACAGATGCCGAGTTGTTTCCTCTGCAAGCTGCCTCTCCACTGAGGTACAAACTACATAGCTGAAGCTAGGCAAGCTAGAACAGTAAGGCCGATAAATCAAACAACATGGGTTTCTTTTAACACTGAGAAAACAAGCATTTCTAGATAACTACATATTGTGTAAGACAAACAATTGTGGGTGAGGCAAAATTCAAAGGAAGAAAATGGGATGAAATTCAGGAATGAAAATATTGGCAGTTCCAGGTCAGGGGTATTAGCTGAGTAATCAGGTGAAGTGCATGTGAATACTGAAACAATCTACACCTGCCTAACTCAGAGAGTGTAGCATGAGGGCTATTAAGAACCCACACTGGCACCAAACTTTCTCGGCTCAGTCTTGGCGATAGAGCTGGGTGGCTTTGGCCAAGTTCACCAAGCCTCGGTTCTATATCTCTGAAGTGGCTGTAATAACATCTTCTACCTCACAGGGAGGCTATGAGAATTAAATGCAAAAATGCACACAGATAAAGGGTTCAGCACAGCGCCTAGCACATTGTATTGCTCATTAAGTATCAACCATTATTCAAAAGACTTAGAAAAGCCAGATGGCCCGTCGAGAAGCAGGAAGAGGAACTAGATGCTGTTACTATGCCTCTATGATAAACTCTTAGTTCATTTTAACACGAGGACATAAATTTAGTTCTACAACCACTTTTAAAACATTGTAAATTCTAAATTTAAAGCTCTGTGAAATCTGTGTGCAAGTTTCCAGTGTAGAGTCTAGTCCTTAAAACAGACATGTAACGCATCGTGGTGAGACTTGTTGTGGAACTGAGACAGTTGGGCAGGTGGCCCAGGGACTTGAAAGGGCATGAGATTGGGGTCCCTGGGCCACCTCGCATAGGCTGCCTCTGATTGGAGGATCATTGCATTTCTTTCAGGTGGTGAGGATACAGACCCAGTCTCCATGATTTGGCAGAAAATCATAAAATTAATATATATTTGCCAAATGCATCCCCTTGATAATGGCTGGATAGCAACACACTGTTTTTGGGGGTTTTGTTGTTGTCATTGTTGAAGGATTTGGCTTTGCAATATGGACATTCCCACGATGAGAGGCCACTCAGTAAGCACTGATGATTTTGAAGAATTATCAGCTCCTGAGAGTTCCTCTCCACTGAGTCCATAAAAC
This sequence comes from Macroglossus sobrinus, assembly GCA_004027375.1. Classification (NCBI taxonomy): domain Eukaryota; kingdom Metazoa; phylum Chordata; class Mammalia; order Chiroptera; family Pteropodidae; genus Macroglossus; species Macroglossus sobrinus. Next base: position 94,824 of record PVKZ01000851.1, read on the forward strand.
CCTTTCAGTTGGAGATGCTTTTATTTCCTTTCAGTCAGAATTCAGTCTATTCTCATGGATCTTTTTTTCTTCATGATTTCCCTAGGTAGTATTTTCGAGCACCTTATTCATTTACAAAATTAACCAGCAGGTACTCATCTTTCTCCCTTCTTACCCCAAGTCTGGTCTCTTTCTTCTCAAATTCCAAATGCAATAATCCTAGAAATTATGCATGGGCAAGACTTCTATTTCCAGAGTTTTATCTTAGAAAAAAGCACTGCCTCTGAGTGACAGTCTCCCTGGGACAGGAGGCTGCTCCCTGCGGGGAGAAGTGAAGAAGTGCAGTCCCTTCGGCCCCTGGTGTGGTTTGGTCTGCTCTGCGCCTCTGGTTAGCCCCTGGATGCTTTTTGCCTTGGCAGAGGAACATGCTGTCTATTTTAATGCTGACCCGTGATGTTTTATTCACATTTTGAATCTTTTATCGCCTGTGGCTCCTGTGAGACTTTCTCTTTTGCTAGCATTTTTCTGATGGGTATTGATTCTCTATTTTGCCAAAGGGTTAGGAACCTACTGCCCTGTTGGCGTGATTGCAAAGGATCTGACTGCTGTTTTCCTCCCACAGAAGAAGTCTCCATAGCCATTTAATTATATAGTTTATTTTTAAAGCAAGAATGAAAGGAGCAGGGATCACCTTTCACTTAAATTCAGCTTAGCATGTTCTCAGATCCCTCACTTATTGAAATGAGTGTCCTCATCTAAAAGAAAATACGTGCCTTGGGTTTTACCCAGTGTAATGTCACAAGATTTTATTATAGATCTTTTTCTTTCTTCAGATAGAAAGGATCCATAAGCTCAAATACTGTCAAGAAGAAATGTACATGCTTGCGGGAAAAACAATATCTCTTAGACATTCCAGTTGCAAGATAAATCCCATACCTTCTATCGGATACAACTTGCATATAATGGTGACCTTAAACCTGCCTTAAATGCTCAAACCAAAGCTGTTCCTGAATTTGATTTCTAAAAGAGGCCAACATGATCTCTGGAAATTGAATTTTAAGTGTTATTCACAGGTAAGAGCCATAATGAATAGGCAGGAATACACCTAACAATTATGTTGTCAAAGAACAAAATGGATGTCTCCAGAGACAGCTGACCATCTGGATTAGAGACATGTTTCTCCAAGTGGGGAACAACCCACCTGGGCCACCCAGAGTGCCAGATCTCATGGTGTTTCCTGCTCCACAAACACCTTCCATTTACACATATACACTCTTATCTGTGGCTTGGATTTTCCAGATGTCTCCACTTTCTAGAAGCACCGAAGCTCCAGTTTATTGCACGGTACTTCAGCAATTCCAAAGGCTTCGTAGGTGGAGGAATCACGGGGGAGAAGCCTGAGAATTAGAGGCTGAGTCCTCTCGCTGACGTAGGGGAGATCCCTTTACACATAAGGAAAGGCAGCCATCAGTTGGGTGCTTTCTGGGTTCGACTCCACCCTAAGGAACAGACTCATACCTGGGGTTCTCTGGGAAGGATACAAGTTTCACAATGTGGCCTACAGCTTCTAGTCCTTCTGGGTCTCCCCCAAAATACACCCACACCCTGCAGTCTCCAAAGCCGCAGGCAGAGAAGGGGAGAGTGGATGCCCACGTAGGCGCCAGAACGGGGAGCTGACTCAGATGCCTGCTGTGTAGTCTGGGCAGCGGAAAACGCCAGGACACTCCCAGCTGGGGGCAACTTGAACAGCTCTGCCAGCTTCAGGGAGCTCTGGCCCTTCCTTCAGAGGAAAAGGATGAGTCCCTGGATGTCTAGCAGAGAAAGGACACATAGATCTGGACAGAGCTAGGAAAACAAGTGAGAAGGCCCCTGTCCCACATCGACCAGAGATGTGGCTCCAAATGCATAGACTGAAGCCACAGAACAGCTGAGGGAGACATGACGGGTGATACTTACCTGCCATCTTGCTCATTTTTGTGTGATGGTAATTTAACCATCCTCAAGCTTTACCAGCTTAACTGCAAGTTAACATTTGTACCAAACCTAGTAACCCTGTTAGGTCTCCCCCGCCCAACAGAAGGACCTTTCATCCTCCCCCATCTCCACAGTTAGTTCTGGAAATCTCCCGTGTGTTCCACTTGCTGAGACAAACTCACCCGGGTTCTTCAGAGTGTGGCTTCCTTGTGGGAGACCCTGAGTTACTGGAGAAAAGGGCCCCTTCCTGGCCTTGGCTGCTGTGGCCCCAAGAGAGAAAACACTTTCTCCGCCACCTGCTGGGCACCAGCATTGTTCCTCGGTCCACTGGACACTGGCCCAACTTTCCTTTCCCTCCTCAGGACTTACCCCTCACAAAGATCCACTCTGAGGAACAACCCCTTCCCCGTCAGCCTGAGCCCACTCCCTCCATTGGGAGTCTCAGAAGCTCTTGAACATTGGCACAAACGGGATTGGCCCGGGGACTTTGTTACAAATGTAGACTCCTGGGTCCCATCCCCGGAGATCCTGACTCAGGAGCTTTGATGAGGGGTCTGGAGCTGCTTTTAAACAAGCTCCTCTGATGACTCTGAAGCAGGCAGTCTGGGTGACACTTTGAAAAAAACTGGAAGAGACCACATGATGATGAGTAACACACCCCAGGTTTTATATGGCGAGGAAGCCAGAGAGCATTTGGAGAAGCTTTGCAGTAAAGAACACGATGGGTACACGGTGAGTGCCCATGGGGCTAAGACAAGACGAAGAAAATATGAAGCATTAAAATAGCAACCCTGGTAAGGAGTCAGAACTCGGGGATTGCCTGGAAATAAATGCAGCACCCCCACTCCCACCTTCTTCCCACCCAAAGACAGGGGCTCAGAGAAGAATCCACCAACCACCCCTTACCATCTACCCACTCCTACGCTCTTTTTTTAAGCCGGCCAAACACAGCAAGCAGAGAAGCAAGACCTGTTGGAAGGATCCATCATGTGAAGGAGAGAATAACATGTTTACTGTAAAGCAGTCTGGACATGGCATTTCTGATATGTCTCTTCACTTTTTGCTGGAACTTCAGCTGTTTGCACAGCTAACCCTCTGCTTCCACACCCTCGCCCACTCTCCTTCTCCAGTCACTCTTTAATCCATCTTGTTCACAACATGACCAGGGAAGAAAAGGCCTCAGACTAGAAAATGGGCCTGAAAGAAGAAAAGAGGAATGGATTTGGAAGAGTTTGCCTTGTTTCATGTCCAAGAGCAGATTAAATTACTGGAAAGTCATTTTTCCTCTCTGCCAGAACTGGATGAGCATAAAGACTCACATTTTTCTCCACTTGTCTCTCTTTATGGGGTAAATTGTGGTGGACTCTCCCCAGTAGCCACTCATTCCCAAATGATTGGTCTCAGCCACTGAGCACATGGCATTCCTGTCCAGCTCCTGTTCAACTAGTGTCCAAAGTTGGCCCCATTGGACTACAGGGGCGGTGTCCAGTAGAAATATAATGTAAGTTACAAATGTAGCTTAAAATTTTCTAAAAGCCACATTTTAAAAAGTAAAAATAAGCAGGTGAAATTAATTTTTATAATACAATTATATAACCCAATATATCCAAAATATTATCATTTAAACACATAACCAATATAAAATTATTAACAAGGTAGTTTACATTTCTTTATTTCATACTAAGTGTTCAAAATGTAGTGTTTTTTACATTTATAGTACATACCAATTTGGAATAGCCATATTTCCAGGGCACAATTGCTGCATATGGACACCACTACCACAATGGACAGTATAGAACTAGAAGATATGACTTTAATTCTATGTTTTAGATTGGGGTAGGGAGAAGTGGGTATCATCTCTTTCTCCTCTTCCTCTTTCTCCTCCAGGCTATGAATAAGAATGCATATTGCCCCTGTGGCTGTTGGCAGCCATCTGACAACCATGAGGGGATCCAAACTGCATCCTCGAGTCCCTGATCACGTAAGTAGCTTTGCTGCTTCAGAGCCGACCTGCCTCTGAACTCCCAGTGGTGGGAGATGATACATTTCCCTATTATTTAAGTCATTTTCAATCTTCCTTTCTATTACATGTAGCAGAAAACATGTTAATCTACTTATCTCTCCTATCTATATTCGAGCCACAAAGGTGCATTTCCAGCTCTTGTTGAGATGGGCTTGCTCACCATTTCAAGCAAGTGGATGCAAGCCAAGCACATTTCTTCTCCCAGGCTGTCAATGGGAAGACCCAATAAAATTCTAAGCCACCTATTTCCCTGATGAGTTACTTCTCTCTTTACTTTTGTCTAAATACCACTGCAGTTGAATTATTCTTAATGAAGTTAAGGTAACACATTACATTAAATATTTTAGAAGCAAAATTAAACTCATTTCCTCTAAGCACTGTTTCAAACAAAATGAGTCCATTGTTGGATATAGATGTAATCACAATAAAACAAAATTACTTAGGTTCAAAATGAAATTGGCTATAGCAAACTTGATGAAGTTATATAAACAGGAAGGGCCCCTCCAAAGTCTCAGATGCAAAAGTTACATAAAACTCTGAAACTGAAATATAAGCAGTGGACAAGTGTTTAATGAGGGTACCTCACTTAGGGCGAAATGCTGCCAAGTGCTCACTGGTTTTTCCTGCAAAGTTACCAGAATAAATACATGTAGATTGCTCTATTTAAACATGTTCAAAAACATATTTAAAAAGAAGAAAGCTCTCAAATAAACAACCTAAATTTACACCAGAAGGAATTAGAAAAAGAAAATAAACCCAAAGCTAGCAGAAGGAAGGAAATAATAAAGATTAGAGCAGAGATAAACAAAATAAAAAAGTAGAAAAACAATAGAGAACATTCAAATCAAGAGTTTGTTCTTCAGAAATTCAACAAAACTGACAAAATTTTAGCCATATGACTATGAAAAAACAGATAAGACTAAAAGAAATAAAATCAGAAATGAAAAGAGGACATTACAATTGATTTTACAGAAGGGAAAAGGATTATAAGACAGTACTATGGACAATTGTACACCAACAAATTGGGTAACCTAGATGAAATTGATAAATTTCTAGAAACACAAAATCTACCAAAACAGAATTATGAAGAAACAAAAAATCTGAACAGATCCATTATTACTGAAGAGATTAAATCAGCAAACAAGGGAACCTCCCAATAACAACAACAAAATCTAGGACCAGATAACTTCATTGGTAAATTCTACCAAACATTTAAAGAAAAAACTGACATCAATCCTCTTCAAACTCTGGCCCCCCAAAAAAAATTGAAGAGGAAAGAATACTTCTAAAGTCATTCTCTGAGGCCAGCATTAAGCTGATATAAAAGTCAGATAAAAACACTAGAAGAAAAGAAGACTATGGACCAATATGATGAATACGGTACAAAAATTTTTAACAAAGTACTAGCAAACAGAATTCAACAGCACATTGAAAAGATTATACATCATGACTAAGTGGGATTTCTTTCTATAATGTAAGGATGTTTCCATATAGAAAAGTTATTTAATATAATACATTACATTAACATAATGAAGGAGGAAAAAAACACACAATCATCTCTGTTGATGCAGAAAAAGTATTTGACAGAATTCAACACTCTTTCATAATTAAAAAAAAAACACTCAACAAACTAAAAATAGAAAGAAACTACCTCAACATAATAAAGGCCATATGTGAAACACCCACTGCTGACATCAGACTTACTGGTAAAAAACTGAAGCATTTCCTCAAAGATCAGGAATAAAACAAGGATGTTTCCTTTCACTGTTTCTATTCAGCACAGTACTGAGAGTTATAGGTAGAGCAATTAGGCAAGAAAAAGAAAAGTCTCTGTTCACATATGTTCACAGATGACATAATCTTATATGTAGAAAATTTTAAAGATTACACATACATACACACACAACCTGTTAGAACTAATAAACATTTTTTTTTAATTACAGGATACAAAATCAACAAGCAAAAATCAGTTGTTACTATAACCTAAATGTCCTTCAGTATATGACTAGATAAAGAAGATGACATCATAGATCGATCTTGAGAGTATTATGTTAAGTGAAATAAGTCAGTTGGGAAAGTATAAGAATCATACGATTTCACTCATATGTGGGATATAAAACAAAAAGCAACACATGAACAAACAGAACAAACAAACTCATAGATACAGACAACAGAATAGTAATTACCAGAGGGCAAGAGTGGGTGGAGAGGACAGAGAGGGTAAAGGGGATCGAATATATGGTGACAGAAGGTGACTAGACTTTGGGTAGTGAGCACACAAAGATGTATACAAATGTTGTATTATAAACTTGTATAACTGAAATTGATATAATGTTATTAACCAATGTTATCCCAATAAATTTATTTTTTTAAATCAGTTGTTTCTAAACACTAACAATGAACAATCAGAAAAGGAAATTAAGAAACCAATTCTGTTTACAATAGTACCAAAAGAGAATAAAATACTTAAGAATAAACTTAATTAAGAAGGTGAAAGACTCACACTGAAAACTATATAATATAGCTGAAAGAAATCAAAGACACTAATAAATGAAAAGACATGCCATATTCATGGATTGGAATACTGAATACTGTTAACATGTCAATACTATCCAAAGAGATCTACAGATCATTGTAATCCCTACTAAAATCTTGATAGACATAGAAAAATCCATCCTAAATTCATACAAAATCTCAATGGACCCTGAAGAGCAAAACAACCTTGAAAAAGGCTTCCTGGTTTCAAAACTTACTACAAAGCTACAGTAACCAAAATAGTGTGGTACTGGTGTAAAGACAGACACACAGATCAACAGAATAAAATAGAGAACCCAGAAATAAACTCTTACATTTATGGTCAAATGGTTTTCAAGAAGGATACCAAGACTGTTCAATGGGGAAAGGATGGTCTTTTTAACAAATGGTGTTAGAAAAACTAAATATTCACATGCAAAAGAATAAGTTGAACACTTACCTTATACCATATACAGAAATTAATTCAAAATGTATCAAAGACTCTTAGAAGAAAATGTAGGGGTAAAGCTTTATGACATTGAATTTCTTAATTCATTTTTGGCAATAATGACTTAAATATGACATTAAAACTACAGGCAACGACAACAACAAAAAGATAAGTTGGACACATGAAAAATTTAACTTCTGTGCATCAAAGATGCAATTAATAGAGTGAAAAGGCAATGCACAGAATGGGAGAAAACATTTGCAAATGGTATATGTGATAAGGAGTTAATATTCAGACTATATAAAGAAACCCTACCAGTCAACAACAAAAATTAAGCAGCTCAACTTAAAAATAGACAAAATACTTGAATAGACACTTCTCCAAAGAAGATGTACAAATTGTCAGTATGCATATGAAAAAATGCTCAACATCACTAATCATGAGGAAAATGTATCTCAAATTCACAATGAGATACCACCTCACACTCATCAGGATGGTTATTTTCTAACCATCAGGATGGTTATTATTTAAAAACAAACAAACAAAACAAAACAGAAAAAAAACAAGCATTGGCAATAATAAGGAATTGGAACCCTTGTGCACTATTAGTGGGAATTTAAAATGACGTAGATGCTACAGAAAACAGTATGGCAGTTCCTCAAAAAATTAAAAACAGAATTAATTTATGTTTCTGCACTTCTGCTTCTGGGTTTATATACAAAAGAGCTGAAAGCAGGGACTCACAGAAATATTTGTATACTCATGTTCATAGCAATATTATTCACAATAGCCAGGGGATAGAAGCAACCCAAGTGTCCATACACTGATGAATAGACAAATAAAACATAGAATGCATATATAATGGAATATTATTCAGCTTTAAAAGGGAAGGATATTTTGATGCATGCTACAGTATGGATGAACCTTGAGAACATTATGGTAAGTCAGCCCATCACAAAAAGACTAGTACTGTATAATTCCACTTTTCTAAGTTATCTAGAGTAATCAAATTCATAGAGACAGGAAGCAGCATGGTGGTTGCCAAGGTCTGGAGTTTGGGTGGGGGTGTGGGGAGTTACTTTTTAACAGGTACAGAGTTTCAGTCTTGCAAGGTGAAAGATTTCTAGAAATGGATAGTGGTGATAGTTGTGCAACAATGTGAATTTACTTAATGCTACTGAACTGTACACTTAAAAATAACTGAGATGTAAATTTATGTTAGGTGTATTTTATCACAATTTTTTACAAAGGTTCACATCTTGTTAGTCTTAGTTCCTATAAGACGCAATCATTATAATCCAATAAGTCCATTTCAAATATTAACATTGCTTTTTACCTTATTCCTTAACCAGGACTAGCACCCGTTTAAATATATGAAGGGACCAAAACGACATGCTTTTACAAACTCCAGAAGGAAGCAATTTAGTACTTGAGCCTGGATTATTTTCTCTGGAAAATTTCTGACCTGCAATTTATCAACATCCCTCTTTGTATTCATGTACTTTGTTCGATCAATATTTATTGAGGGCCTATTACAAGCTGGGCATCAAGGATACAAGGAAAATCAAGAGTTCACTAGACCAAGCTTCCTTATAATAAGAACCTACACTTAAGCTAGATCTTAAAGGGAAAGTAGAATTCACCAGGTGACATAAGATGAGAAACAGCATTCTCAGAAGTAGAAAGAGCATGTGCCAAGGTATCTCGGAATCAGGAGACACTTCAACAGGGCTGAAGCACTAGGTACATGGCATGGAGTATGGATGCATGAAGCCAGAGAGAAGAGGTGCCTTGCTCTCTGCCCCTCTGTATTCTCACTTAAACGAGCTACCTTGAGGAGTCACCTCTGGGCATCTTGCATATAGCTCAGCAGTAGCAGACTAGGTATCCATCTCTCTAGTGTTGGGTTAAGACATGAGGGAAAGCATTGTAGGCTAGCCAAGGAAAATGCCCGCACACATGCCAACACCCTTTTCCACTCCTAACTCCACAGCAGGCATGCCTAATCAACGGTTGCCCACCTAGTTTCCGTAGCCTTGACACAGCTCTCAGGCAGGCACCACCAATGGATCAGGATGGAACATTAGGTGAACCATTTTTAACATCCCTAACTTAGGGAACAGCATTTTGTATGGTTTAACTGAACAATGAACAATGTTGCATATACAGCAAGTAAAAGTTTTGTCACGTGCCAGTTCTCAGGAATTTATGGTTGAAAGCAAGAATACATGGATAGATCAAGGCTAAATCTTCTCACACTGAGGCTTACTTTCAGCCTTTGTAAACTTACATTTTTGACTACTTTTTATGTGCCAAGTATACACTAAAACTGTACATATTTGCCACAAGTACTACTCATAACACCCTAACAAATTAGTCATCTTTATTCCTGTTTAAGACAAAGAAAATGTAATACAAATATCTAAGTAAACTATCAAAGATCACAAGATTAGAAAGAAGCAAAGAGAGGATTTAAGCTCCTATGACCTTTCTACTACATATTGCCACCACATTATGTTAATTAATTACAGAGCAAGTATTTGTTTTATTCATTTTGCAGTTAGAGTAGATTTGATCAAGTCAAGAAATTGTATGGAAAATCAGGAATATTTACAGTCAAAAAGCAGAGGTCGAAGAATATCGGTCACAAATCCTAAGGATATTTTATGCATAAACCTCAACAAAGTTGTCAATATGAAGGTCACATATGACTCATAATTGTTGGTCTTGAAAACTTCTGATGGGGTCAGAGAAGCTATAGGATTCCCTCTTGTTCTGAGAACCAGCTGTTCACCATGATATCAATATTTTTTTCTTCTGCACCCAGTTAAGTGGGACACAATACTCTTTCTAATGCCAGTCATCTGACAGCAGTTCAGCTCACACCAGGGGACCCCTTCTGTCTAAAAAGAGAAACCACAGAAGGTTCCTGCTACCAATGTGTAACTGAGTCAAATTGGTCTGAGTTCAGTACATGTCCATCACTCCAGGGAGAATTCCTGTCTAGATGGGGTTGTGAAGATGGTTCTTCCCCAAGATCTCACTTGAGGCAAAGCTGACCTTCCCAAAGTGCTGAATTAACTTGTGTGTTTATTGGACAATAGCTGCCTCTGACTTCTTTTGTCTTTCTTTTGAAGGTACATTTTATTATAACAGAATTATTTTTTGATGCTTGCACTGAATTTTCCATTCCTAAAATCGTGCTTGTCATGAACTACGAAAGAGAACACTATTAATATTATTTATCTAAAACCTGAGTTTTTATCCAAAATAGTTTTCAAATTCCCATTTTATATAAATACTCATCAGCACTAATAAATAAATGCATCTTCCAACATTTCTCCTTATTATGAAGATAATGCATATTTGGCAGGAAAGCAACACAACTCATATTATTTTCCCCTAGGGCTTCAGGAGTAAATATTTTCCACTATCAATATCTACAGTCACAGATGAAATCCAGGAATTACTAAATCTGCATTTCAGAGCTGATGAAGACACACCAATGAAGTAGTAAGAAAGATTGGTTTTCTTGCAGAGATGATAAAAATTATATGAAATTTGGAGACTTAAAATGATAACTCAAGAATCACTGGCTCACCCTAAAACCAACTGCAGAAAGAATGGGTGCTCCTTGGATAACGGAGCGTGTCACATACTGAGAGAAGCACACTTGTCTCCTAGTCTCAGCTCCATCTCTTTTGATCCATGTGACTTTGGATCCTGATCAATGTAATGGAGATGAAAATAACACCTTGCCTTCTACCTCATGAGATTGTTACAAAGAGCAAATAAGATAATGCATGTCATGTGCTCAGAAAGCTATAAATTGTTCTACTGAAAGCAGAGTTTTTTAGACCCTTGCAAAGATTGTTAGCATTCACATGGCATTAAGTAATACTAGAACTTTACATATTCGATTAATCTTTTAATAGAGATAAAGTCAGAAAGAAACTAAACACGGGCCATGTTTCACATCTATAAGTCCCATCTCCCCCGACTACCTTTATTTACATGACAGATTCTCTCCCAAAAATGACCTATAGAAGGGATGTTTTAAAAATTGAATCACATTTTAAACACATAGGTTAGTGCATTTTAAAAGGGCGTGCAGTGGAAAATCCTTTGGAAAGTGAATTACTATCCTTTATCTGTTGTATATACATACAGATTTTTACATCCTGGGTTTACTTGAACCATATGTAGATATGTACTTGAACTGAACGGGCCCTAGGAGTAATTTATTCCTCAACTTCAGCTAACAAATTGCCATTCTGGATGCATGATTGCTTCGGCAGCAGCAACTGGGACAAGAAGGAAGGCAATGGATCAGATCTCCAGCACCACGTGTGGCGATGGCTCACTCAGGACCCTAACTCAGCTTTGTGACACTCAGGAAGAGCATTTTAAATCCAAGGCAGTTGTAGTCATAGCCACCTAGTTATATTAACTCTAATAATGTACTTTTCTTACCTACAAGCTTCCAAATACAAGAAATATTTTATGTCTTATCAAGCACAGAACTTACCTGTGTAAAAGTATCACATGCATTTTCTAAGTGCCACAGAAACATGAATTAATAAAACAAATATTCAGAGAAAAGAAACAGGAAGCACCTAGAGGACTATGTACTTATTCTAAGGATAAAATAACTTCCCTTTATTAATAACTAATGATGCATCCAATCTAAAACACAAATGCTCAGCAGTACTGAATCATCCCTTTGGTAAAGCAAATGCCATGAATATGAATGAATGAATGAATGAATGAATGAACGAACGAACGAACGAACATTGTTTTATTGGGTCCTCTCCCTCTTGCATCTTTCTATTCCTGGATGCTCACTTCCAAAACTAGATGGGCACTGCTTCCTTGGTGCCACCCCCAGCCTTGTAAATACCCACCTGCCACATGTGGTACAGAGGTTTGATAACATTTGTCCATCATACCAGGTTCTGAGTTTCTGGAGGACAAGAACTCCATCTTATTCATTTCACTCATCCTTGTAGGACCAATGTTTGATCATATCTTGTGAGTAACAGGTCCTCAGTAAAAGTTAATTAAATAAATCCTTTGCTAAGGGGAGATGTTAATTAAATAAATTAAATAAAAGTTAATTAAATAAATTAAATAAATCTTTTGCTAAGGGGAAGAAGATCTCTGAGCCTGGGGTACTACAGCCCAGCAATATGTCTGCTCTTGTCTCTCTGCTCTTGAGTTGGCTGTCTCTGGCCAGAATCTCAATTGTGAACTGTGATACATGCTACTTGGAAAGTGGCCTAACCCCAGAAACAGCTGTTTAGGGACACATCTATTTACTTGTGAATGCTCATTTGTAAAACAGGCAGACAAATGCCACTATTTCGTACTAACTGTTTCAAAGTCAAATTATGACCCTTGTAGGTGAATCGGGCTTAGTTTTTGCCGTGCAATTTGATGGTAACCTGAGCCTAAAATGGACCATTGTGAAAACGTCCACATGCTGAGGTTTGTGATATCGCCATTAAGGTGAGGGTTCTAAGTGAACCCTGCAACGTTGGCACTTTTCAATCCATTCAGTAACAGTGACACTAAAGATCCTCATGCAGGTCACTGTTAGAAAATCATTGCTTAGTGAAGCTGAGGATGCAGAATTGATTCTCCTGACACTTCAGTAACTGAATACTCCCTAAAAAGTCTTCACATATCTCCTGAGATATGCAGACCCTAGTCTGAACAGCTCTGGGATTTACAACATTAATCCAAGATGTAATGCTATTGTTTAAAGAGAGAGAAGTGGGTGTGTCCGCATCAGGAAAAATAAGGAGAAAAGCTTCTTTTGATTGCAATCATTCCAGGTTGGAAAATTCCCAATCCAGGATCAACCTAAAAAGAAGTGTTAGGAGAGAAATGGATGCTTTAACTAATTCCACAGAAGAAAAACTTGGAAAGCAGGTATGTGGAAGGATGGGGTTATCTCACCTATTATCACATCAAACATTTAAGAAGCCAACAGTGAAAAGAAATTGGCATCACGTTAACTCTCAGAGTAAAGATACTTACACACACACACACACACACACACACACACACACACACACACGCAAAGGTTAAGACCCACCAATTCATTCACACATTCAAATATTTATGGAATGGCCGCTAGGTGCCAGGAGCAGTGAGAAGTGTTGAGATGTAGCAACAAATCAAGTAGACATGGTCTCCACCCCCAGGGAGCTTAGAATTGAAGCCAATGATGAATGTTCTAGGTATAATGCTACAATTTATTTTCAATAAGTCATATTTCAGAAACAAAAAGAAACCTCATGAATTTGCATTGAGGAGGAAAAAACGATATCAGAGACTAAAAGTTTCCTTCTATCCCTAGTGTTTCGTTTTAATTTTTGGTTTTCAAGATAAATTATCCAAAATGTATTATACAGTGAAGTGTCTAACATAATTTTAAATTCACTCTTTGGAAGCTAGAAAGATGAACCTAATTCAATTTTCAGTTTTCACAGGGTACAGAAAAATCCTGATCACTGTTAACATCAGATAGTTTAACAACCCAAGCTGGTTTCTCTTAACCATCCTCTTCCTTTTCTGTGTTCCCCAGAAACAACGTCCTGACACCCTAACAAACCAACTCTCAATGGCTTTTCAAAAGCTGTATTAGTTGCCGTTCCTCTCCCCTAACACACACACTCACACGCACACACACACGCACATGCACACACTCTCACAGCTTTAAAAGACTGAAAACTGAAGGCGTATTTTCCATAGCACTTCGACTCATGGTAATAACTTCAATATAAATGTTGACTCACAGAGAAACAGTAGCCAACTGGAACTGTGGCTTAAGAAATGAAACACAAAGCAAGAGCTTATCTGCAGATACCAGTTCTTTTTCTGTGCCGCTACAGTGTTTATCCTCACCATTGAGATGGAACACATCTTTTTGACAGCAAGTAGCACAATCAGGAAAACAATTCTAAGGTTCTCTAATTCAGGGGGCCATTACCACCAACGAAGACGAACCCAGGTGCAGCCCAAGAGGCTGTGACAGACACAAGTCCCCTCCCAAACACACAAGTGAAAATGGCACCCCAACCCCTCCTCATGAACCTCCATAATAAATGTCTGCAGTTGTCACATCCTTTCCTATTGGCCTCCTTGCCCCGAGCAGGGGTATGTGTAACTGAACCTTTAAGCAGAGACATATGATGATTCTAACGTTGATTAGGAGCTCTTGAAGATAATTGTCTCTTCCTGTTTCATCCTCTGGCAAAATTTCCTCTAATTTAATCACAAAGTGGTTTCTTTCTAAAAGGACTGTTCGACTTTTGGAAAACCCACAAGAAGAAACTGAGAATATTCACATACCACAGAAAATTGGTACTCAACTGGTAATAAATTTCATTGTCCTCTCATCTCTAACCTTTCCACCATCAAACAAAGTTAATCTGAAATCTGAAATCTTATCATCCTTTTGAATCTATCAGCTCTTGTTCAGAAAGGGAAGAGGAAGGCAGGAGGGGGACAAGGTTGCCAGAAGGAGGGTTAATGACTCAGTCCTCCCCACCACTATAAAAGGTCATTTCCAGGTTAAACACCAGGGAACACCAAGCCTTGGCACGGGAACTGGCTCATACTTGCCTCCCTGCCTCTTCTGTTGAGATAGAAGCTTTACTTCACTTGTCAAACCTCAGTTTGAGCCATAAAATGATGGTGTGAGGACAAAGTCCAGAGCATAGTAAGTGCTCAATGTTGGTAGAAATACTCCCGATAGTAAATATCATAGTAACAGTAACTATATTGATGATTTACCATGCACCAGGCACTGCAATTTTTAATTTGCTCAACAGTCTGTGAGGTAAGTAATATCGTTATCACTACCTTAATGACTAGGCAACGAACGAACAAGATGTTAAATAACTTGCCCAAAGCCACATAGCTGCTAAGAGACTAAGCCTACATTTGAACTTAACACAGCCAGGCTGAGTGGCACCGCCCAATGGACCTTCTTGCGATGATTCAAATACTCTACGATTTAAGCTGTCCAACACGGTAGCCACTGGCCACTTATGGCTGCTGAGCACTTGAAATGTGGCTAGTGTGACTGAGAAATTGAACTTATTTCATTTCATTTTAATTAATCTAAATTTAAATAGCCACATGTGATTAGTTGCTACTGTACTGGTCAGCCCAGCTCAAGAGGCTATACTGTTAACTATCAAAGGTTAGGCACATCCAGTGTGAGCATAAAACTTCAAAAAAATAGTAAAAACATAGGAACTAATTTATTTATGCACATGGCTGTAGTGTGGGAAAATAGTATTATCTGGTATTAACTAGTATTATCTAATTACAAAAACACATTATTGCCATGGTCATATTCCATTTCCTTCTTCCCAGGGCAAGCTTAATTTTTTCAAATCATAAAAGTATTACATCGTGTTAAAAAAAAAAAGTCAAACAACTAAAAGTGTATAACTTATTAATTGTAGGTTCCTCTATCCACCCCTCCACCCTCATCCTAATTCCCTTCAGCCCAGAACACACAAACTCTCTGTTTTGAATATATGTGTGTATATTCAAGGGTCAAAATAGCATCAACTTCCTTTAATTTTCTACATTTTCTTCACTGAAACTACATCTCATGCATCCATTCACATTGACTGCATACATATCTACTTCATACATTGCATACATACCACTCTTTCATGATAACTATTTTGTTTTAAGCTGTACCATAATTTATCTTGTCCTCTATTAATGGACATTTTGGTTAATTCTGAACTTTCACCTTTAAAAATAATACTGCAGTGCATGTACAATCACCATGGAGTTGCAGCTTTGTAAGACTGCTCTTTAAAAGTGGTTCAACAGACACGTTCCTTTGTCTACCCAAAAGACATTCCCTTCTCCATCTCTTCTTTACTAACAGAAATGATTTGGTTGGGGTAGCATCTCAAGGCTTCATGAGTCAGATTTAAGTCCTGATTGGGCTAGGCCAGTCACATGGTCCCATCCCCATTGGCAGTCATTGGTTAACAGCTGGGCAACTAACTTGATTCTGCCCAATGGGAAATAGCAGAAAGTGGCTGGGGTCTTGAGAAAACAAGGGGCTCAAGGACATTTTTCTGTCACATCTGAAGTTGTGTAGGCTTCACACAGCCATGAGAAAAATATAGTCTGAGAATGAAGCAAAGAAGCTAGGATGGCAGAAGGGAAAGATGGACACAATGGGGGTTCCTAATGCACTGGTGAGTGCTGAATTAACCAGCCCTGGAGATTCCCTTCCTCTGGGCTTCTTGTAAAGTGAAGTAAGTTGTCTTTCCTTTCAGCCAGTTGAGTTTGGGTTTGTATCATATAGAGCCAAAATTATCTCAACCAATATAAATGGGATTGCTGGTTAAAAGGGTATGCCCGGGTTTTATTCTGATAAATACCCTAAAGCCATTCCTGTTTAACCTTTTCATAGCACGAATGCAGAAAGGACTCAATGGCTTGGCTGCATCTTGTTCATCCTCTGGAACAGGAGGTTTACTGCTACATTAGTCCAAACATCTAAACAGCTCTTCCACCAGTGTGCCCTGCCTTCTGATACACACAGATGATACCGGATTCAATATAAAATCAGAAATATGGCCAGACTAAAGATGAGACTCTTTCCGAGCTGTGCTTTCTAGCCTTTTTCATATCACATGGCATATAGTAAATGATAATACTTTATGGTACATGAAGGCAAATGGATAATGCTACTCAAAGCCGATGGTTTCCAGTTTCGGGATTCCAGTTGCCCTGGGTCCTCCCCGTGCTCCCTGAGGGTGGCGGAGAACAGTATTTTGGCCCACTTGAAACCCATCTACAGAACCCGGTGGTTAGTGCTACTCAAGAGAGATCTGTCATATCTCATTGATTCTAAGAGACATATTTTTCCCCATTTAGTATCTCTGAATTGAGGATGCATCTTACAGCTGATAACACCTTATGAGTGCTGTCAGCCCAGCAGCAAGTATCATCTCATTGACATTTTCTATCTTTGCACAAATTCGATCTGAAACCTTCTGTTGGTCCCTTCCGGTGGGGTCAGGAAAGCCTCAGCATCCGGTGGAGTCACTGTTTAATGGGCACCGAGTTTCGTTTTTCGTTTGGTGAAACATTTCTAGAGCTAGGTGGTGGTAGTGGTTGCACAACAGCGAGAATGTATTTAACGCCACTGAAGTGCACACTTAAAAACGGTTAAAATGGTAAATTTCATGTTATATTTTAGCACATTTTTTTTTTTGATGACCCAGCATCAGCCTTGCAGAAAGGATGTCAGTGGCTTGGATGCAGAGACAATAGTGGGGTGCCCTTCTAAGGAACTCTGCGTCTTGACTTGCGCTCTTGATGGCACAGAGGATGAGACTATGCTAAAAGGTTAGACATTTGAGGATTCTGAGTATGAAGAAGTTCTAGGGCTTCTTCAACCAATCCGTTCCTCAGATAGTTTTCCTTATTACGTATACTGGGGAGTGACACAAGACCAAAAACAAACAAACAAACAAACAACAACAACAACAATCTCTGCTCTGGCCATTTTTGACCATACTTGACTCCCCTGGTGCACTTTCCACCCTTTCCTACCCCCAGGAGGCTGACCTCTGTGGCCTACATTGGCCACGCCCTCGCTCTGGCTTCCCGTTGGGTTCAGCCAATGGGAAGCAGTGGCAAGAGCCAGAAGAGCAGTGAGGAGAGGTCAGGTTATTTCCTCGCTCCGCTCCCTCCTTGCTGGGCTGTGGTTGGCAATGGCTGCCTTCCTCCACCGAAGCCACAGCCCGTTGGGCTCCCTCCAGGATCTGTTCTTCACCCCGGGTGGCCTGGGGATGGTACCTGCTTCCCACTGCTGCAAGCCCTGGGGCCTCACTCTTCCCAGTTGGTTTCCCTCGACTCAACCCATACCCTTCGTAAATATTATTTTCATCAAACCCTCTACACTGCTCTTACCTTTTGAGGGTGCTCTTTGTTTCCTGCTGGGGTTCTAATTAAAAAAAAAAAAAGCTATACGTAAATTAAAAACAGATTTTACAATAAACTGAAAATCTAAGTGATACATAAACACCATGTCATAGTTTAATTGGCAGCAGTTTTTCTTTCTTAGAGGTACATAAATAATGGTGCATCTTACCATCATTGACTTACTAGAATTGACGAATGAGGGTAAAATTTCGAACAGGGCATAAAGGGTTAAAGAGATGTTTCCAGTATTACACTTCCAGAATTAACCTGGGATTATAGCCAAGCAAGTTTAATATTTCGAAATATCATACACAATGCAGTTGAGCGCCAACTTTATTCCCTGGGTGAGTACCAGCAGCTAAACGTATGTAGGGGCCTCAGGAGCAGGCTCTCTTAGAAGTTCTTACAAGTTGCCACAGGCCAGCTAGTCTTCCTGCTCTCATCTAAGCCCCTCCACACCCCTCCTGGGCATCCCACTGGCTCTCACCGTGTCTCTCTACATTACTCTAATAGTTTCATAACTGGCTAGTCTGCCTCCAAGCAATTCACGCTTCCCTTTGCTGCCAGAATACATTTTCTAAAAAAGCAGGGCTGATTAGGCCATTCCCCAGCTTAAGAGCCTTTAGCTGTTTCCAATGGCTTTTAGGATAAAGTTCAATTTTTTTTAAACATACTACACAAGGCCCTTCATGGTCTACCCCTGCCAATCTCCTTAGCCTCATGTCCTGTCGTTCACTTACACGTGATATTTACTCCTGCCACACAGGACTTGCTGACTCCTAAGCACACCATACTGTTGCACATTTCCATGAGTCTGTTCTCGCTGTTCCTTTAAAATAGAATGCTCTTCCCATCCTTCATTGACCTCCTACACATCCTTCAATATTCAGCTTAGTTATCACCTCCTCTGAGAAGCCTTCCTAGATATTCCAGGTTGAGTTAGCAGTAGTTGTCAGCACGCTGTGCATTTCACACTACCCGAAACTGCTTGCATCCAGGGACTTTCACACGGTAGCAACACCCAGGTTGAATAAATGAATGAATGCAATTTAGCAAATTTCTGTTTCTATTGCTTTTATTAACCGGGACACTTTTTGAAGAAACTTACTCAGCATTCAATCTGCCCAGTGGCAAAAGTGGCCAGTAGACTCAAAATAGCAAAGCCAGGATACCAAAGGGTCCTGGAAACCAACCTCAGGTACTAAGGACAGACTGAAAGTTTGCACTGAGCTAAGCCCTAATTATGTCAGGTGATTAAAACGTTAACCTAGACTCCTCGGCTGTGCACTATGCTGGAATCCGGTAACTGAGTGATTCCCATTATATAGCACAGCTGCTAAGATCGTGGACTCTGATCCAAACCACCTAGGTCTGTACCTTCTGCCAGACGGATTGTGTGCCTTGGGCAAGTTATTATGCCTCAGTTTCCTCATCTGTGAGATGGGAATGATATCAACAGTACTGACCTCAGAGTAAATAACATATGCAAATGCTTATAACCGAGCCGGGCACCAACTGAGTACTGTTTAACCACTAGCTATTTTTTGTATTTTCTACTCAATGGGAAAAAAAGAGGCATCTCTGAGGCACAGAGCAGTCATTTCAGAAGTGGCTTTTGCTATGACAGAGCCAGTCAGCTCACCTGGTACCCATTTAATGAATTCACAGATCAGATTCATGTCCTGAATCTAATATTGCAGGGTCTACTGCAGAGGCATCATCTTCCTTCCACCCGGTCCTTCCAATGCTACCAGATTTTTATTCCTTACATGTCACATAGAGTAGTATGAACGAGTTCCGCCTTTTTCTCTTCCTGCCTGCAGCTTCTATAAGATCTCTGTATCTGTAGTGGTTATCAATGAAATCTCCCTGTGCAGACAGCCCACATGATTATGAAAATTCTAAGTCAAATAACAAGTTTAGCAAAAATGTAGTTCCTGAAATCACATGTGAACTAGATGGTGGACTCCTTTGGCTCCTGGGGATCCCAAGAAAATAATTGCCCCCATTCCAGTTAACATTTGAGAGCACCTGGGAGTTCTCTGGAACAAACTTAAAAATGCAGTTACCCAGAATTCTAGAATTTTGCTGCTGGAAGGGAATAGACATGACATACAGGTGAGGAACCAGTACTGTGGTTCCCTAGCCCTTCATGGGAGATTTTCTAGCACCCCCACAGTTTCCAACCTTTGCATTTTGAAATACGCTTAAAAAAAAAAAAAAGGCTCCCAATGTTTAGTAATAGTTTCAATTGCACCTATTCACTTGAAATTTTAAAGACAGGAGGGCCTATGCCACACAAAGTAAGATGCTGGTGATGGGTATCCTTTGGCCTGGTGACCCGAGTTCTCCCACCACCCTGCCTCCTCAGTGCCCCCACCTTCTCCCTTTCCTGCTGTGCTTTCCACCCTTCTATTTTATATTGTCTGCCCTTGACAGAATGACCTCTAAGAGGACTGGGACTTGGGCTTATTTCACTCACTCCTGCATCCTTAGTATCTAGAATAACACCTGATACTCAGGAGGTGACAATATTCGGGTTGCTGAATGACCGAAGTCTGAGACAAGTAGTTTACAGGAAGCACCCCCACACCGCCAATTTTCCTAGTTCTCACTCCCTCATCTCCAGCACCAGAGTAAACCACAGCCCTGTGTCTGGTTAGTCCTCTTACTCACCAGTAGTCACAGGCAGGAAACAAGGCGAAGGATTTCTAAGCAAATCATTTAAACATAAAGTCAAACCAGACATAATCATGTCAAGAACTGCAACCATACTCTTCTTTGGAGGCTCTGAGCTCATCCCTTTGCTTGCATGACTGCTCTCCCGGTCAACCACTCCACAACCTCAAACAACCACGTGCACTCTCTTGCAAGGGTGGTTTAAGCTTTGTTGGAGGCAGGCAGTTTTTCAGACTATTCCGTGGACCCATTTAGACACCGAAATCAGGGGAATCTTTTTAACAAGCAAGCACATCTTACATCGCAAATGAATACAAGTACATGAGTTTGAGTCACTTTATTTTACTGCACAAATATAATTCCGACATCTTTTGGGTAAAGGATTGAGGAACTGAACACAGTCACTGATGAAAGGTGGGAGAACAGTGAACAGCCACGTAGAAGAGAATACAGGCAGCCTTGTGATCAGGATATGTTATTTCTGTGAATCTCAGCTGCTAAACTCTGCCATTAAGCTCTGACACCCAGCAACTCATTACTTTTTCCCGATTCTTCCTGCATTACCACCCCTCTTCCAATAAGCCAGCTGGAATATAAACTGAGTAGAAAGATGGTGACTCTTTTAAAAAACCAAGAGACACAGGCAATCCCAAAGCTTTCAAACAGCCTATAAATTATGTCAAAAGTGAGTCCCTCCCTCACTTGACTGTCAGCAACATGGCACAGGAACCATTTCCTTTTTGCTCACCTCCCTGTGCCCACTGCCTGGCATCCGGCATATTTGTTGGATAAATACATGCCTTTGTTAATAAGGAGTTTTTGTAACCTCTTGGATCAATCAGGTTTCCAGCCAAAAGCTCAAAAAGTCAAAATAGGGCAATGTCAATAGAACAGGACTAGAATTTGGTGCCAGTCACTGGTCCATTGCACAGAGCAGGCTATTGATAAGAACTCATCAACCAAAACCCACACTCCAGTGGGGATGAGAAAAAGTGTCTCCATGTAAAGCATAACACCTCCCCCCGCCCAATAAAACCTATTTTAAAAAATAAAATTGAATTAGACCTAAATCAAACAGCACTGAGTCTAGATTATCAAACGCAATCCTTGCAGGATCTCATTTACCTAGCAGGTCACCTGAATAAAAAGACCATTATACGTGGCTTTTGTACATACATTTCCTTCTTCTAGGGTAGAGTTTAGCTGCCTGTAAGGCACTGCACACCCACACACCCATTATATCTGTGGCTCTTCCCTTCGCTCAATAAGTGAGGCAGTTCTTTGAGTATCTTTTCAATAACCTTGAAAATTCTAAAGCTTTTTAAAACAAACAAACAAACAAAAAACATCTGCAGTCAAGAGTCCACCAAGGTACGACGAAGGGAGATCTTAGGAAGATTTTTTTCCCGGTTACATAGTTTATCCCATCAGCTTCAAAGGAGTTGGGCAAGTTTTTGGAGCAGCACTTAGCCCCCGCCCCGCCCCACCCCACCCTCAAGGGAAAGGCGCAGCGACGTGGCCACCAGGTCTACCGGGTTCGATGTCCAAATGCACCCGAAGCCATGAGGCGCTGGTGGTGGCAGCGGCGGTGACCACGGTCTCTAGAGACAAAGTTCTGTAGTGCACTGACTTCTATCATATTCAGAGTCGGAGTGTCTCAGAACTTTGCCTCAAAAGACCAAACAAGCTGTCTTCCTCCAGAAGCTTCTTCCTGCAGGTGTGCTCCCCCCACCACCCCCAGCTAAGACAAAGAATAACTCGTTAAAAGCAATTTAGCTCAGGATGCGACCGATAATGGAACGGGTCATTAATTATGGAAAGTTACCGCCGCAGTCAGCAGGAGCAAATGCCCAACAGAAACGGTGTAGGAACAGCCCACTTCGACAAATTTTGGTCTCAATGTCACGGCAAACAGGCTGCAGGACTCACACACCCTCCCCCCTCCTTCCCACCCAGCCCACATCAGAATCCATTCCCGAGGGACTCCCACCTCCTCCTCGGTCTTGCCATTTAAACTTTTGCAAGCAGCTAATTTACTCCCTTTAACTTGTGGCAACTTTTTACCTTCCCATCTGGAAAGTTGGTGGGGGAAGGGACCGCACGAGGACGAATTCTCAGAGCTGGAAGAGTTAAAAGGGGGGGGGCGAATTACAGGCCCGGGAAATGCCCCGCAGCTGGGACGGCCCAGGAAGCAAGGCTTGGAGGGGCCTCCACGGCGTCTCCCCTTCCCCCGGCCATTCCCACCACTTTATTCCGGGGCTTCCCGCAGTCCGCGCCCAGCCCCATAACTCGCGTCTCCGCAGTCCTCTCCCTTCCGCTCCACCTCCCCACTCCGTGGGATTCTCCCTGCCCCATTAGGCAGAAAGCGTGCCGCGGACCCCGTCTGCATACAACCTCCCCCTTGCACAGTGCCCCAACACTGCCTCCCCGCTATCATCCCCCGCCCTGCACCCCCTGCCCCTGCAGGATCTGCGACCACCCTCCCTCCCCACCCCGACAGCCCCTCCCCCTACATACCGCACCTGAACAGCTGTTGCACCCGTGCAACAGGTCTGGAAAGTGTCTTCCCCGCCTCCTCCCCGCACCCCGACCTCACGCCACCGACCCCTCCCCTACGACCCCCCACAGCCAGGACCGGAGGTGCGGTGGGCTGCGTCCCCCCGGGCCCGAGTGCACAGGCGGCTGGTGGAGTGCGGGGCGCACAGGGGCGCTCGGAGCCGGGGGCGGGTGGTCGCGCTCCGGCCTCCCGCGGCCGGGGCGCCCTCCCGCGTGGCCCCGTCTGCGGCCGCCGCAGGCTCCCCAGCCTGCCCCTCCAGCGCCGGCCGCCAGGCATTCCCGGACGGGCTCCCCCCCTCGCGCTCCGCTCCGCTCCCTTCCATCTTGACTTTTGCCGACGTGGAAATTTTGGGTTTGGAGACGACCTGCGCTCTTATTGGCTGCCGGCGGGCGGGGTCGGAGGTCACGGCTGCTCTCGCTATTCCGCGCCAAGGGGAGCCGCACAGCGGCTCGTGTCAAGTCAGCAGGTTCCCTCCGCCTCCCCTGGGGTCACGTGCGCCCCGGGCAGCCCCTGGAGCCGCCTCCTTATGCAAATCCACCGGCCGGGCGCGCGGGGAGCGGGGCGCGGGGGGCGCGGGGGACGGGGCGGGGCCGCGGCTCGCGGCCCGGCCTGGGGAGGGGCTGGGAGGGGCCGGGCGTGCCAGGTGGCCACCTGGCTCGGCGGCCTGCCCCGCCCTCCTGCCCACCTCTTCTGCCACTCTGCCCTTTCTGCCTCCGGCGACAGCCCACGGGACCTTGTTCCCGGGCTGCCCTGCAGGGCCTAAGGAACCAGCGTTTTGCAAGATGCCTTTTAATACCCGCTTCCTCCACAGCCCCTTCCACCAGAACCGACCCGAGCCCATGCTGGGCCCGGGTCTGTCTGGGGCTGGGAAAGAGGAAGCCGCGACGCTGCCTGCAGGGCAGAGAACGACATGGAAACCTTAGGGAAGGCGGTTTCCTCCTGTGGCAGGGAGTTGAGAGAATAGCGAGATTCCCGGTAAGAGAATTCTAGGACAAAGCAAAAATCAAGACTTCATCGGGGTTAGAAAGTATTCCCTTGTAATTCATTGCCTGCCCACTGGCCCCTCAAATAAATAAAAGAGGCTGGAATGCTAACTAAAAGTGCCAGTTCGGATTTTTTTTTTTTAACACGTCTTCGAGGACTAACCAAAAGGCCGGTCCGTCTCCACCCAACCTCTGCTGAGAGTGGAACGCGGGACAGACACGTTCTCCTCCCCAATTTTGGATGGAGGTGTGGCTCAGAAGAGCTCAGAATTCCCTGAGAACGAACAGGGCTTGGAAAAAGAATCAGTTAACGTGGCTCCCCAAGCACGTCAAAGAAGTCGCTTTTCTAGAAAGAAAGCGGATGGAAGAATGGCCACATGACTAGGATGTCTTCCTCCCCCGTCCCCAAGGAAAGGAAAGTAACAGCATGGCAAAGGTGGAGCGCAGACGAGGCACGCTGACTTCTTTGATGATGATTGTAAGATCCGCCAGCTTCTAGTCACCAAGGAAAAGGGGCTGCATTTTAAAAAATATAGCCAGTTCCCAGAATTGGCCTAGTTATTTTTTCCTTCTTGTAATCAAATATCTGTATCATCTATATCATTTTCCCATCATAAATCTGACCGAATGATACAGAAAAGCAAAAGGAATTTTCATGGGAAGAGTCTTACCTGTAACATTCTTCCCATCCTCTCTTCTTAATTTACTCTCTCCTCCCCTACTTCCCCCCATGGAAAGAGAAATTATTGCTCCTTCCAACTGTCTTATCCTCAAGGATCTTTCTCTCCACTCTCCTTTCTCTTCCCTCTCCACACTCGGTTGTTTATCTGACCCTTCCTGGGTTTGCAGGGGCCTCTCCCCCGGTATTGTCTCTTCCAGATCCCCACCCCCTCCTGGCCAGGGCTTTGCCGGCAGTGCTTGCTGGGCCTCCGAGTTGGTCCAGCTCTGCCGGCTGTTCTGTTGTGTGCACTGGAATATTGATTTTTCAGTGTGTGTGCGCCGGCTCTGTAAAAATCAATATTTCAGTAGCTTGAGCACAGCGCAGGGCAGTGTAATGGAGCTGGACTGCTGATGTAACGTGCGGGGTCCACCCTCAACGATTGAGGTCAGAAAATGGCCGTGTGTTTTCCTATTTCATTGTTCGCTTCAGAGAGAGGGAAGGAGTCTGTATACCGTCGCGTGCATCAAATTCCAGGGCAAAGTAAGCTTAGTGCTGTTGGGTGACACACAAAGTTAGAAAATGATATATTCTAAGGCAAAAGTAATGATGGAAAACCTCATTATTCCCTCTAAGACCGCCACATAAAACTTTGGGGGTGGGGGTGTTACTGTCTGCAGTCAATCCGACTGGATTTCAGAATGAGGAAATTAAAATAGGCTCACTCCAAGAAAGGGCTAGAGTTTATCTTCGATACTGAATACATGGATCATGAACTACAGCCTCTAAAATATGCTTCTCATTAACGAGGACAAGAGATTTCTGGTATGATTTGCAGAAAAAAAACAATCAGTAATGGTACCGACTTGGGGACTATCCTCAGGACGTTTGCCGCAGATATGGAAGGACTCCGGACCTGGGAGGCAGGCCAGTGGGTTCTGACCAGACATGCCCACCAGGAGAGCCTCACCTCTAGCCTCCCTGACCTTTCTGGGCCCCAGGGGCATTGCCTGTAAGCAAAAGGGTTAGGCTAAATGACCTCTAAATACTCCCTAACAACTATGAGTCTCCAGAAGAGATGATATTACAGTTAAAACCCCTCAAAAACAGAAATACAGTTAAATTGAATAGATACCCTATATAAGAAGTGTTGCAGAAACAGAAGATGTGTCCCTGCTCTAGTTGTGTGTTTTATTTTCTTTAAAATGTTATTCTAATGCAATTTTATGGAGGGTGGTTTGGCCATTTTTTTAAATGCAGTTCTTATGACCTAGCATTTCTAAGAGTTTTTCCCTAAAGATACTATTAACATCAATAGAACGATGATTATCACAGCCAATTTTAGAATACTGCAATAACCTAAGTATCCAATAATAGGGGATTTATTACATAAAATATGGTAATGGTATATTTATTCAGTGGAATACAACAATTTATTAGGATATTAAAATAAAGTGGAAGATTTGCATTCACTGCAATGTGTGTACTACTTAAATCTCTGTATCTCGCAATGGTAAAGGGTATGCGTTCTAGAGCTCCATGGCTTGAGTTTGATTCTATCTCTACCACTAAGGAGCTGTGTAGCGTTCGTCAGCTTTAAACGAAGTATATTAGTTTCCTATTGCTGCTAGTAACAAATTCTCACAGTGACTTAAAAGAACACAAACGTATTATCTAACAGTTCTGGAGTTTAAAAGTCTAAACAGGGTTCACTGTGCCAAAATAAAAATGTAGATAGGGTCACAGTCCCTGCAGAGGTTTGAGGAGAGACTTTGCTTACCTTTCCTAGAGGCTGCCTGCATCCCTTGGTTTGTGGTGCCTGCCTTCATCTTCAGAGCACAGCGCCCCAAGTTCTGCTTTTCCCATCACGTCTCCTCTCTCTCACTTTCCTGCCTCCTTCTTAAAGGGATCCGTGTGGTTCACCTGGAGAATCTAAGATAATCTCAGCATCTCAAGGTTCTTAATGACATCTGCAAAAGTTCCTTTTGCCACACAAAGTAAAATAACATTCATAGGTTCCAGAGATTAGAATGTAGACATGTTTTCAGCCATTATTCTATCTGCCACCATGAGCTAAAATCAAGGTGTCAGCAGAATTGCTTTCCTTTCCGAGGACTCTAGGGAAGAATCTGTCTTCTTGCTTTGCCAGCATCTAGAGGCTTCCTGCATTCCTGGGCTCATGTTCCCTTTCCTTCAGCCTCAAAGCCAGCAATGGCTGATAGAATCTTTCTCAGACTGTATCACTCCCACAGGACTCTTCTGTCTCCTTCTTCCACATTAAAGAACACTTGTGATTACACTGCGGTAAGCCAGGATAATCTCCCTATTGTAAGGTCAGTTCATTAGGAACCTTGATTCCACCTGCTACCTGAACTCCCCTTTGCCATATAAGGTAACATATTCCCAGTTTCCCGAGATGAGGACGGGGACATCTTTGGGGAGCATTTTTCTGCCTGCCACACTCAGGATAACAGTGATGATGTGCATCATAAGGTTGTAGAGAAAATCAAACAAATCAATACATGTAAAGCATTTAAAACAGTTCCTGACACATAGTAAGCACTCCATACCAACTGGCCCATAGTAAGCGCCCCATAATAATTATTTATTATAGTTATTATCCGGAAAGAAAATACAGACTATAAACAGTTGTTGCATTGAAAGGTGGGATTAAAACTGATTTTATACTTTCTTCATTTTGCTCATGTTTGGTTTCCTACCACGAACATGGGCACTTAGACATTTTTAAATAAAAAATGAGATAAATTATAAAGGAGGTTATCATAATATAATGGGAAAATAATTTCACTTGGGACTTAAAAGTTCAGATGTTCATCTCAGCACCTCTGCACTGGGCAAGTTGCTTTACTCTCTGCATTTCAGTTTTTCTCATCGGTAATATGAGAGGGATGAACTACACATTTTGCAATGTCCTTCCAATGCCACATATCTAAAATTCCAAAGATCAACAAATTGATAAATATGAAAGAAGATTTCTTAGTATTTAAACATCTACACTATCAATAAGAAGACAGCCCTTATAAGGAAAAAAACATGAGTAAAAGACATAATCAGGCATTTCACAGAAGAAAAACAAATGGCAAATAAGCATAGGTAAAGATGTTAAGCCTCATTAGTAACCGGGAAATGCAATTTAAGACTTCAGTGAGATATCATTTTATGCCCACTAGGTTGGCAAAAATTCAGAAGTCTGACAACGTAAACAATTGGAGATGATGTAAATGAACGGGAATGCTTACCCAGTGCTGCTGGGAGTGTAAACTGGTACAACCACTTTGGGAAACAATTTGACGTTACCTGGGATTGTTTATTACATACAGTGAAACATTCATATACCCAGTGTCCAGCATTCCCACCTAGAGAAACTCTTGCATGTGTACATCAAGAGGCGTGTCCAAGAATGGTCAAAGAAGCACTGCTCGTAACATTGAAACACTGAAAACAGCCCCCAGCAATAGCTAAATTGTGGTCTCGTCACAAAATGGATTATTATACAGCCGTTAAAATGAACAAAACCCAGCTTCTCACACGGCTATGAATGAAACTTAGAAACATAATATTAAGTGAAAAAAAGCAAGTCTCAATAGAGTACAACTATCATGATGACAGTCTTTTAAAGCCCAAACACTAGCAAAACCAAATAATATTAGATATTCATAATAAGAGATAAAAGGCAAAGAAGTGGTAAACAAAATTCAGGACCATGGTTACTGGCAATAGTCTATTCTTAAATTAGATGGGTAGGCTCAAAAGTGTTCATTTTATTATGCTTCATAACTTGCATACATGTGAGATATATATATATTTTATATGTATGAACCCTAAATTAAAATTTTTTTTTTTTAAAAAAGAATACTGGTTAGGGGCTTCTGTGTTCTGATCCGGGATGTCTTACCACCTGTAATGGATGCTAATCACCTGGAGTCCTGTCAAACCCATAAAAGTGACTATTGCCAATTTGCTGTTTGCAGTCCTGCCAGTTAGACTTCGTAACAGCCCTACATCTGGGCTTGTGCAACGGTGGTTTTCAGTATATGCTCCAAATGAGTCTCATATGTCCTGAGATCCACGCCCCCCAGGGAGGTTGATACCAGCAGAGACAGTACCTCCAAAAGTCTCCTGCAGCTTGTCCCGTGTGTTCCCGGGGCCAACCATTTTTCTGACACCTCTGTAGTCGGAGCTGAGATACACGCTTTATAACTATGCAGCTCAGGACGGGTGAATTTGTTACTTCTCTGATTCACTATAGTTTTGATTTCAATGCCGAAGAATTGCCCTCTGTCATTTCATAAGCGTTGTCCATTTGTCATGGTTCGGAGGGGCCGGGTGTCACAGTCCTGCAATGACCCTGGCATTCATGGCATTTTTGACTTCCAATTTGGATCCCGTAGTCTCCCAAAGAAACAACCAGCTTTGTTTTTTCGGTTTTCTATTTCCTTAACTGTTAAGTAAAACATTTGGAAGCAATTATCAGAACTCAAGGGTACCTTAAATATCACTGTATCCAATGAAAGGACTGGCTTGCATAGAGTTGGACAAATGAAGCTGGTGCCAACTGCGTGGAAGAGAATGAATGAGGGCTGTCTTTGGGGCAGCAGAGACACCTGGTATCTAAACGTCAACACGTACATCCACCTTTGGATATTAGATACTACCGACACATCGTTTGGGTGGAGTACTGGTTTTTAAGATTCACTACCTAAGGTGGAATGGCCCCAAGTATTACAAACCACTTTGCATGAGGTCTTCAGTTTTGGAGACAGAGATTTATTTTTCTTAACTCTTTATCATGACAAATGTCCCAGTATATACAAAAAGAAAAAGAATATTGTGTAAATACACTCTATAAAATAGATATAAATAATTACATAAAGGCTATAATGAAATCCATCACCCATCACATTTTAATAATTATTAACTCATGAACAGTGTTATTTCATTTGTACCTGCCCCCCATCCTCTCCAAGATTATTTTGAAGCAAATTGCTAATATCATGGAGTGTAGGTATTATGAATAGATCATCATGATAAGCAATCTCAAAGAACCTGAGAAAATATTATTAATGATGATACTGAGTAAAAGTCTTCTTTACAACATTATTACAAGCTATTTATTTTAATCAGTTGAATATATGAGGTCAGAGTTCTTCCCACTTAAGACTACCTTTAATTTCCATAGCAACAGAATATTGAAAGAATCAATGAAATAATGTCAGGTCTATTACAATAGTCTTAACTGGTCTCTATAATCCACCTCCATCCTCCATAAAGTTATCTTCCTAAAGCCCACATTTGCCCATTCTTTTAATAAATGTGAGTGCCTATTATGTTCAAAGCACAGTACTAGGCACAGGAGGAGATTCAAAGGTGAATCAGATATGGTTGCTGTTCTGTAACAAGAATTTGGCCTTTGTTCTGGGTTCCTGGGAGGGGGGGTTCTAAACCCTTGGAATTTTCCAAGTGATAGGAGTGCCTTTGTTATTTTTGATGGACCCCTGGACTGCATCTGAGTTTATGATAATGAGATGACTCATGATGGAAAGACTGTGATCCAGGTGATATCAACTTGATCTCCAGGGATGGAAAAGGGACTGCAGATTGAGTTCAACCATATGATCAGTTATTTAATCAGTCTTGCCTGCATAATGAAACTCCAATAACAATTCTGGACTGGACACCCAGAGCTGGAGTAAGCTTCCTCGTTGGTGAACACATCAGTGGTCCCCAACCTTTCCAGTACCAGTGCTCCTATGAAACTCTAATGCCTGATGATCTGAGGGGGAGCTGTGGTGGTGGTTCCTAACAGACCACAGACCCGTACTGGTCCACGGGTTGGGGACCCCTGGCCTGGAGGATGACCCATCCTGAGTCCACACTGAGAGGACAAAAAGTTCTGCATTTGAGTTCTTGTCCTATGTATCTCCTCACTTGTCTAGTCCAGATTCATATCCTTTATAATAAAATTGTAATCATAACCATTGTGTTTTCCTGAATTCTGTAAATCCTTCTAGCAAATTCTCAAATCTGAGGGAGTGGTAGGAACCCTTGAATTTGTAGCCAGTTAGTCAGAAGTGCAGGTGACCTGGGAACCCCCTGCAGTGCAGCTGGTGTCTGAACCTGCGTGAGCTCAGTTTTATCAAGGACTGTGTCCTTCACCTGTAGCTCAGAACTGCATTGCAGCTGTGGAGGAAGAAAAGGATTTCTGTGGAAAGTAACCTCACAGGGTGATCTGATCATAAATTCCTAACTAGACAGGTCATGGTGGTTAGTCACGTCCCATGCATACAAATTCTTTACTAAAAGGCTTATCTTTGCCTTAAGCAAGCCCTGTGCATTGTTTCTGTGCATCTAGGTTAGCATGCCTTAGAAATGCCCCCTTTCAGACCCTCCCACAAAGCGTGCAGGAGGAGGTAATCCAATCCCCATCCCCATCTCGCTTTCTCTCACCTTCATATAATCTTCCTTAGTTCCCTTCTTAATCTCAGATGCATAAAAGAAACTGCAAACTTATTCTCAGAAGTGTTTATCTCCGTCTTTTGAGATCTTGCTTCTAGGTGTATCTTCTGTTTGGCTCAAATACATCTTTAAAAAGATTTTCTACAGGTTTGGACATTCTTAGGTTGACACAGTATCAGTCATAGATGCTAATGAAAATTAAAAATGTCAGGCAATAGTTACAGATGTGCTGTGGAAAAGAAGAGACAGGAAGGAGGACTTGCAACTAGGGACACTGGAGGAGGCAATGGTGGGGAAGGTGCCCTTGCCCAGAGCCTTGAGAGATGAGTGAGATTTGGACATGGAGATAATGTGATAATAAACAACATTTATTGTGTGCTCACTCTCTCTGCATCAGGCTCTGTTCTAGTGCTTTACATATCACAATTTAGTAACATACACCATCCTACGAGGATGCACTAATATTATCTCTAACAGGAGAGCAGCCAGAGATCAAACAACTTGCCAGGAGTTGCAGAGCTAATAAGTGGAGAACTGGGATTTGAGCCTATACAATGTGAGTCTAGTGCCCACACTTTTAACCACGACACTTAACTGCCCTTCAAGTGAGAAGAAAGAACATTCCAGGAGAAAGTAATAGCTGAAACAGATGAGAAAGCAGAGGTTTAGACATATGGGAAAAGGAATGGTGAACAGAATTTACACTAGTGCATATATATACGTGTGTGTGTGTGTGTGTGTGTGTATACATATACACACACACATACACACATATATATTAGAATATGTAGTATATTGTACACATAAACATCTGTACATATATTATACATATATGTATATCTAATATATATATAAGTATATGTAGAATATATATGTGTATATGTGTGTATGTGCGTATATGTGTGTATGTGCATGTGTGTGTGTGTGTGTGTGTGTGTGTGTGTATTTGTGTGTATGTATGAGAGAGAGAGAGAGATAAAGGCATATCTGTAGGTTGATTCTATAAGGACTATTATCCATGCACTCTGATCCTGGTGTAAAATCAGAAGACCAAATCCATTCAAATCAGGTTTATAAACTTGATGTAAAGTTTACTACAGATCAAAAGTGAAGGAGGAGAAAGGAAAACGAGAAAATTGGATAAACTTTATTCAATAGTTGCCATTAGCTATAAATGTTTCGTAAAGGATTCTTTCCCAACTGGTAAGAAGAGTTCATTTTTAGCTGCCTTCTACCAAGGAGTTGGGAAATTTTAAAAGCTAGGTTATGTGTCACATCAGAGATGATGCTGTCAGTCAAAGGAATGAGACCCCCTGATGTATGTTTCTCATAATGCAGAAGAGACCTGCCCATCTGTGAACCCCCTTGCTGAGCTCATGGCTGGCTCCACAGAGGAACAAGCATCAGAACTGAACCCCAAGCGTGACCGTCATCTGTGCAGCTTAACCAACAGAAGTGAACCAATGACCCAGACAGCGTAAGTAAACTCTGGAGCATGCAGTCCAGACTTTGCAACGACCCCCCAAACTTCCAGCAAGGAGTTTACACCTACACAACCACAACTCAAGGAGAAGAGTTTAAAGTACATTGAAACACAACTCAAAATCATGCCCAGAAAGTCTGTCTATATTCATTGCTTGTTTAGTTTAATTGAACGGATTGTAAAAAACAATTTATTCTTGAAAGCAGCTCAGACCTGCTTGTTGCTTGTGATTTCCCTGAAGCAGACCTACTAATGGGAAAGATTTTTCCTAAAGAGTCTCTTTAAAATAAAGTGCTCTAAACTAACATTCAATAGAGATAACTGTTTCTAAGCTAGAGGAAGCAGAGAAGCTAGACTAGCTATGTAAATCACGTGACTTTCGATCTGCACACAAAGGGTGCTCACTCACAAGGCTGAAGGTAAGAGCAAAATAGAAGAGCAAAATGTTCCTCCTAAATTAAAAAAAAATTGATCCAAGGGCATCAGGTGTATCTTACATTTATAAATCTCTGGGAAATTCTGTTACTCTCTTTAAATCTCTCAATTTTGTGTCCCTTTGAAATAACATTACATTCCTAAAAGAATTGTTCTTTTATGCCACGTCCTTAGTTTTCTTTAGAAGGGAAAGGAGATTTCAAGGACCAGTTCTCCAAGCTGGAGGTTTTACAGGGTCTTGTCTCCAGCTGCTTACAATCCCACAAAGCACCGTGGCCCTCCCCACCTCTTCAGTTGATACTTTTATTTGCCCCTCCCCCGCTTCTACTCCTCCTGCTCTAACATGAATAAGAGCCTGTTTTTCCAGAAGCTCTTTTGCCTGGAGACATCAGAAATCCCAAGGACGTAGGATGGCCATATAGCACAGACCTCTAAAAGGGGAGGCCAATACTAAGCTCTTAGAACCCTCTACCTGATTGTCAGTCTACGTGGTGCCTCATTTCCTGTTCTGATTTCTATGGAGGCTAAGAGGTCTGGATAAGTGCCCATTTGTTGGCTTTTATAGCTTTTCTCCCCTCTTGTTTCTCTCTGCTGCAAAGAGCTTTCTCGTCTTTAGTGACAAAATAATGATATAGCCACTCTCCTAGAATCACACCCGGAACTATATGAACTAACACACCCAACATTACACTCAGATCTCCCCACCCTCCTCACCCTCCTTCTGACCATCTAACATAGTATATGTTTACTCACTGTTTTTTCTCTTCACTCTCCCCAAAACTGCCATCTCCCAGAGGCAGGGACCTTGTCTTTCACTGCTATGTCCCCAAAGGGCAGCACATACACGTCATAGGCATTCTATAAATATTTGTTGAATGAATGAATGAATGAATGATGAAAGTGCCAAGATTGGATGATGTAAACAAAGACAGTGAAGAAATAAGCTTGCAAGAAACAACTTTTTTAATACTTTTGAAAATCTGGTAAAGAGTTTTAGAGTTCCCCAATAAGTATTAAAAGAATATTTGGAGCCTGCCCCTCAATATAGTAGGGAAAAAATGACTTTTGCTTTCACATACATACTGTAGCCTAACATTCTTTGTAGAGATATTTTTTAAAAGGAAACAATCCATTAGACAAATACATGAAACCTTTTTATTTAAAATGTCTAAAATACATAGTCACAGCATCAAACTCAATGAGTTTTTCTTTCTTTGTATGCCTCATCCACCACCAACTTGATATACCTCTTAAAGTAATTTGATTCTCTTTTTGGAGAAAAGTCACCTTCACCAAAGATCTTATGAATAGCACATATGCCTTTTTAAGTACTATCCTTTAAAATATTGATGACAGAATCATATGGTATTCTCTGAAATGTTCTAAATGAGTCAGAAAGTTTGTTTCTCTGAAAAATGAAAGAAGAGGGAAAGGGAGGAGACTATGTTATAACCTCACTTAATCTTTCAGAATGATTCACTTTTTATAATTTTATTTCTCCATATATTGTCAATGTCACAGTAAATGTTTCATTTACCAGTCTATGCAGCAGAAGTAACTCTGCTTCGGATTCAGTTCTGCTTATTGAATATGAGTTGCACTGCTGCAGTCGGTACTGATCCTCAGGCTTCTTTCTACTCATTGATGGGATTTTGATTGCAAGACTCAGTGATGTCAACACTGGCCAGAGGAGGAAAGCTTTCTGCAGGATGCAGAACACCAGGTAATCCAGAGTTCTGCTCCTCCCACCTGGAATTTGAACTCTCTTTCAGTTTACCCGGCACCATTCACTTACTTTCTCCTTTACGCCTCCGTAGCACTTTCAACAAACCCCAGTATAGACATGTCTATCACAGAGTTTTTCGACCAATAATTTACACCCAGGACCACTGCTAGCCCATATGACACCTTTGCGTAAATGAGAAAAAAAAAAAAATACCCCTTCCTATGGCTGAGTCAGAGAGAGATGGGATAACACCAACTATGTATTTTTACTAAGTTTAGGGGAGAAATTAGGGTAGAGGAAGACACTCATCTTTCCTTCTCCTGGGTCCATACCTCCACCATGAAAAAGGAGAGATATGTCAACACACATTTTTTTGCAGTTTAGTTCAATTGTGAGGTAGAGCTGCTAACAATAGGGAGAGTTTTCCTGTAAAGATCAAATCTCTTCCAGAACAAATGGAACCAGGTCAACATTTTGTGTGAGAAAGGTTTTTTTTTTTTTTCTGAGACAAAACACTTGATTTTCAAGCACATGCTTTGTAGGTTGTTAGCCATTCGGTGATTGCTTACGTTTGTAGAGATGGTCTTCCATTCTGGGTTTTCAATGAGAACAAGAGGAAGAATGCAGTGATGCTTTCTTCTTGTGCCTGAGACCACTCCAAAAATAACCTTGACCATTCATCCTGCCTGCATGCTCTTTTGGGAGAGAGAGAGAGACAGTGGTGGGGAGAGGGAAGGAATTGAGATGCGAAAAGGGGGTGAGTGGCAGCTGTTATTGGAACTCAAAAACAATCTGGCAAACACAGACTGGACGAATCGGAGCACTGAGTGCTTTTCTCCCTGTTTCTTGGCCAGCAGTGGTGACCGAGTGTGTCTCTCTGGAAAGTCCCTTTTCTGGTAGGCTAAAGGTTTGTCCCGACAAGGAGGACCCACACAGGCTTTTCCACCCCCATTGCTCAACTGTTCTGTAAGCACTTTGATGACATACACAGGCAGACATACTACAATGGCTAGTAGTGCCTGCTTCAGGGAGCCTTAGGTCTTAACCCTAGAGATAATCTATTCCAGTGTTTTCAAACTTCCCTGTCTTCGCATCATAGCAAGAAAAAGTTCCACACTGCAACCCTGTACACACATAACTATATAAACATAGATTTAACTGAAATAAAAGTTTTTAGAAACAATATTTAGCCCTATAACAAGAAATGCACTCTAATATTTTCTGTTCTTACTCACTAAATTGATTTCACGATTCACTAATGGGCCGGGGCCCACAGTTCAAGAATCACTGATCTATTTTAATCCCCTTATGATATAGAACAGGAAACTGAAGTCAAGAAAGGTTAAGGGATCAGGACTGGGTTACACAGCTACTGCTTGGTCTAAAACCAGGTATCTATGTCATCTACTTTAGCTAATTATTAATAATAAACACTCTTCTTGCAAAACAATGAGCAAATGCTATGCTAGTACTATGAAGTATGCATGCTATTAACTAAAACAGACTTTTTTTTTAAACAGTGGGAAATTAAAATAAAAAAATAACTGCATGGAATGTCATCCCTCAAATTCTCACTCACATATATTATTTTCAGTTGCAAACTCCAGTGTCTAAAGAGCTAAGTCTATATCACATATATAGTTCATATAACCATATATATATATATTATTTGTTTTATTAACATTTTATATTATGTCTGCAATTTGGCTCTGATTTGCTGGCTCATGTAAACTTCCTTTCACTGATATCTATGATGCAATAGAAAAAAAACCTGAGCAACCAGTTGCTCCCAAAGATCTTTAGTGAAGCCTGCTTGGTCAAAGAAGGGCCAGTGGGCATATCTGTGATCAAAGCGTGTCTCTCAGTTACACTAGGGGAAGCTACTGAGGCATGATAGGAGGGTGAGAGGCATCTGAGGAGAAGAAGCCATGTTGCAATAGTGCAAATCTAGAATTGTCTTAGCAAAGCTCAGCAACCTCGCAGCCCATCAGAAACGACCTTGGATGGATGACCCTCGAGTGCTGCATGTGTAGTGACTGCCATTGATGCCTCTAATGGAAATACTACTCTTAGAGGGGTAATGAGGCATCATTACTACTCTAAGAGTAGTATTTCCATTAAAGTAAGTTCGTCTTTAAAAGTGAAGCCCTAAATTTCAGCAACCAACATACTTTCCTTCAATAAAAGCTAGCATACCTCCCTGTTCTACTTATTTTTATCCTGTTTAAAAAAAAAAAAGTTTGCTACAGCCAAAGCAAATACTTTCTCTCCTTTACCAGCAGCAGGGCTGGTCTCCAGCCTGCCCAGGATATGGAACTGAAGATGCAGTTGATTTTGCCCATGGCTTTTTTTTTTTAATTGATATGGTACCTGTTCACAGGTTCTTGTGTCAGCTGATGAAAGCAGCGATGACCTTTTCCAACAACTGGTCTCTGTCTTTACATTGGCTTTGTGCACTTGACTGGGAGCCATGAAGATCACCTTAAGGGCAACTTTCAACCTGTTCCTGTGAAATGGCAATGGAACTGAAAATGACACAGAGGTAAACAAATATTTGTCGATGCATTGAGAACTGGGTATACGTACTTTTAGCTTGTAAATGTGAAAATGTCACAGGTTGTTTCTGAGCATGTTTTAGCTGGAGGCAAAAATGTTTTGGGATAAACATATGGCCCACAGACACAGAAGCACTGAAAATTAGGTATGAATGTTTCATATCCAAACGTACCACAAACTTCCGGCTGTGATCATTATGAAATTACCTTGGAGTGTGAGTTTCTTACTCACTTTCCAAGCCATGCAATTCCTTTCATAAAATCCCTAGGCAGCACTCTCCCCCTCCCCTTGGTCTGCCTTACCTCAGCATAGCACAGTAAATGTTTTGTCTCTTCCAAGCCATAACTGCTAGGACAAGTGTGTAAGAAGCGATTGCAGGGGGAAGATAGGAAAAATAAATCAGAAGGGTTGATTATAACCTTTAAAAATCAATTTTTAAAAATTGCTATATTTCTGTACTTTCTAAAGACAGACATCTTAATAGTTGCCTAACTATGTTTTGGCAGACACATGGATGACTCTTGCAATGGGCAGCTTCCACATCCATATTTATGGCAAATATATCAGAATGCAATCCATCCCACTGTCTTCGAAGGGATCAACAATTACAAGTTATCGTTTTCCCTTCATTATATTGCTTTACTTCTTTTCAAAGACTGACATAGAAATTGCCATGAGATGGAGAATAATCAATCCTCAGAAGAAAATAGAACATCAGCTCTATAGCTGAGTAGAAGTGTGGTGTGTATAATGTTTCATTTCTCATCTTGTCTCTGGGTGATGCAACGTAACACACTACAATCAATATTATCAAGGAGGTGGCATTTCACTGAAATGACTACTAACATGGTCGGGAGGGAGTGCCATAAGCAGGATTTGATACTGATGAGACTCGCAATTCAGTGACATTTAAAAAAAAAAAGTACCATTTCCAAATAAAATAGGTAGCTTTGAAGAAATAATATTGCCTTCTCTTTGAATTTCATGCTCTAGATCATCCTCAACAGATAGCTGCAGTAAAGAACCTATATCTGTAATATGAACAATATACTTCCTTTAATATCAGTCCCAGGGAAAATATAACCAGCCAGGAAGAGCACGACAATCTCTCTGATTCTAATGGTTAACAGTGCCTCCCCCCGCAAAAAAAAAATAAAATAAAATAAAATAAAAGACTTGTGATTGTTATTTCAGCAAGTTAGCCATTTACTTATGGGTTGTGTCTAAAATTTTCACTTGTATATTTGGAATATAGAGTGTCAAGTATAGGTACACAAATATAAAGTAAACATAAAGAGGGGAGATTCTGGGAAAACATGGCAGAGTAAGAGATGTCCTCAGATCTCTCCCCTTGAAACAACAATAAGCTGAACATCTAAAACCGAACAAAAAACACCCAAACTGCCCACCAGCAAGTCTGAGCATGGGATCCGCTCATAAGAGCTACCACAGGTCAGAACCCCGGGTGTCAGGCAGTGGACGGAGACGAATAAAGAAGCTGCCTCTTGCAGCTGCCAGAGCTCCGTGAAGGAGAAGGGGAGGGAGTGAAGGTGCAGCAACTTCTCTGATCAGCCCTGCCTGGAAGTGCTGGCAGCAGGGCTCAGTCATCAGGGCAGAAAGCAGAGAAGCGGGACAGGACAGCAGAGAAACAACATTTGATTTTTACCTGCCCTGGTTGCAAAACCAAGGCTGAGCTGCAGTCACCAATCCCCAACCCAGGGGGCCCCACCCCCCAATACCTTTCAAGACTGATCACCATGAAGCCCCAGGGGACTCTGAGCAAACGCTACCAAAACTATTGCTAATACTGACAGGGACTGAAACTGAGAGTAGCGAGTGTGATTAAAATCTACAAGAAAATAAAAGACATTAGGCTCTATATAAAGCAGGAATCCATGAGGCTTAGATGCTATCTACTTGAAACCAAAAGTAAAGCGTCTTTTTGCAGCAGGCTAAAGAAAGACTTTTATATAATAAATCTTTCTGGAAAAACAACAGAATGCACTTCCATTAATGCCCAGGTGGAGAAATAGTCCATTAAACACCATGAACAACCAAGGTGACAAGGCATCTCGAAAAAAGAGAAAAATGTCCAGACAATGAACTTACAGACATAGAAATATGTAACTTAAGTGACACAGGATTGTACTTCTGAAAAAACTAAGTGAGTTCTGAAATGAGTCATATCAACAATTTCAGAAATTGCAAAAACAGCTAGATGAGCAGAGTAAGGTGATTGAAATCCTCAAAAAGAACCAAATAGAACTGGAGATAAAAAACACACTGCAAGAGTTGAAAAAGTAAATAGCAAGCTTGGAAAAGAGAGTCAACCAAATGGAAGAAAGGATCAGTGATATTGAAGACAGAAATCTAGAAATAAATCAGAAGGAAGAAGAGAGAAACCAAAGAATGAAAAATAATGAAAGAGAAATACAAGAACTAGCTGATACCATCAGGAGAGGAAGCATAAGAATAATGGGCATTACTGAAGATGATAAAAAAGAGCAGGGACTAGAAAACATTTTCAGACAAATAGTGAATGAGAATTTCTCAAGTCCAAGGAATGAGCTGGAACTTGGAATTCAAGAAATCAAAAGAACACCCAATTATCTCAACCCAAAAAGGTCTTCACCAAGACACATTGTATTAAAATTATCAAAAATCGATGACAAAGATAGAATTCTCAGGGCATCCAGGGAGAAGAAAATGGTAACATGGTAACATATAAAGGAAAACTCATTAGATTATCCTCGGACTTCTCAGTGCAGAATTTACAAGCCAGAAAGGAATGGAATCAAATCTTTAAAGTATTAAGTGAAAGGAACTATCAGCCTAGAATAATGTATCCAGCTAAGTTCTCCTTTAGATATGAAGGAGAAATTAAGACCTTTTCAGACATACAAAAATTGAGGAAACTCTCCACTACAAGGCCTGCACTACAGAAAATTCTGAAAGGGGTCCGCTCATCTAAAGCAAAATAACAACAACAAAAATACATAATTAGGAGTAAAGTGACTATCAGGCAAATAGAAACAGAGGAGTGCAACCCTTACTAAGAACAGGGCATTATAAGCTTGAATAATAAGAGAATTTCTATAGCAAGATAGTAATGAATGTTCAGCATACATAGAAACAAATTGAGTTAACAATGACTGAAAAGATAAAGATTCAAAGATCCAAATTCTCAAAGGGAAAAGGAGATAAGGCATGTGCAGAAGAGATATATATATATATATATATATATATATATATATATATATATATATATAACTATCTTTTTCATATTTGTAAGGGTAACTACACACTATAGAGTCAGAACTGAAATATATAACATAAAACAAGAAGAATTAAAGGCAAAACCCACAAAAGTCAAACAAAATAAAGAATACAGAAACACAAGGACAAGGAAGCAATGAAAATACCAAAAGCAAAAAATGGCCATAAGAAGACCTCATATTTCAATAATCACCCTAAATGTAAATGGACTGAACTCACCGATAAAAAGATACAGAGTTGCAGATTGGATAAAAAAACAAAACCCAATCATATGCTGCTTCTAGTAGACACATCTCAGCTCCAAAGACAAATACAAACTCAAAGTAAAAGGGCGGAAAATGATATTTCAAGCAAATGGCATTCAGAGAAAAGCAGGAGTAGTGGTACTAATATCAGACTAAATAGATTTCAAAATAAAAAAGGTGAAGAAAAATACTGAGGGACACTTCATAACGATAAAGGGAATCATGCACCAAGAAGACATAACACTTATTACTATCTATGCTCCCAATCAGGGAGCCCTAAAATATGTAAAGCAATTACTAATAGAACTAGAAACAGACCAAAACACTATTGTAGTATGAGACCTAAATACCCCGCTGTCAGACATGGACAGATCATACAAACAAAATTAATCAAGAAATAACATCATTAAATAACACATTAAACCAACTGGACATAATTGACATATACAGAGCCTTCCATCCCAAAACAGCTGCTTATACATTCTTCTCTAGTGCACATGGAACATTCTCAAGAATCGACCACATACTGGGACACAGAGATAGCCTCAACGAATATAAGAGGGTTGAAATCATACCAATCATATTCTCTGATCATAATTCTTTGAAACTAGAGATCAACTGCAAAAAGAAATCAGGATAAACCACAAATACATGGAGATTAAACAACATATTACTGAAAAAAACCTGGGTCAGAGAAGAAATAAAAAGAGAGATCAAGAGATACATAGAAATGAATGATAATGATAGTACAAAATATCAAAACTTTTGGGACATGGCAAAAGCAGTCATAAGAGGAAAATGCATATCATTACAAGTCTATCTCCAAAAACAAGAATGAGCCCAAATAAGCAACCTAACGCTTCATTTTAAAAAACTAGAAAAGAACAAATGAGGATTAAAGTCAGCAGAAGAAAAGAAATAATCAAAATTAGAGGGGAAATAAATGAAATTGAGAAAAAAAAGAAAAATAAATACAACAAAGAGCTGGTTCTTTGCGAAGGTTAATAAAATTGAAAAACCCCTGGCTAGACCCACTAAAGAAAAAAGAGAAAGGACACAAACAAACAAATCAAGGATGAAAGAGGGGAAACTACAACTGACATTGCAGAAATACAAAGGATCATGCAAGAATATTATAAAAAAGCACATACCACCAAATTTAATAACCTAGAAGAAATGGATCAGTACTTAGAAAAATACAATCTTCCTAGACTGAATCAGGAAGATCTGGAAAATCTAAATAGACTGATCAGCAGTATGGAAATTGAAACAATCATCAAAAACCTACCAAAAAGTAAAAGTCCAGGACCAGATGGCTTCACCAGTGAATTCTACCAAACATTCAAAGAAGATTTAATACCTATTCTCCTCAAACTCTTCCAAAAAATCGAAGAGGAGGAAATACTTCCCAATTCATTTTATAAGGCCAATATTATTCTGATACAAAAACCTGGTAAAGATAACACAAAAAAAGAAAACTACAGACCAATATCTCTCATGAATACAGATGCAAAAATTCAAAATAAGATACTAGTGAACCAAATACAGCAACATATTAAAAAGATTATACACCACGATCAAGGGGGCTTCATCCCAGGGGCACATGGATGGTTCAACATATGCAAACTAATTAATGTGATACACCACACAAACAAATTAAAAAATAAGAATCATATGATCATATCAATAAATACAGAAAAAGCCTTTGACAAGATACAGCATCCATTTATGATCAAAACACTTAACAAAATCAGTATAGAAGGAAAGTACCTTAACATAATAAAGGCCATATATGCCAAACCCTCAGCCAACATTATACCTAATGGTGAAAACTAAAAACCTTCTCTCTAAGATCAAGAACAAGGCAAGTCTGTCCACTCTCACCACTACTATTCAATATAACATTGGAGATCCTAACAAGTGCAATCAGGCAAGAGAAAAACATAAAAGGCATTCAAATAGGAAATAAAGATGTCAAACTGTCATTATTTGCAGATGACATGATTCTCTATGTAGAAAACCCTAAAGATTCCACAAGAACACTACTAGAAACAATAAACAAATACAGTCAAGTTTCTGGATACAAAATCAATGTAAAAAACCCATAGTGTTCCTATACTTTTTAATAACAAAGTGTCAGAAAAAGGAGTGGAAAAAATAATTCATTTTGCAATTGCAACAAAAAGAATAAAAATACCTAAAAATAAATTTAATGAAACAAGTGAAGGACTTATATAATGAAAACTATGAAAGAAATCCTATTAAAAGAAATCAAAGATGAGACAAAGAAATAGAAAGATATTTTGTGTTCTTGGATTGGAAGAATCAACATAGTTAAAATGACCATATTAGCTAAAGCATTATACAGATTTAATGCAATCCCTATCAAAATCTCATCAGCATTTTTTAAAGAAATAGAACAAAAAGTCATCAGATTTGTATGGAAACACAAAAGCCATAGCCATCCCAAGAAAAAAGAATGAGGCTGGAGGCATCACTCTGCCTGACTTCAAATTATACTACAAAGTGACAGTAATTAAAACAGCATGGTATTGGCAGCAAAACAGACCAGTGGAACAGAATTGAGAGTCCAGAAGTAAACTCATATTTATATGAGCAAATAATTTTTGAAAAAAAAAAAGCCAAAAACATACAGTAGAGAAAGGAAAGCCTCTTCAATCAATGGTGCTAGGAAAACTGGAAAGACACCGGCAAAAGAATAAAACTCGATTCTTGTCTATCACCACACACCAAAATTAACTCAAAATGGATTAAGGACCTGAATATAAAACTTGAAACAATAAAATCCATAGAAGAAAACATAAGAATGAAACTCAAGGACCTTGGACTGAAAGAGGATTTTATGAATTTGACCTCAAAGGCAAAGGAAGTAAAAGCTCAAGTAAGTGAATGGGATGATATCAAGCTTCTGCTCAGCAACATAAATCGTCAACAACATAAAGAGACAACCATCTGAATGGGAAAATATATTTGCAAGTAATGCCTCCAATAAGGGCCCAATATCCAAAATATACAAAGAACTCATACAACTCAATAACAACAAAAAAGCAAATGATCCAGTCAAAAAGTGGGCAAATTATGATAACACTACCAGACATCAATATGAAAGATGCTACAAGATAAACCACGTCTGCTGCTAAATGATCATGAGCTGCAGATACCCTGCTGGATTGACTGGGTTCTAGTTCAGAAAGAAGGAAGATCAGGATGAAATCAAGGCTTCTGGAGCAAACACCACTGATGGAGACAAACAAGCATTTCCCGGGATCAGACACTATGTGCTCACTTGTCAAAAGATAAATGACACCC
The DNA here is from genome assembly GCA_004027375.1 of Macroglossus sobrinus. Taxonomy (NCBI): domain Eukaryota; kingdom Metazoa; phylum Chordata; class Mammalia; order Chiroptera; family Pteropodidae; genus Macroglossus; species Macroglossus sobrinus. Next base: position 139,147 of record PVKZ01000851.1, read on the forward strand.
GAGGAAAGGCATTGGACTCCCTGGCCAGCCAGGGAAGGTTGCCAGTGAGTGACCCATAATCCTAACCATAGAAGGCCCTCGTCTAGGCTAGCAGCCACACTGCAGGGCATTTGTCACATTGTAAAGTTTGACAATAAATGAGAAGACAAAAAGGAGCTTGCAGGGTGACAGTTTTCTGCAAAGGATCTGGTTTGAAAATGGAGGAAAGAGGTCGTAGAAACAAACACCATGGTGATGGTCTCAGGACAATGAGAATGTCCTTAATACGATGGCACTGTGTACCCAAAGAAACGGCGAAAACGTTAAATTTATGGTTCGTGTATTTTACGACAATAAAAAACATTTTTTTAAATTATTTTTAAAAAAGAAAAGAAAATGACACCAATGGCCAAAAACCTGCACAATAAATCACCTGTCAGTCTTTCCCCATAGCCTGAAAGCTTCTCAGGAATTTGTACCTCACTTGTCTTAGCATCCCAGGGCCTTGAACAGTGTCTGACATGTAGTAGGTGCTCATTGCAGAGCTGTTAAATGAATGAATGGGCTGAGGCGAAACCACATGAAATCTGGAGAGAGGAAGAACCATGTAGAACACGTGAAAGATGCTCTGAAATGATGTGGCAGCGTGGGAGCCCGCTGGAAAACCCCAGCGGCAGCCGGACCTATGCGGGCAGCTGCAGTCAGCAAATGAGATGGTTCTTTTTGAACAAATATGCACAGTCATAAATAGCACAGGCCTATGCAAATGGCCACAGCTGCACAACCCAGGACTGGAGTGTGTACTGGGCACCGAACACAACCCTACCCACCAAATTCCTCCCAGGTATCTCTCAGCTCAGAGGGGCAAGGGCTGCCACCCAGAACAGGGACGCAAAGACTGGGGACAAGATCGTCACTGTTGTATTAAGGCTTTATAAGGCTGCTCCTAAGGGGTTGGCCCTGAAGAGCCTGTGTTTCCAATATGGTCTGCCCATGAAAGTGTCCCAGCCACTAAGCTGGTTTCAAAAAGATATCAAGAAATGACTGATGTGTGGCGTTCTTAGGCAGTGCATAGCATCGTTAATGTAGGAATTTTTAGTGTGACCCTCTAAGTATACCAGATCTTCTCCAGGGCTTTAGCGGAGAAAACGACAGTATATAAGCATTTTTCTGATTTGTATGGCCTCCTTAAATTCTCTCAGGGGCCCAGAATGAGGGTGAGGCTCTTAACAAAACCAATAAGAAGACAGTGTTGCTTACTAGCATTTTGAAAGAAAAAAACCACACCCAATTTATATTTGTCTCATGTTCCCTTTCCCATAGGCAAGAATGTAGCCCAGTGCGTCTGACTCAGAGGCTCAAATATTTGTTGAATGAAACAGTCCCATCAGAGAAGTTATAACAATTCTTTAAAATAAGTTTTGAACGAAAAAGAAAAAAAATCAAATACATTTAGCTATAACAACAATACTACCAACAAGACAATTAAAATGTATTAAATGCAAATTAAGGTCCAGGAACCCTTCTAAGGGACAAAAGAATTGACACACAACTGTACGTACTCTCCAGCAACTCACAGTCCACACTTGGGAAACTGCCATGGGATAGAATCAAAGCCTCAATCTTATATTTATTTATTTATTTATTTCTTCTCCACCTTTTTTTCATAAAAGATTTGAGGTGACCTACAAGAATATACATATCGAAATAAGGTTTTAAAAGTGTTTCAGTTTCCTGGGGCTGCCACAACAAAGTACCACAAGTTGGGTGGCAGACACGTATTGTCTCACAGTTCCAGAGGCTAAGCAGAAAGAGATTAGGGTTTTGCGAGGTTGGTTCCTTCTGAAGGAGCTAGGGAGGGATCTGTTTCAGGCTTCTGTCCTGGTTTCCAGTTGTCCCTTAGCTTTTGACAGCACAACTCCAGTCTCTACATGACATTCTTCTTGTGCACATGTCTATGTCCAAATGTCCCTTTTTTATAAGGACACCCGTCCTATTGGATTAGGGGCCCACCTTACTCCAGTATGACCTCATCTTAACTAATTACAAATGCAATGAGCTGATCTCCCAATAAGTTCACATTCTGAGGTACTGGGGACTTCAACATATGAATTCTGAAGGAATACAATTCAACCTATAACAAACAGTGAAACTGAAGAAAGCATGGGGGAATTCCCAACAATCAGAAAATGCACACTTATCTATTCACCTTCCTAAAACCTCAAACCTCACTAAATTAATAAAGTGGTATCAAAAAGTTATTGATCCACATATAGAAAGAGGCTCCAGAGAAGGTAACAGTAGAAAGGAGATGAAAGATGGATAGCAGAGAGAGGAGAGGTAACTGACCTGGGAGAAAAGAATGAAGTTACAACCCAAGGTCTGAATGAAGTTACAAACTGGGAGGCATTTTATCACTCCACAGAACTCCAGAGACTGGGAGATGCCAGACGCCAGGAGAGGCAGGGGTCAAGATGCAAGGAGGCAAGGAGCAAGAAGCTCAACACAGACATTGGTTTAAGAGTCCGTATTCAGAGGCACGGGGCCTCTTCCCTGCCCCACACAGCCAGATGACTGTGTTTCCCAAGCAGCTTCCTAAAAGAACCAGGAGATGTCTTTTTGGAGAGATGGAGTGGGAAGGCCTAACCTAGAGAACACCAGGTTTGCAAGAGAGCTGGAGTAGCGAGTGGGCACAGTTACCCACTCTATAACCAGAGATATATCTCTAGAACCAGAGATATTAAGTGAAAGCCCACATAGCCTATGGAGCTCTCAGCCCCCTACCCAGTTTTTAGAATATCTGCAACCAGAAAGATGAAGATAACACAAGAGGATGGAAGATTCTACACTAGAGACCCAAACAGCCCCATGAGAATATCGTGTGATAATTATATTTAAAATTCCCCAACGAAAGGCCAGCTCCCCACCTGGTTATCCTATACTGATTTCTACCAATCAACAATTCTTGCCCATGTTTATGAAACTTCAAGTGAGTTTTTAGCATCTCACTCTTAAACACAAAAGGTCAACCAAACCTAAAAAGAAAGCCAGACATGGAAATAATAAACAAAGGCATCAGGAGGAAACAGAAAAAAAAAAAAAAGGAACCAAAGAACATTTTTTAAAACTCAGTAATTATCCTCACAGAGATAAGAAAGGACAGAATTCAATATAAAGACAACAATTAGAAAACAAGAAAAGCTTCATGGCAATTAATAATATAATAACAAATTAAAATTCATTCAGAACATTAAAAGATTAAGGAAATCTCTCAGAAAGTAGAACAAAATGTCCAAGGGTAATAAAATAGGAAAGAATAGATAACAAGTAAGGAAATAAGAAAAAGATCAATTTGGGAAGTCTAAATAATAGGAGTTGTCAAATAGAGATAAGAGAAATGGAGGGAAGAAAATTATCAAATAATAATAGTGATAATAATAAAAGAAAAATTTCTGGAAAATAGGAATAATAATAATAAATTTCTGGAGCTAAAAACATGTCTCCAGATGGTAATGGTCCACTGAGAATCTAGCATGACAAATGAAAAGAATACTCACAACCAAGGTTCATCATTGTGAAATGTGAGAACACCTGGACTAAAGAGAGAGCTAAATGCTCCCAGAAAGACTGTACAGGTCACATAGAAGGTCCTGGGAAAGAGAATGACATTGCAGGTTAGATAGTGTAGTGGTTAGGAGCCAACTACCTGGGCTTGTAACCCAACTTACTAGCTGTGTGACTTTGGGTAAGTTACTTGACCTTTCTTGCCTCAGTTCTTTATCTCTAAAATAGAGATAACAGGAATCTCTCCTTTATATATGAGACAGTAGATATAAAACACTTAAAATAGAGTCTGATTTATTAAAAATATTAGATAAGTGCTAATGTCTTTCTTTTTCCAGACTTCTCAACAGCAACACTGGAAGCTAGAAGACCATGGAGTAATATCTTCAAAGATAGAGAGCAAATATTTTGAAATCTAGAATTCCACACCTATTAAGCTACAAATCAAGTGTTAGGGCATTTCAGACATACAAAGCATTCAGAATCTTGTTTCTCTTACATCTCTTTGCAAAAAGAGATTGTTTTTCTTAAACAAAACCGGGAGAGATGAAGACATAGAATGCAGACAATGAAAGATCCGACACAAAAAGAGAAAGGAATTCTCTAGACGGTGGATAAAGGGAAGTCCCAGGATGATGACTGTGCTTTAGGAATTTAGTCCTAGAAATGGAATTCAGGGTTCTAGGAAACAGACTCCCAAGGGGAAAAATAGAATTGATATAATAGAGTATATAAAAAATATTATCTATAGGCACTCAATAGAGATATAGAGCAGGGGTCTCCAACCCTCGGGCTGCAGACAGATACTGGTCCACAGCCTGTTAGGAATCAGGCTGGACAGCAGGAAGTGAGTGTCGGTAAAAGGAAGTGAAGCTTCATCTGTATTTGCAGCCACTCCCCAGCGTTAGCATCAAGGCCTCAGCCCCACCTCAGTTTGTCAGGCATTAGATTCTCATAGGAGCACCGGCCCCTGGTGCCAAAAAAGGTTGGGGACCACTGCAATAGAGCACTGAAGGTGAGAGAAAGTGGCAATAAAGACACAGAAAACGAGGCAGATTTTAAAAACAGGAAGCTTTTAACTCCAGGAAAAACAAAGGGTGTATGAGAAAGGGAGCTTAATTTGTAGTCATTGTTGACACAGAAGCAAATAATATTTGTATAGGCACAATGATGTAAACGCTAACTCTTGATTTTCTTGATTTAACTAAATAAAAATTGTGACGTAACTGAGTTAGGAAGATAGGGAGAGAGGAAACAGTAAGAATACAGTGCAGAGCTCAGGCCTCATGTACCGAGATGTTAAAGTCAACAGTTTCACATCTAAAACTGAAAATTAAAGAAATAGTAAGATGAGCATGTTATTTCTAAAGATGGAGATAAAAACGTGGGGATGAAGCCAAAAAGTTGAAGGTGATTTCTTCTGAGAATTGAAACTGGTGGGTTTGGGAGGAATGAGACAGGAGGCTTCATTATAAGCTTTTAGTGCTATTTGATTTTTTAAACCACCTATATATGTTATTTTGCTAAAAATTAACTTTAACTTAAAAAAAGAAAGAACAGAGGGAAATGACTTAAAATAGCAGTGGTTAGGATAGTATGATTACAAATGATTCTAATTTCATTCTGTATTCTCTTCTATATTGCCAATTTTTATATAAATAATATATATTACCATTATAATTTAAAAAGTAACAATTTTACTTTTTAAATGAAATAAAAATGAAGAGAAAAAAGAAGGTTGTATCATTTCATGCAGTTTAAAAAAATGATTCTCCAAAAAAGGTAAAATCGTGACTGTCATAAAATTTTTTTAAAAATAACACAAAGGTTAATTAAAAGTGGGAATCAGTAAGCTATTACAACTGGTTTCAAAGGAGAAGTCAAAGAACTAAAAATTATAACTGTAGTAAATGTTGAAATGAGCTTGCAAAAATGGACTATTCAAAGAGCAATAAGTTATTTGCATTGCTATCAATTTTCCATAAGTGTCTTTAAGGAGTTATAGAATAATCTAGTCAAAGATACAAGGGGTGCACACTCCTGTAAGGTCAGACCATCCCAGAGTCTTGAATGTTCCTTTGAAAAGATATCCAGCCATCGCTTTTGCCCCTTTGAAAGTCTCAACATTTCTTGTTACATGTAGTTAAGGACTAATTAGTGTATAGAATCTGGTGTCATAAGGTCTCGTATGATTAGTCAACAGTGGGATGCAAGTTTGGCTTGAGTTCCTAAAAGCCAAAACAAAAAGGGAAACTGGTTATAAGTTTACTGGGATGCTCAGTGGGACTTAAAATATTTTGAAATATTTTAATGTTTAAAATAAAACTGGAGAAGTTTTATTTCATTCTTAATTACTTGCAATTTTTTTTCTCTGAAGAAGAGATCAACTTGCCTTTGTAGCTAGTTTCCTTTGTTTGACAGGAAATTATCAAAATGATAATAGACTTTGTCAGGAGGCCTATGCTTCTGACCTTCTCTTTAAAACAGACTGTGAAAAGGAACTAAACTTGTCTGGGCCACACACAAATTGTTTCTTCAAATGACCCAGATTTGGGAAACTATGTAATCAATTATTGGGATTTCCTTATTCAAGCCAGAAAAGGCAGACCACACACTACAGATGCATATGTCCCTGTTCCCATAGCTGATCATCTGGGACAAGAAGGGAGCACACCTCACACCGCCTTTGCCTCTGTGAGCAGAAGGGGCAGAAGATGATCAAGTCTTCCCCTGCCCAGAACAAACCACAGGAATCGTGTTCTTGTCCATTTGTATAAGGAAAATTTAGAACGTGAATGTCTATCAATGAAGAATTGGTTTTTAAAATTCAATTAAAAAATTCTTCATTTGTCATTTAAAAAATTATTTCCAAAGTATGGAATACTACATAGGCATAAAAACGAATTAGAAGGTATATATTAATTGCCGTGAAGTGTTTTTCTCACATGAAAAGAGTAAGCAGTGCAGAGCTGGTGCAGCTGCTCAAAAAACCAACCACTATCTATCTTCCCAAACTACCTTCCTCCATGTATGGTCGCAAAATGACAGCTGTCCTCCAAGATTCATTTCTAAACTCCAGGCGGAATGAAGAGGGAAAGGCACAGGCCAACTGAATCTTTTTTTTTTTTCTAACCAGGAAGATGACAGTATTTCCAGGAGACCCTCCCATGTCCACTTCTGCTTACATGTTATTGGCCCAAATTGGGTCACGTGATTGCTGGAATAGCTACAAGGGAGCCTGTGCAATTTCATTTCCAAGTCGGGCACTGCTGCTGCCCTGAATACAGTCAAGGGTATAGACCAGGTACCTGATTTTTCCCAGGCCCTGTGCATCTCACCTGAAAATCCATGCTTTGACTCAGATCCTAGTTCTTAATGTGAACTCTCATACCAGAATGAATCAACCATGACAATTCTATGTGGAAATCTAGTCCTTTAAAAACACTCACATAGCATTCCCCCAAATGACCTTCTCTGATTGATAAAATTTGAGTAATGGGTTTGTTGACTTCTTACATGTTGTGGTTACAATGATAGAATTCAGGATCTACTTAAGGAGGTGAAACTTTTGCAAAAAGAATGTACACCAAACAGTTAACAGGGTGTGTCTCTAGGGATAGTACTCTAAGAGATCAATAACCTTCTCCCTTATGTTTTTTTGTGTTATTTGGAGTTGTATCATTCTGTATTATTAGAAATCCAGAACCTCAGCTCCTACCACAAACCTATTAATTCAGAAACTCTGGGATTAGTCATCTACTACTAGATTTATTACTTCTCAAGATGATTCTGAATTGCATGGAGGATTGAGAAAGAATGCACTATATCACTTCAAAACATCAGCAAAAAAGGAAAAGATATTTGCATTTTGAGAGGAAAAAATTGTGACAAGTCAAGGATCTCACTCAAGCTCATAAGTGTTTTTCACAGTAGAGCTACACATACAACCTAATTAATGAATGTGCCAACTGTTTCTTCCTTCTTCTGAATCATTAACATTTATTCTGGCCTTTAGCAGTAAGAGTTTTTTAAAGCTGACATTCAGAAAAAGAAAAAAAATCAACCTAGTGTTTTGATTAATTCCTCTACATTTTTCTTGTGTCTCATCTTCCAAATTTACAAAGACTCAATTAGATTTATAGTAGGCATTTTTTTTTAAGTAAAAAAGGGGAAAAATATGGAGTGTAAGTGGGGGAAAAGAGAAACAGGTCTCATGGTGGGTAGGCTCAGGGACGCAGGAAAATGATGTCTGAAATCAGAAACTACTTCCTTTCTCTTCTGAATGACAAGTGGGAAGAGAAGAAAGGAAGGTGATATCATTTTAATTGGGAGATGAAAGCAACAATGATATTAATTTTTAGGCATTGTCCAATGTCTGATGACAACACTTGGGTCTTTAAGCACCAAGAAGCAGGTTTTGGTGATGTTGCATAAACACCATAATAATTTCATCTTCTTTTTTGTTAAATATGTTATCTAACTCTGTTTTAATTGTCATGGGATGTTTCAATGATGATGTAAAGCTTGCGGCACCTGAAATGACACCTCATCAGATTTAAAATAAAAAATCCCCAGTCGCTATTTAGAGAAAAACTTTGTTTTTTTCGTTGCAAAAGTTTCACCTCCTTAAGTAGATCCTGAATTCTATCATTGTAACCACAATATGTAAGAAGTCAACAAACCCATTACTCAAATTTTATCAATCAGAGAAGGTCATTTGGGGGAATGCTATGTGAGTGTTTTTAAAGGACTAGATTTCAACCTAGAATTGTCACGGTTGATTCATTCTGTTGTGAGATTTCACATTAAAAACTAGAATCTGAGTCAAAGCATGGATTTCTAGGTGAAACGCACAGAGCCTGGGAAAAGTCGGACAGCACAGAGGTGCTCCTGGCTGCTCTTCATGCTGTTCATCTCCTGGGTGTCAGTGACTCTTCAGTCATTTGTATGATCACTACAAATACTTCTCAAAAAATTCTAGTGTCACAAACACCCTTGTGAAAGTTATGACTCCCAGTTCGTGCTTCTTGCCTTCATTTTTCTAAAATAAATACAGTCACAGACATTGAGACTACTGAGTTGTATGGCTGACAGTACTCTTAAATATTGTCAAGTTTGGGTAGACGGGGCAAAAGAAGTCAGGAGTGTTAAGGTTGGATAAAGTTAATACTAAAGGCCTCTCACTATAGAGAACATTTGAATCTCTCTGATACTAGCTGAGGAGTACCAGATCACAAACCAGCCCCTTTTGCCTTGTGAATTGTTTATACCTTTATCTACATTTTGATTGAATAGGTTAATCATTTAAGAGGAATAGATCGGTCATAAGGAAACACTGGGAAAAAAAGAGAATCACAGAGGCAAATGCTGGCAGTGTTCACATTAACTCTTTGAGAAGCACCATTCCGGGGGAACCTATCAAGCTTAATAGTTAAGTATGTGAGTTCTGCCATCAAGCAATCTTTTGGGGTCAGAGATTTGAACCGCATATCTACTTACTAGCTTTTACCTGCAGTACAACTTTGGGACATTCCATCAGCCCCTCTATACCTCATTATCATCTCCTATATAAGGGGAATAATCATAGTTCCCATCACATCAGTGAGCTGTGGGAATGAAATAAAACACCACATACTAAGCTCTGTTAAAATTGTGCTTGGCACATGGCCAGCCCTCAATATCAGTGTTTATTATTATTATGTCTGTATAGTTATTTTAATATCAAAGATTGCTTTTTAATAAAGACAACTTAAATGTTGCATTTAAATACTTTATATAATTTAATATTAAATTTAAATCAATTTAATTAGAATTTGATTTTTTTAATTCTGCTTTCCTTGAAAGTTACGGGAGTCTCTTGAACATGACACCTCTCCTTGTTCCTTAGCAGATTTTATAAAATCTGAGAGGCTGAAATAAAGCAAAGCTGCTATGGGCAAGCTGGGGAGACCAAGAAAGAAACATACCTATTGTGCCAGTGAGCATCTACCTGTCTAATCCCCTCCTCTAGATGATGGAAGGAACCTATGACTTGCTTATGACCAACAGAATATGTCTCTTCCATAACTAGAGAAAGGAGTGAGAGTAATAAAGGGACCATAAGAGTAACTCCATCTAGACCCACAGAGAGAGACTCTCCCCTGCAAGCCTTGAAGAAGCCAACGTCCACTGTGAACTGCCTACAGAGAGGACCACATGGCAGAGAACTGCAGCAGCTTCCAGCTGACAGCCAATAGGAAGCCAAGGTGCTCAGACCTGTAGCGCCAAGGAAGTGAATTGTGCCAACCTAAATCGGCTTGAAGCAGGATTCTTGCCCCAAGCCTGCATTCCTTCCAACACCTTGATGTGAGAAGGAGCAGGGGATCCAGTTAAGTTGTGCCTGGACTCCTGACCCATGGAACAATGTGTTGTTTTAAGCTGCAAATTTTTTGGTAGTTTATTACATAGCAATTGAAAATAAATATACCTGCCTTCAACTGTGTCTTGTTATGGGTTAAATTGTATCTTCCAAAAGATGATGAAGCTCCAAACTCCAGCACCTGTGAACATGACCTTATTCGGAAATCGAGTCTTTGCAGATGGTTCAAGTTAAGATAAGGTCATTGGGTGTCCTAATAAGAAGAAGAAATTTGGACAGACAGACAGACATTTAAGGAGGGAAGACAATATAAAAGCACAAGAAGAAGGAGGCCATCTACGAGTCAGAGGATGCCTGAATTACCAGAAGTTAGAATGGAGGTGTGGAACAGAGTGACCCTCACAGCCCTCAGAGGAACTAACCATGCTGACACCCCAGTTCTGGACTTCTACCCTGCAGAACTGTAAGCAAACAAAACAAAACAAAACAAAACACCTTTTTTAAGCCACTCAATTTGTGGTACTTCATTATGGTGACTCTAGGAAACTAATATGGTTCCCCAAAGCAGGAAGCTGAGAAGGGCTGCTTTACAATCATGAATGGAAAAAGAGTAAAAAGGAGAATAGAAATCACCCATCCATCCAACCATCCATCCACCCACTCACCTGTTCATTTAATAGACATAGAGACTTTCCTTTGCCAGGTGGCATGCTAGGCATTCCCTATGTGCCAGGTAGGCACTACGTGCTATGCAGTGGGGTTATGGAGCTCAAGGCATAGCCCCTGCCCTCAAGGAGCGCACCATCTAATGCAGAGAGGGTACAGTGAGCACAAGTTACTTTGACACGTGCTAGAGCAGAATGTGCATGGATTTATGGTGCTTAATCACACCTGGAAGGAGAAGGGTAAGGAAGGCTCCCCAGAAGAGGAGCATGGAAGAGGAAGAAGTGGTCTAAGGAATCATATGCCAAAAAGGATGAAGGCGTAAAAGAGCAAAGACATTCCAAGAAGTCCATGAAGCTCTGCTTGGCCGGAGTAAAGAATACTTGTGGGAATGAGGCCAGGTGTGCTGATATGGGCTGTGCGAAAGGGTCTGAACTGTATGCTGGAAGCTGGAGGGACACCGAGGAACCTCATGGAAGTCAGTGACATGATCAGATTCAAGCAGGATTGCAATAGAGGATCCTCAATCATGGTAGGAGGGATGGAGAGAAGACGTGTTTGAGAAATATTTAGGAGGTAGAAATGACAGAACTTGTGAATTGTTGTGTTGGTGGAACAAGGAAAAGAGAGGAGTCCAGAATGATTCCATATTTCTCCCGATGACTAAGTAGGTGGTGGTACCTCTTCCCAAACAAGGGAATCCGAGAAGAGGTGCAGGTTGGAGAGAAGATGAGGTTATTTCTCCTCTTCTCCCTTGCTAAGAGAACCCTGTTTGTTCACCATCCTCTGAGGACTACGACCTCTGAGGTTGGATCTCTTCTCAGCAGCTGGGCGATCTGGACTGGCACGATCCAAAACAGTAGCCACTGGCCGTACATGGCTATTGCTCACCCAAAGAGCGGCAAATCCAAATTGAGATGTGCTGTGAATGTAAAGTATATACCAGATTTGAAAGATTTAGTATGGAAAAAAAAAACACGAATATTAAAAATTTATTTTATTGGTTATATGTTAAAATAATATTTTGGATCTATTGGGTCAATAAAATACATTATTAGAACCAATAACACCTGCTTCCTTTTTTAATGTAACTGCTAGAAATTTTAAAATTATATGTGTGGCTCACATTATTTTTCTACTAGACAGTGCAGGTCCAAGCCAATCACGGTGGTCTCATTCTATCACCAAATATAGGGGTTAGGAAGGTGTGTACCTGTGATGCCATTCCGACCAGTGAAAATGGGGGGTCCATGGTAAGGCCCTAGGACAATTTTCCTCTCTGTTAAGATGGAACATAAGACAGAGAGAGACATTCCTTTTTCTGCCATGGATGTTGTCATCAGTGTGCTTCCTGGAACAATGGCAGCCATTTTGAGATCTTGAGGACAGCTGGCTTTAAAAAAAAATAAACCAGAGTAGAAAGAGAAAAATTGCGCCTTGATGAAACAACTGAGCTTTGAATCCATGGAATTTTTATGTTAAAATTATGTTTCTTATGTTAATAAATCAATATATTGTTAAAGCCTAATTTAAATGGGCTTTCTGTTACCTGTGGACAAAAGCATTCTAACTGGCCCATCTGGAGGCAGCGGTGTCAGAAGGCTGTTATGTCTCTGTGTCATCCTTCTACTTCATTTATGTTCAAGTTTTCCTCTGAAAAAATGAGGGGAAAATTGGAGAAATAGTTGGATATGTCTTTTGTGAGCCATTTCAAAATGCCATCATCTTTCCTAACTGTGAAAAAAAATTAAAAAGCCCTCAGTGGCTGTAATGGCCTTGGTAGGATAACACTTTTCCTGATTAACACTCTTCTTTTTTTCTTTTTTTCAATATGTTAATAAGGAGTAGGCCTGGGTCAGGCAATAGAGGATTGATTCATTTCTGTAGTAACACATGTGCAGTCACCCCGAGTTCTGTAAATGGCGGGGAGGGAGCCGCTTCCCTGGCCAGCTGCCAGTCTCCAACGCCACGCAGAATGCGGCAGTCATTCTTGAAAGCAGCTCTATATGGCTTCGCAAAGGAAGCTGGATGCTATAATCACATAGGAACTGGTATTAAAAATCCAAATTACACAACTCTTTTCTCTGCTGCTTGATTATGTACTAAGACGAAGATTTTACTGTACAGGACTCTGACCCAGCAATCAGCAACGGCGGTAGTCATCCATCCTCCCCGAGTTCTAAATATAACAAGCAGCCGACATCAGAAGTGAACAACTGCTGAGAACTCTGGTCAACGCCTGAAGCATGTAAGAGGCAAGGAAAAGGAAGAAAGTTTTTAAAACAGTGTTGGCTGCAGAGAAATTTGTGAGCATGAAGCAGCAGAGAGAAAACAGAAAAGGTGTGGGAGCAGAGTGTTGAAGCTGAAAGGGACCTTTGAGCTCATACGGCCCAACCCCTTCCCTTAAACATGAGGTAATGGGGCCCAGAGAGGTGCTCCTGGCTCCTTCCTTCTTTCCTTCTTCACAGGCTGAATGCTGGCCTTCCCGGGGCTCTCAACACCAGCTGTTACAGTCAAGATCAAACCCAAGTTAGGGTGATTTTGTTTTTGTTCTTACTTTGATTTGTTTTTTCCTGCTAAGTCACAGCCTCCCTCTATGCCTGATAGGAATCAGTACTGGCTCTCAGACTAGTTCTGCTTTATGTCTGTGCTGGTGGGATTTGGTTACCATTAGATTAAGAAAATAAAGCAGTATGTTGTTGCTCGGATATTATTCTGGGGAAGCTTGCTCTATCCAACTATCTCTGCCTCTATCTCCCTCTCCTCTCTCTCTCCCTATCTCCCTCCTTTCCTTTTTCTCCTATCTTCCTTCCTTTTATCCTTCCTTCCTTTTCCCTGAAAAGATGTATTTACCATTTTTTAAAAATCATATTTATCATTCTTTATGACCTTCTAAATGACAAAAATAAAAAATTCTTGGTTGGAATCGTGATCCAAACAGAACTAGCACAAGCTTAGGATTCAAGAGTTGAGTGCCACTCACAGGTCCCTTTCCTTACTCTTATCTGAAAGTTTTACTTGAAATGTAGCTAGCCTTCAAAGAAATAGAAAATGGGGGTAACTTTGCATCCTTTGCTTCTTCTTGGAGGCTGAAATGATAAAGTTAGAATAGTTGAAAAATAACTACTTTTACAATAACACCCCAAAGCTGAGCCCAGAGAAAGGTCAGCTGTGGTGGAGACTCCCTCCTCCCTCTCCTTCCTTACCTTAGAATCCAAAATCCCTACCCAGCCCCACCCCAACCAGAACAAAAGGCAGGTCTGGAACTCAAGCATTGAAAATCTGGCCTGGAGTCCAGGATAAAAGCAGGATCAGGAGAATGTGCAGGGCAGGGACAAGGGCCAGTGAATAAGGGGGAATGGAAGGAACAAAGGCGAGGGGAGAAGAGAAAGAATTTGCCCTTCAAGAAGCTACAGGGAATCATCCTGGATCCTCTACATTTCCCACCCACCACATTGTACCAGCAGCAAGTCCTGTTGACTCTTCAGCATATCCCAGATCCATGTGCCTCTTCCTCTACCCTGTCCCATGCACCATCATCACCCAGTCTGGGCACAGCCTCTTAAATGGTCTCGGGGCTTTTGCTCTTTCCACCTTAAAATATACTCTTCCTGGAGCAGCCAGAGTGATCTTTTAAAACTATACTGCAAACCCCCATCCTTAACCCATCAGTGGTTTTCCCCAGCACCAACGTGCTCTATGTGGTCTCGCCCTGGAGTTTCCCCTGACCTTACATGTCACCACTTGCTCCCTAGCACACTCATCCAGCCCCACTGGCCTTTCTGCTCTTAGCACATCCAATGGCATTCTCACCTCAAGGCCTTTCCACTTACTGTTACCTCGGCCTGGATTGCTGTCCCTTAGGCACCTACCTACTATGACTGGCTCTTCTTCATCCTTCAAGCCTCAGCTCAGTGTAAAGGCTCCTAGGTGGCCTTCTCTGACCATCTGGGCCAGCCTTGCTCTTCATTATCTTTATACCTCTCATGGCTATTTGAAGTTATCTTGCTGATTCTTTTCCTTCTCTCTTTTTCTCCCTCCCTTTTTTTCTTTTCTTTCTTTTTTCTTTCCTTTTTTTCTTTTCTCTTCTCCTCTTCTCTTCTCTATGTTTATATCTATTTTTGTCTTTTTCCAACAACACTGAAAGTTCTGGGACAATGTGGGGACCATGTCTATCTTATTTGGGGCTATCTTCTTGAAGCCTAGAACAGAGCCTGGCACACAGTAAATGCTCCATCAGTGTTTGCTGAGAGAATGAGTGAGTGAATGAAAAAATGTAGGGTGACCTCAAGAGTCCAGAATGAAGGTCCCAGAGTAGGATCACTGGATTTTACAAATCCAAACACAGAGCACCCAGTTACATTTGAATTTCAGAAAAATAATGAGTGCATGCAATATTAAATTTATTGCATGCATCCTTTATCTGGAACTTGAATGTAAACTGGGTGTCCTATATTACATTTGGCAGCCCTGCTCCAGACTCATTGAG
This sequence comes from Macroglossus sobrinus, assembly GCA_004027375.1. NCBI lineage: Eukaryota > Metazoa > Chordata > Mammalia > Chiroptera > Pteropodidae > Macroglossus > Macroglossus sobrinus. Next base: position 154,200 of record PVKZ01000851.1, read on the forward strand.
GAGTATGTGTGACTCGAACACAGCACAGAAGACTCTCTCGAATCTATGCCTTGTACACCTCTATGGGTTGGAAGAGACATGTACAATGTATACAGCAGCTTTGTTCTTTCTTCTGGACTGTGTGTGTGTGTGTGTGTGTGTGTGTGTGTGTGTGTGCGCGCGCGCGCGCGCGCGCACGCGCGCGCGCATGCACTATTTAGCTAATAGTAGAGTGATTTTGGTAATGGATCTACCACCCATCCCTTATACTCTAAAAGGTATAGAACAGTAAACAATAGCTAGGGAACAGATACAGCTATAGGAAGGTGTGGCTCATTTCATATTGACACAACCACCCCAGCAGACCTTCTGCTAAAACAGGGCTGTCCTTGCTCAAACTCTTTCTCTTCTAGTCCTGATGTAATTTTTTTTGGAGGGGAGGGTGCAAAAATGGAATAATTAAACTGTTTCTTAGACTTTATAATTAAAAGAAAAGCTCACATTTCTTACAAAAACATATTCAGTTCTTTCAGTCTCAAAAAATACCGAACTTTATATGGAAACCAAATTATGCACGTTTCAGTATTATCCTCTTGAGTCCATAAAATGGTTTCAGATGTGAAAAGTACATTTAAAAAGTTGCATATATTTCAATTTTATCCAAAAGTTCTAGTCCAAAGAATAATTTTTTTTTTTTTGCCATGGCTTCAAAATGTCTAGAAATCATGTCTGTGTCTGCTGAGAAGTTGTCCAGTGGTATGGCCTCCAGGAGGCTGTGGAAAGGCCCTCAGGGTGACAGGGGCCCCCATGGACAGGAGACATTTTTGCATACAGAACGGGCTGGGTCAAGTCCCTATAAAATGCTCTGCTTTGTATTGTTTAAAAGGCCACAAAACATTGAGTTAATTCCTGAAACTGTAAGCCCTTGATCTGCAGGAAACCCAGAGTTTTAATACATTTTAACGAATCTCACATAACTGAAAAAAAAAAATCTTTAATTAATTCAAAGTAGTATATCACTAATTATATATCTGTTTTTTTTTTAATTTGTTTTTGAGGCCAACGGGGGTGCTAATTAACAACAGTGATTGTTCCTTGCAGTCAACAATATTGTTATATATTTCATATTTATTTTTATCTATACACTTCATTCCAAAAAGAATCTGATACTTGTAGAACATGCAAAGAAAAACGTATAAGATTTTAATATAAATATATATAGTATATAAAAAAAAGCATCTAATACTTTTTTTGTATTTGGATCTAACTACATAGAACTTTCTAGAGCAGTGGCTTAGCGATGGGTCAACTTATTAAATACCAAATTAGTATACTGCTCAGTATAGAATAAGGACCTTATAATAAGGTGTAATAATAAGGTGTAAGTATACTGCAGAGGCAAAAAATTGGGCCTTATAATGCTGGCTGAATGAGAGACTAATATAAGCAGAGAATAGACACATTCCTAAAAACAAGGCTTTTACAAATATATGCAAATGTGTACTGTTTCTTAATTGTAAGGAAGGCATGCAGAGCATCTGCTGGGCTAATTCACTGCTAATTGAGCCGGAGTTTTTGTACTGAGCTTCCTGGTAAAGCTCAGTCTGTTACCATCAACTCATCTCGGTTTTCTCACAATATCTAACATTTTCCCCAGTAAGCCAAAATTCTACTTCTGGTGAGCTTCCCTGGATAATAAGGTGTAAGGAGACTGCAGAGGCAAGACACATTCCTAGGAAAATTGTTTATCAACTCAGATTTTGTGACTCAAACTCTGTTTTAAAGATGTCCAGTGAAGTGAGGAAGGAGTTGGGTAGGGAGTCTAATGTGTAAAGAAGCCCTTCAGTGAAGTCATATGCTTTATATTGTATTTGGTATTAATTTTTCTTAAGTTTATAAGTAACATACACTTGTTGTAATAAATCAAAGAATTCACAGAGGTACTAATGAAAACCTAATAATCTTCCTACCAGCTCCTGTTTCACCCCACGGATTGACAGCTTGATATGGATCCTTCCAGTCTTCTCATAAAATACGCACATATACTTACTGAGGGTTTAGTAACTTCAGTTCTTGTTTTCATTCTCTTTACTAAAACACATTCTATTATATATATTCTCTTTTCTTTTTTTACTTAGCTGTACAATACAGTTCAGTACTTATGGTCCTATCTCATGTTTGATAACAGCCTTAGTTACCAAATATTCACTAAATCATGTCCCTTTAGGTGGACGTTGCTTTTTCTTTGTTTTTAATTTTTACTGCCACAAATAATGCTGCAAGGAGCATTCTGGTACAGCCTTTCCCATAGGACTTGCCACTCAGATTTACTTTCTAAGTTGAGATTTTTGCATGGCAGTTTTCCTTAAAATAATTAGAATTAACGAAGCATGGGGATATCTTAGAGCAAACTACTATCTTTTTATTTTTAAATGTATGTTTTTACATCGATTGAGATGAGCACCGATGAACTGCAAGCCAGCTTTCCGTTTTGAACTGGTGCAGCAGCTGCTTCTCGCTGGAGGCAGGGAGTGTGTGTCCTACAAAGCTTTGATCACCCCATGGCCTTTCCACACTGGGAACAATTTCTCCCCATCTGCAGGCTCCGTAACCGGTTTGTGAACTTTCATTCTTTTGGAAACTTACAGAGATGCATAAAAGTCTGAATATTTGGCCTCAAGACCATGTTAGTAGTGGAGTCCTTCATGAAACCACAACTTATTTATTCAACTGGGAAGGTGAAACTCCAGCAATGGTTTATTTGTTGCATGCAAGCATGTAGGATGTCAGAATATCAGATGTTTTGGAGCTATGTAACTAAAAAAAAAAAAAACTGATTTTGAACCAATATCACCCAAAAGTGATCATATTTCTTGCTACTCTGGCTGTGATAGTAGAGCTGCAAGATTTAGGAAATAAAAATACAAGATTCCCAGTTAAACTTGAATTTCAGATACACCACAAAGGATTTTTTGTTATTTTAGTATATGTATATAACACATAATATTTTATTATAATATTATAAATATGGGACATACTTATACTAAAAATTATTCCTGGCTTATCTGAAATTCAAATTAAATAGGGTGTCCTGTATTTTATTTGGCAACCCTACATAATAGAAAAAATTTGCTCCCCACTTTTTATAGTATAGTATTGTACAGTACAGTAGAATATGGTATGGTATGGTAGGGTAGGGTAGGGTAGGGTAGAGTAGAGTAGAGTAGAGTATAAAGTATAGTATAGGTATTTCCCCCTCTGGTCAAAATATATAAAGTTCTAGTCAAGATGGCAGAATAGGTAAATGCTGTGCTTGCCTCTTCTCACAACCACATCAAAATCACAATTAAACTACAGAACAGCTATAATTGGGAGTTAACTGAAATCTAGCTGAACAGAAGTCCTACAACTGAGAACACACATAAGAGGTCACCTCAAGACTGGTAAGAGGTGTAGAGATATGAAACAGGCTAGTCCTACACCCACACGTGACAGCCAAGAATTGGGAGGGATATCTGGGCTGCAGAGGTTGCCCTGAGTAATGAGGGGTCCCAGCCCCAGACTGGGATCCCAATCCAAAGTTCCAGGGCTGGGAAGAGAAGTCTCCACAGCTTCTGGCTATGAAAACCAGAGGAGATTGTGGCTGAGAGAGACAAAGTGCCACTAGAATCATAGACATTCCTCTTAATGGGCCCACATGTGGACTTGCTTGCTGACAGACTCATTTTCTCTGAGCTCCAGCCCATATGGAGCCGGGTGGGGATAGAGGTGGACATATGGGAGAAAGTGAATTGTCTGGCTTCAGGGCAAGATCTGAAGGGCAGCTTTCTCCCACATGAAAATGCCTGTGAAGGCCACTGTTCTTTTGTTGAGCCCTCCCCAATCCAGTTTGTAGATCCAGGCAGCTGCCATCTTTGAGTCACCCCGACCTGCCGATTCCCTGAAACCCTGCCCCACCCAACTTGCAGGCCCCCTCAAGCCACTTCCAGTGGCTTTTCCACACAAATGACCTGTCTTGGCTCATCCTATGGACTTTCCTAAAATCTCTCAAAGGTATACAAAACCTAAACAAGCAGTACTTAGCCTTGGTGTGCCCCGTACCTCTTGCTGAGCAGCCCCAAGCCCAACACTAGCAGCAGCCAGTCTCAGTTTGCAGCTTGGCTTGAGGCACATCCAAGCCCAGTGTGGCCATCTGCAGATTGCTTTGTGGCTCATGCCAGGTGACCTCAAGTAGGGCCACAGGTTGCAGCTGAACCTGAGGCCCATCCCAAAAGGCCTCAGCCTCGTACCTAGTGGCCAGCTTCCATCTGAGCCAGGGCACAACCCAGGGCCACATGCAAGGACAACACACCCAAAGGAAAAACTGGGATGGAACCAGAGCCCTGCAAATATAAATCCTGCTTTGTAGGGTCAGCCCCTGCACAACTGCTCCTCCACTATAGTGACCAGCTAGTCATCACAACAAATCAGCTCGAGAGTCAATCCTTCACATCAACATGCAAACAGCAACTAAATTTCAACTTAACAGGTGGACACACACAACCCATACAAGGAACACACTTGGAGCACCTGGCTCAGGTGACCCAGGAGACTGTGTCACTGGGCCCTATAAGACACCTACTACATAAGGCTACTCTACTAAGACTGAGAGACATAGCAGCCCTATCTAAACACAAAGAAACAAACAGGGGGAGCAGCCAAAATGGGGAGAAAAAGAAACATGTTCCAAATGAAAGGAGAGAACAAAACTCAAGAAAAAGAACTAAACTAAATAGAGACAAGCAATCTACCAGATGCAGAATTCAATACACTGGTTATAAGGAAGCTCAATGAACTTAAGGGAAGAATAGATGAACTCAGTTAGAACTTTAACAAAGAAATAGAAAACATAAAAATGGAGATAGAAAGCATAAAAAGAGAACCAATCAGAAATGAAGACTATAACAAGTGAAATGAAGAATACCTTAGGAGGAATCGACAATAGATTAGATGTAGCAGAGGAGGGAATTGGCAATTTAGAAGAAAAAGTAGTAGAAGACACATATTCAGAACAGCAACAAGGAAAAAGAATCCAAAGAAATGAGGATGGTTTAAGGGGCCTCTGGGACAACATAAAGTGTAATAACATTCACATCATAGAGATATCAGAAGAAGAGAGAGAGGAAGGAATTGAAACCTATTTGAAGAAATAATAATGAGAAATTTCCTTAACCTGGTGAAGGAAATAGACATACAAGCCCAGGGGTCACAGACAGTCCTAAACAAGTTGAAACCAAAGAGGCCTACACCAAGATACATAACTAATTAAAATGCCAAAGGTTAAAGACAAAGAGAATTTTAGCAGCAGCAAGAGAAGTTAGTTATCTATAAGGGGGGCTCCCATAAGACTGTCAGCTGATTTCTCAAAAGAAATTTTGCAGGCCAGAAGGGACTGGCATGAATTATTCAAAGTGATGGAAAGCCAGGACCTATAACCAAGATTACTCTACCCAGCAAAGCTATCATTTAGAATCTAAGGACAGATAAAGAACTTCCAAGATAAGAAAAAGGTAAAGGAATTCAGCACACCAAACTAGTATTACAGGAAATGTTAGAGGGATTTCATTAAGATGAAGAACTAAGAAAAAAAGATCAAAAACATGGATAATAAAATGGCAATAACTACATTTCTATCAATAATTACTTTAAATGGAAGTGGATTAAATGCTTCAGTCAAAAGATAGGGTAGCAAACCAAAATGGCATAGATGATAGAGGCTCTGTCGAAGAGCAGCAACAAGGAAAAATCACCTGGGATCTAGAAGAACAAGCCATACAACTAGGGAGAAATACAAGAAATCACCCTGCAATGGCAGAAGGTAGGACAGAGTGAAAACATGGAGTTGCCTGGTCTCTAGTGGCTGAGTGAGACAAAGGCTGCAGCAGAAGCTTCTTAAAGGGACAGCGTCTGCGAGTGGATTTTCGTGGTGACAGACCTGCTCACTCTAAACACCAGAGCCAATTAGGCTGTGCACAAGGGACTTACAGGGAGACGTTGTTGGAGTGAGGCCCAGGCGAGATTCACTCTGTACAGAAGAGCCAACCATAACCATTGTTCCCTGTTGAGCCCTCCCCGCTCCCAGTGCACGGACATCATCAAACTGGTTAAGAGGTCGCTCCACCCATAGGATTCCCTGAAACCCCACCTCCCCCAACTTGTGGCCCTACCCAAGCCACATCCAGGTGTATCCTCAGCAAGTCAGGTGTTCCTTGACTCGTACTTGTGGCAGCTGACCTTGGTTTCTGGTGTGGCCTTTTGAGGCAACTATAAGCATAGCATCTGTGGATTGCTTGCTGAATCTTAATAGGTGGTCCCAGAGGGATAGAGGCTTGGGCTAAGTTTGGCCAGCTGCTGAACCCCTCTGTGCCACTGGACACCTACTTCACAAATCCACACTAATAAGACCGAGAGACTTAGGAGCTTTGCTTAGTACATAGAAACAGACACAGAACGGCAGCCAAAGAAATGAAAACCATATGAGAAGAGAGAATAGAGATCCAGATAAAATGGAGTCAAGTAATCTAACAGATGTAGAGTTCAAAACACTAGTTATAAAGATGCTCAATAAACTTTTGGTTAAATTCGGTGAGAACTTCAATACAGAGATAAAAAAAAAAAGCAAAAAAAAATGGAAATGGAAATAATAAAAGGGAACCAATCTGAAATGAAGAACACATTATCTGAGATGAGAAGTATATTAAATGGAAGAAACAAAAAAATAAAGAGAGTAAATAAAGGACAAATGCCCTACCTAGAAGATGAGAAAGCCAAGAACAGTTAATCAGAGTGGCAAGAAATAACATGCCAAGACTATAAAAATAATTTAAGGAGTAGGTGGGACACTATTAAGGGTCTAAATACCCATTGGATTGGTATAACTAAAGAAAATCAAGATGTTGAACAGCTGTTTAAAGAAATAGTGATAGAAAACTTCCCTAACCTGGTGAAGGATTTGGACATAAAACTCCAGGAAGCTCAGAGAATTCCAAAAATCAGGGATCTAAGGAAGCCCACACCATGATACATCATAATTAAAATGCCAAAGGTTAAATACAAAGAAAGTATATTAAAAGCAGCAAGAGAAAAACAGATGGTTACTTATAAGGGAAACTCCATTAAGAATGGCAGCTGATTTCTCAAAAGAAATTATGGACAGGAGGGCTTTGCAAAAAATATTCAACAAGATGAAGACCCAGGATCTACAACCAAGAATAACTGATCCAGCAAAGCTATCATTTAGAGTTGAAGGACAGATAAAGAACTTTCCAGACAAAAATAAGCTGAAGGAATGTATCACCATCAAGCTCGTATTACAGGAAATGCTGGAGAGACTTTTTTTAATAAGAAAAAGCATGTATCAAAAACAGGAATAAAGAATGGTAACAACTACATTCCTATCAATAAGTACTTCAAACAGAAAATAATTAAGTGCTCCAACTAAAAGATAGAGTGGATGAATGGAAAGGAAAACAAGACTCCTACATGCTGCCTATAAGAGACTCGCTTCAGATTTTAAAATATAGACTAAAAGAAAGGGGATGGAAAAACATATTACTTTGATGGATCTAGGAGGTATTTAAGTCAGAGAAAGATAAACACTATATGATTTCACTTATATGCAGAATCTAAGGAATAAAAAGAACAAAGTAATAAAAAACAGACTCACAAATATAGTGGACAACTGGCGACGAACAGAGGGGAGGAAGGTTTGAGGGGCTGGGAGAATGGGGTGAAAGGTTAAAGAAGTACAAATTAGTAGCTGACGGATGGACATAGGGATGGGGAGCATGGCATAGGGAATGCAATTAGAATGAATACGTTGGCTAGGTGGAGGATCAGGGGAGGGAAGGAGCAAATGGGGGGATCATTTTACAAACTATATAGATGTCTAACCAATATACTGTATACTTGAAACTAATTAAAATAAATTTTTTAAAAAGATAGGTAGCTGAATGGATAAGAAAACAAGACCGTTACATATGCCACCTACAAAGGACTCATTCAGATCAAAAAACAGACTGAAAGTAAAAGGATGGAAAAAGATGTTTCATGAAAATGGAAACAAACAAACAAAAAGATGTAGTAGAAATACTTATATCAGACAAAATAGATTTTAAAACAAAACCTATAACAAAAGACAAAGAAGGACTCAATTATCCCACTTCTGGGTATGTCTCCGAAGAAACCTAAAAGACTATTTCTAAGGAACATGAGAATCCATATGTTCATTGTGGCATTATTTACAAGAGTCAAGATATGGAGGTTACCTGGGTGTCCACCGATGGATGAATAAACAAAGAAGTGGTACATATACATAATGGACTGTTACTCAGCCATAACAAAGAATGAAATCTTGCCATCTGCAACAACATGGATGGACCTAAAGTGTACTTTGCTGAGTGGAGTAAGGCAAGCAGAGAAAGACAAATGCTGTATGATAAACAAACAAAACAAACTCTTAGATACAGAGAACATATGGATGGTTGCCAAATGGGGGGAAGGTTGGGGGGAGGGTGAAAAAAAGGAATGGATTAAGAAGTACAAAGTAGTAGTCACAAAATATATATGGGGATGTAAAGGATAGCATAAGGAATACAGTCAATAATATTATAATAACTATATATGTTGCCAGTTGGGTACTAGATTTATGACGATGATCACTTTGTAAGTTATATAAATGTCTAATCACTATATATCATATGCCAACTATACTTAAAAAATAAAAGTTATTTTAAATATATATGTGTGTGTGTGTGTGTGTGTGTGTAGGTATAGACTATTTTCAGACTATTGACCAAATAAGGTATATATGTATGTGAGTGTGGTTAGTATACACATATACTAATTCAATTGAGTTCAAACTAGAGTAAGGTGGGCCCTAAATCCAATGACTGATATCCTTAGAAGAAGAAGAAAGGACACAGAAACAGAGGAAAGAAGGCCATGTGATGATAGCAGCAAAGATTGGAGTGACACTGCTAAAAGACAAGGAAAGCCAAGGATTGCCAGTAACCACCAGAATCTACAAGAGAGGCATGGGACAGATTTTCACTTAGAGCTACTAGAAGAAAACAACCTTGCTGAAACCTTGATTTTGGACTCTGGACTCTGGAATTGTGAAAGAATAAACTTCTGTTGTTTTAGTGCACCCAGTTTGTGGGAATTTATTATAGCAGCTCTAGGAAACTAATACATACAACTAACCACCTTGTGGCAGAGATGGTAATCAACTAGGTCTGTTTGCTTCCGAAGACCCTAGTCTTTGCCTTCTGCTACCCTGCTTCAGATTAATAAACATCTATGAGAGCTTTCTGTGAAACCAGCTCAGTATAAGTCGGCAGACACATAGATAAATGGTGAGATCCCTGAGGATAGGACTTGACAGTGCGTGGAAAACACTAACCCACAGATCTAGCAAATACTTAACAGGCTTGTCCACTGTGTTGAGTGCTGCTCTTCAGAGAGCAACATACCAGAGTAGCCAGGCTGACCACTTACTAGCTCTACTACTTACTAGCTGTGCAGCTTTGGGGTCATCACATAGCCCCTCTGTGCCTCAGTTTCCTTACCTATAAAACAGTCCCAAGAACTTAGAGAACGGTGTCTGGCACTTGGCAAGCAGGACACGAATGTCAGCTGTCCTAACTGTGGCTGTCTCCATGGGCAGGTATGATAATCCAAGTCTGTCTCTAAAGGTAAGTCATAATTTGACAAGAGTAGGAAGAGAAGGATTATTCAAGTAGAAGAAATGCCAATTAAGAGTCTAAATGAAACAGGGAAAATTATGAAAGGGGGGAATTCATTAATTATTTATAATATTTTAGCTGAATGCCTGAGGAGGTGAGGCTGCTGAGCAAGAGAGGAAAAATGGGTGAAGGGTGGTGTTGAGAGGGTTTCTCCAGCAGAGCTGATAGGACGAAATGTGGAGGCAGGACCAGCTTTGAGAGGAGGGAGAGCTGGGGAGAGGAGACCAGACTAATGAAGCGACGTTCAGAACACTATGCGATAAACCCTCACCACCAACAAAAGCGACCATCGTTGGAAAAAAAACATCCATTTCTCTCTGATGCCTTATGGTTTATTTGGGAGAATTAAGAAAAATGCCAAATTCTTTCTCCATGGTGGGCACAGGCCAAGAACTTAGCCCATCCCTGAGGTGCAGGGAAGACTTGGGTTACCAGGAAAAAAGGAGGACAAAGTGTTGGTAACTTACTGCCTTCCTGAAACTTAGTACGTGTCAGGCATTTGTGCTAAGAGCTGCAGGTACCGGATGACTGAGACACATTTTTTGCCCTTGAGGACCTCATCATCTAGCTAGAGAACAGACTAATAAACCAACAAATAAAATAAAATGTTACCACATTACTATTAGCAGGGCCGTATTAGAGGTGAACAGAAAATGCCTTAAAATGTAGATCTAACCATGTAGCAGATTAAAGGTATTAGGACTAAAGGAGCAAATATTAGAATTAAAAAAGACAGAACATTTTCCAGCTAATTTTGGAGACTCTGAACCACCCATGATGAAAACAGCCTCTTAATCAAATCCAGCTTTTATTTCCAGGCTGAACTGTAGCCCCTTCTGTTTCCCACTTAAGCCAGTAAAACATGTCATTCCAACCTCGATGTCTCCCATCATCTCTCGGTAGAGCCACTTCAGATATTAATCTGGTCTCTCAAGAGGGTAACAGAGCCGTATTAGTGGAAGAATGTTGTCCTTACAGCCCCAGAGAACTTTCTGAGATCTTTGCTGTTACTAAAAGAGATCCAGCAAGCAAGCAAACAAACAAACATAAAATTAGTTGATTGGCTAATACCCCCATATCTCGTTCTGAGGACTCTTCAGACAAGGAACAAGTTTATTCTCTTGATTTAATCTGGACATTCCTGGCTCCTGGTACAAAAATATTCGATGAACTGACCACAATCCTTCTGTTAGTGTTTGTCTGTATTGCAATGTTTGTGTGTGTGATCTCCAGAATCTTTACTGCTGCTGTGCAGACACTGTCTCATCACATGAGCTAAAAAATGATCTCCCAGCAATGAGGACTAGAAAACCTGGCACCTGCAGAGGTTGAAACGACCTTCCCCAGAAGCCGGATCACAATCAGAACTCAAGCAGCACACAAACAGAAGGTAATGGTCTGCCCTCCAGCTCAAGCCAAAGAATGATCACTATTGGGCTCTAGATGGCCCGAAGCCCGTGGCTTAATTATCAGGACTAACACTCTGGCCTCTGACTTTACTGTTTGTTTGGAGAAATTCCGGCCTGGGAAGGGAAGGTCTTAAGCCATTAAGATCTTCCAATGCTCATGTATCTGAACAACAAATGCTCGACCATCTTCTCAAGACAATGGGTTGTTCACCTGAGCAAATGGTCCATTTCTCAGGACAGGAGGCCACGCAATGAGGTGAATTCACTTGTCTATCAAACAACAATTTATTCATCAAAACTTGTTTCAAATCTCTGCTTTGTTGTGTCCACTGGCCCTAAACTATTTTATCATAAACTGCACAATTTTAATCCGATTTCCTGGATTTAATGATCCACCTTAAATGACTTGAACTCAGACCTCAAAACTCTATGAATATTCTATTTCTGCAACATTACTAAGACCTCACCAAGGTGATGCTTTTCCTTATTCTAGTAAATAATAAACTCAGCTTTCTTTGATCAACAGGTGATTCTGTGGTCCTCAAAGACCACATCTTAGATATCTTAGAGGGTTTAAATGAAGAATATTCAACAAAAGAACTCCTTACAAAAGTGAGCACAGGATTACAGAAATTAACAAGGGAAGCTGAAGCACTCAGGAACCAGAAGAAGTGGAAAGCCATTATCACTCCCGTGGCTGAAGGGACAAGGGGAGGAAATAGTGTCACTGGAACTGGTGAGAGTGGGAAATGTAGAGCAGTGGGCCATTTGGCAAAAGTGCAGTCGTGGAGGCACAGATCCAGGTCAGAAGTGGGGAGCGTGTAGGAAGGAATGGGGAGAAAGCATCACCACATCTTGCTTCTCTTGACCTTCAGCTGCCTGCTGGTTCCTCTCATTGACCAAACCAAACTGCAAGCAAGGGGCCCAGATAATGCAGAGGTCCACCTTTTGGGGAACAGAACAGGGCAGAGAAGAGAGAAGAATGGATCTGTGTAAATGTGGGGAGGAGGAAGTGGGGTGAACAAATGAAGAATAACCAGTACATAGCACAGTGAACATTTGTTGAATGAATAAATAAATCCCCATTAGCCTTCAGTGAGGTGCATAGTCAGTAATTAATGTTGGTTGAACAAATGAGTTACACTGACTATAAAGTCTTTCTACTTAGGTTTTGGATTTGAGAGGTCATAATCAGTAAATGTCAATTTTGTTCTTTGCTTGTAACTTGAATAAGACAAACTGTAAATGTTTTAGAGATTTCATAGATATTGTCTGTGGCATAATTTGGCTTTAAGCCTGGACTTAGGAGTTGTGGCACAAATAATTCACCTCACGCCCTAAAAGGTCACCAAAGTGAGACTTTGTATTCGAGGGAGCTTATCATAATTGCAAAAGCTACCCAGATCACATTTTCTGGAAGGAGGTGAAAGGGTTAGCAAATTTGGGAATACCACCAAATAAGTTGCCAAAATCATCTCTTTGTAATGGTCTGTTTTGAATTATATAGCCTAAAAGAATGTGAACTGATGAGGGTTTAAGCCAAGGAAGCAAATTAAGTTTTGGAGCTATCTGCCATGGGATAGATACTTCCCATTATAATTGCTAAAAAAGCTCTAGTTCTGAAATCAGACAGACCTGGTTTTGCATCTCATACTATGTGACTCTGAAGAAGTTAATGACTCCCATCCCTCAGTTCCCTCGTCTGTAAAATGGAAATGATGTTCCATACTCTTTTCGACAACCACATTCATCCCCACCCCTTTCAATGCTCTTTCCCATGTCCCAGGATGGGGAGCCTAGCAACTCCATGTAGCAGAATCCACTTCTTTTGTGGTTCTTGATAAGAAATACATTCTGATAATGATAGGTATGGCCTTGTGCAGGATTTGGAAGTTCACACTTCAGCAGATGTGAAGTTTCGCAGCAATTTCTAAGTTTTCTCCCTTTAGTTATGAGCCTGGAGCTGTCGGATAGCTATGACTGGCTGTGACCATGGGTAGCAATTGCCTGCTGTGTCCCCGATCTGGGTGGTGGCAGCAACTTCTTTTGCAACATCAGCCTTTTCAACTTTTTTAAAAAAAGATTTAATTCCTTCTTTCAAATCCTTTCCTACTTGATATACCTAAGGTGATTTCTGTTTTCCTCACTGAATCCAAAGTGTTAAGTTTCATGCCCAAAGAATGCCTTTTGCAGAAATGGTCCTTGAATTCATCACTCCAGTGTCCATCCTTTGGCATGTGTATAACTGTTTATTCCATGTCCTATAAAAGTGAAGAACTCTGGGTGCCCCACAGCAATGTGGAAAAGTTAGCAAATTGGTTCATTATTTTGTTGGCACTTTAATTAAAATCATTTATTTGGTTAATGTGACCTTTTCTAACATCTTAATTATAGAATCATATCATATAAAAATATATGCCGAGCCAAGTTTCTTAGTAATAAAAGTACAATTTATAAATTTCAAACATATATTTAGAAACCAAATAAAATTTTCATTGACCAAGAGCCACTAAAGCCATTCCTGAAGACAGAACATTTTTCTTTAAATGATTATTCTGCTCGACGGAAACATAAGCACTTTACACGTTTGTTTATTGTTCTCCCACCTAATTGGATGTGTTGTACTTAAAGTAATATAAATTTACAAATAATTTCTATACTGTGTTCATTAAAGACAAAAGAAAGTTGGTCAATTTGTTATAAACACAGTCATTCTTTGCCAATTCTACTGAAACGCGGCGGGCTAGAAGATGGCCTTCCTCATGCCACACCCTCCTCCCCAATCCCAGTACTTTCCTGTGGCACATATTTGAAAATACTCCATACACTATTAATGCAGCACTTCCACCTAACCCAGGTCTTCCTGAAGGCAGGTTCATCCCTTTTAGGAAACTCTTCATATGGTCTTCCACATGCTAAAAATATTCCTAAGGAGGTCACACTCCATAGATTTGCAGAGAGAACCATAGATTTGCACAGAGAACCACCAGCTGAGCCTCCAGCATTGCTTCCTTTAGTGCCTGAGTTTTTCAAAGCCAAGCCCAGTCCCCACTTGCCTCAAAAGTCTAATTAATCTTATCTCATAACTAATGAAACCGATTACATGGCACTTTGTAAATATCCAAGGTACTCCCCAAAGGTAAACAGCAGTAATGGTCAAGATCAAAGCCTCAGGTATGGGGCACTGCTATTATGGTTTGAGGGTCATGTCTACCTGGGAAGAACAATAAACACAGCCCAGCTTTGATCTGTCACTCCTAACACAGAACCTTCAGTGGTTCCCCACTGCTTTCAAACGCCCATGCTTCTTGGTCAACTTGCCCTCCATGCTCCTACCATCTGGTCCCAACCTACCCTCCCAGCCTCACCTCCCACTACTCTCAGCTCCTATGAACAAATTCTCCAGGTGCACTGCACACAGCTCATCACTGGCCTCAAAACACTCTCTCTTCTCCTTCCTCTGCCACTCGTCATCCGATGTGTCTGCATCACCCAGCTTGGGTTCCATCTCTTCCTTGAACCATGGGGTAATGATCCCCCCACTCTATACAGTAAATGCAAATTACAGAGGATGCTTCTTGTACACTCACTAAGCATTTCATATGTATTATCTCACTTAATTCTCAAAACAACTCTAGAGGAAACTGAGGCAAGTGCTACAGTATTCTCAGAATGTATGACTGAACTCTCAGTATTTACAGCTCACTTATACTTCCAAAAAAATCTAGCTAATTTTCTTGTAAAACACTAAAGTAAATCTGTAAGATTTCTTGAACAAAGCAGTCACTAATTTCAAAATTAAATATAATAATCTCAAAATGACAACAGTATATGTGATATAAAATATTTTATAGTCAATAAGCACATGAAAAGATATTCAACGTCACTAATAATTAGGGAAATGCAAATCAAAATCACTTCACACTCATTAAGATGGCTATTACATTAAAACGTACACACACATAGAAAATAAGAAGCGTTGGTGAGAATGTGAAGAAATTGAAACCCTTTTGTATTGCTGGTGGGAATGGAAAATGGTGCAGCTGCTACGGAAAACAGCATGGCAGTTCCCCCTAAAAATAAACATAGAATTACCATACAATTCAGCAATTCCACTTCTAGGTATATGCCCCCAAAAATTGAAAGTGAAGATATTTGCACAGCTATGTTCATAGCAACATTATTCACAAGAGCCAAAAGGTAGAAACAACCTAACTGTCCATCAACAGATAAATAAACAAAATATGGTATATACATGGAATGAAAGATTATTCAGCCTTAAAAAGGAATAAAATTCTTACATGTGCTACAACACGGCTGAACAGTAAGGACATTATCCTAAGTGAACTAAGCCAGTCACAAAAGGACAAACACTGTGATTCTACTTACATGAGACACCTAGAATAGTCAGATTCATAGACACAGAAAGGAGAACAATGGTCGCCAGGAACCAGGGGAAGAGAAAATGGGAAGTTATTGCCTAGTGGGCACAGAGTTTTAGTCTGGAGTGACGAAAAGTTCTAGAGATGGATAATGGTGGTGGCTGCATAATAATGTGAATGTACTTCAAGTGTACAGTGAACTGTACACTTAGCAATGGTTAAAAAATACAAATTTTACGTTATATTTTACCACAATAGAAAAATACTTTATAAAAATGCTTTCATATCATGAATTTGGTTCCCAGATACCCTGTAGGGAAACAGAGGAGATATCAGACTACAGAAAGTATGGCTCAGAGGGGCCATGGACTTGCTCTGTTTGTGCCCAGAATTGCAATTTTGTCACAGTGCAGAAGTCGGATTCAATGGGAATGGATGGGGCCTGAGACTCTGCATTTCTAACTTGTTTCCAGGCAGTGCTGGGAGTCTATAGACCACAGTCCTGGGTCAGGACCAGGAAGTAGCTGGACTGAGACTCAAAACCTGATTCTTTAGACTCATGATGGAGGGTTCTTTGCACTCTCTCTGGGAGTCCCTCAGGAATCACTCCACCCTCACAAGGAGCAAAAGAAGAAAAGGACCACTGAGATGGCTGACCCGCATTACCTCAATGGACTGATTCACTCGCATTCTTCCAGATTGTCCTAACTGTACTCACCTGATTTTGTAAATGCTCCGGACACACAGGGAAAACCTCAGTTACACACTCCTCTGATCTAGGACACACTGTGTTGTTGTTTTTTTTTTAATCATTACTAGTATGTTAGTGAGTGCTAACATACAAAGTAATATAAAGTAATGCTGTAATAGAATTTGATTGCAAACTAGTTGAACTACTTAAAGCTTTCCTTAACAAGATTATTTGTCAGGTAGCTTTCATCCAGGGAAGAAGTTCAAATCCCCAGATGTACATTAAAAATACCTAGTATAATTTTTAAAAACATTGATATCTACACTTATATGTGGGATATAAACCTAAAAGCAACAAGTGAACAGGACAAACAGAGACTCATGGACATGGACTATAGACTAGTGGTTACCAGAGGGTAAGGAGTGGGAGACGAGGGGGTAGGTAGACAGTTAAAGGGGGTCAAATATATGGTAGCTGAACTTTGGGTGGCAAACACACAATAGAATATACAGATATCAAGTTAT
The DNA here is from genome assembly GCA_004027375.1 of Macroglossus sobrinus. NCBI lineage: Eukaryota > Metazoa > Chordata > Mammalia > Chiroptera > Pteropodidae > Macroglossus > Macroglossus sobrinus. Next base: position 170,970 of record PVKZ01000851.1, read on the forward strand.
AATGTACATCTGAACATTATATAATTGTATTAACCAATGTCACCCCCAATAAACTTAATTTAAAAAAAATATTGATATCTAGGGCCCACCCCCAGAGAGACTAATGCAGTTGGTCTGCTGGGTTGTTGTTTTTGGTTTATTTTTTAATATCCTCCAGATGATTCTAACACCAGTCAAGGCTAAGAATTTACCTAAAATGAAGTAGCAACCCACATTCAAGATATTTAATAAATTATATTAGTCTCCATTCTTGGTTGAGATTACCAGGCATCAGAAGAAAAGTCTGGTATATTTTATTTGCTAACTGCAAATGCAAATGAGCTATTTCAGACATTTTATTGGGTCTAAATTTACTTTAGGAGCAAACTTTATGCAAAATAATGCAAGATTGTCTGTCCTTAGCAACACGAAAGTTAATTTTAAACTCCCAACTGGACCCATCACTCTATTTAAAATTATGTTTGGGCTTACTTACTTAATTCAAATGAATAGCTACTTTACTTCCCCCGCTGAAATAAAACTTGCCATAGTAGCCATATTGACGGTACTCTTCTTGTTGATTATCATCATTCATATTCAGCCATAATTTGGATACTGCCAACAAACATTGCCAGCCAAGGACACTCCAGGATAATGTATATAAATTGTGCCTTATTGATCACAGAACATCTGCTAGCACTTAAGTATGTTGACATATAAACACGAACACAAGTTTGCAAGTTTGCATTTCTGATATTCATAAAATTATAATTTATAATAAAATGAACACTGCTATGCTTTTTTTAATCACCTTCATAAAGATAAAGTGATATAAGCAGCAGTTTTAATTACAAAAGCCATTAAAAGAATGTAAAATTCTAAAGTTTTTTTTTAATGATTTATGGAAGAAAAACATTATTTTTCTTTTACACTTGATACCATTTAATTGGATTTTGCCACTTTATGCTAAAAAATAAATTTGCCAAATTATAATTATTGAAATCAGAAATTATAATGTAATGAAATAGTGTTTTCATAAGATGTATGTCTTTTCTTATATGTAAGATTTCAGGAATCCACAGTAGCACTAGTGCAATTAATCCCTTGGGACACGTTTCCCAAAGATAGACTGGCATAGGCAAAGCAGAGCATGGTTGTGAAATAAAACACATGGCCACAGTCTCAACCCCTGTCATGAGTGACTGTTGTTACAACTCTATTAAGAGTGAAAAGCTGCAGATTTTCCCACAGAAAACAAGATAAACCAAGAAAATAGTGCACAGGTGTTGACCTGCCCTACTGCCATGCAAACTCTAGGAGCGGGCCAGGTGAGCTCATCAGAGGGCACCTTTCCTGACTCAGGAAAGTAAAGAATGGGTTTCTGGGAAAAATCCGGCACCGATTCTCCCCACCCCCAGGCACGTGTGGACACACTTCCCGTCACACCCTTCGCTCCGTTCCCGCGGTGAGCTGGCACTCGTGGCGGGCATGTGATGGGCCAGGACCACGCCCGGAGGTCTAGAAGGATGTATGCCACATATGCTATGTAACAAAAATAAGATTTTGAGAATATTAATGGTGTTTTTTTTTTTTTAATTCCGCTCCCACAGTCACATTCCCTGTAGACATTCTGTACAGAGCTCCAGGAAAGAGGGAGAGAAAGCGCCACCCAGGAAGGACAAGAATACAGCCTGGTGGGGATGGACGTGCCAGACAGGATGGGGAAGACAGAGAAAGTCTTCTGGCTCAGAAAGAGAGTTGATGGAACAGAAGTAGTGGGGGGCGGGGTGAGAGGAACAGTTATGGGTCCTGCTCCCTCCCCCGACTCTAGGCAGAAATCCTCACATGGGGTGGATCTGGGCTTTAGATAGATTTGGGGTAACATGGAAGGCTTTATAACTCCGTTCTCCATGGGGAACTCCAAAAAGTAACCCCATTACTGAGTATCCCCAAGCCAGTATAGGGGAGGCAGTACAGGGTAAAAATGGCAGCCCAGCAGAGCCCCAAAAAAGGTCCCGAGTCAGCATTTCTGCACCTCCCTTGGCTCCTGTGCAGTGCAGGGGAGTGGAGGTAACAGACCCGCCACAGCTGAGGTGCTAAGGGGTGAGGCAGCGCCACCAGAGAGGTCAATTAGAGGTCACCATTGAAATTCAGTGAGGTCTGCCAAGACAGTGAGAGCCAAGGTAAAGAGCTTGGGAGAGCGGCTGACCTGGCTGACTGATGATGGGGAGAGAAACACCGCTAGCCGCACAGCCGCAGAATGCAGCAAGGGACACCACATCATGAGATGGCGTGCACTTTACACTAGGCCAACGTTCCTCAGCCTCAGCGCTATCAACATTTGGGCCAGATCATTCTTCATGGAGGGAGGCTGTGCTGTGCATGGTGGGATATTTAAACAGCATCCCTGGCTTCTACCCACTACATGCCAGTAGCTCCCTGACTTCATCTGTGATAATCAAAAATGACTACAGACATTTCCGCACGTCCCCAGGAAGGCAAAACCACTGCGGGTCAAGCACCAGTACACCAGACCATCTTGGAACAGAGGATGGGGGCAGGGATGCTGAAACACGAAGGGTCCATCCCAGAGATGACTATTTCACACTGAGCCCTGAAGCCGGAAAAAACTAAGACACCATCATTGGCGAGTTTCAGGACCCAGCCCCTCCACCTCACCCATCCATTCCTGGACTATCCAGCAGAGTAGAAGCCCAAGAACAATAGAAAATAAAGGAAAATAGAAAATGCAATTCTGGGAATTATGGGTTATCGCTCCATTTTATAGATGAGGAAACTGAGTCTCAAAGAGGTTGAGCAACCTGCCCAAGGTCACACACTCCTTTCGTGACAAAGCCAGCCCTCAAACTCCATTGAGGATGCCTCCAAAGCCATGTTCATCCTGATGAGCCAGACTACGATTATCTTTTGCACACAGTGTTTCGTTACAGCTTAACCTGAATTTTAGTGTCATCGCCAGCAGATGTGAGCTCCTGTGGGGAAAGGAATGACATAGGCCTGGTTCTATACCAAGCGTTTAGTTTGTGCTCCATAAATATTTGTTGAATGAAGGAAGGAAGGAAACCCTCTCCTCACCTTTGGGCTAAGTAGGGCTATTTTCCAAGGCCGGGCTGCACCTGGGAAAACAAGAATGGAGATAAAGCCTCAGCAAGAGTTGACAATTGCAGGACCAATGTTCTTTCTCAGAAGGTCCTTGAAAGAGGCAAGAAAATGTATGGCTGGCTTTCCGTCAACAGTGCTCATGTGTACGCCAAGAGATAAGCTCCACAGGGCTCACAGGGAAGGGAAAGATGGAACTGGGAGGAGCCAGGCTGGGGATGATGGAGTCTGAACAGGGATTTGGGTTTGATTTAGAAGGACTGACAGGATGAATGCAGAAGAAAAATGTAAGATCTAATTGGTACAAGACGTAAGAACAAAGAAGATGAGAATGAGCAAACCAAGGAGTGCCCAGGCCAAGGAGGAGGGCTGAGACTGAGCAATAAAGTTGGGGGGTGGCGGGGCAAAGAGATGGGGAACTTGAAGGTCAGGTAAATACAGTCGAGGTTTTACAGCAGATTCCTGACTAATGAAAGCAATGACCATTAACACTGATTGGGAAGTTACCATATGCAGGCACTTCTCTGAGGCTCTACAGAGATCACCTCATTCAGGGAAGGCTGATTTCCCAGCTAAGGAAATCTGCAGCAGTTCAGTAGATCCTGAGATTTTAAGCAAGGTGCTCAAGTCACATAATTTATAAGTGATAGGGACAGGATGTGAATCTAGGCTGTGGGGGCCAAGACCCCACACATACCCTTAGCCACCAGACTACTCCACTTCCTAGTATGTGATGTGATGAAGACAATACTAGCACACCACTGAAGAGGAGATGAAAACATCAGGGTCTCTCTCTCATATCCTTAACCTGAGTAACAGTCTCCTTCAGCATGGATGGGGTGTAGGCAGTAGTGGGAAGAAAGATTCAGTATGATATATGGTAGCAAAAGCTAGGGCTTAAAAGCTGTGTGCGAGATGACTACCTCTGGTGTGTGTAAGATGCAGTTACTTCACAGAGAATTATGCATCCCTCCTCTTTGTTTCTCAGTTATCTGTATTTATTTTGCATGTTCATCTTAGATTTAACACACTAAGGGACAGGGATGTGTTTGTATTATTCCATTCCTTACTACAACCTCAGTGAGCACCTTGATGATAGCGCTGTGACCACTGAATGTAAAATCTGGAGCCAGCAATGGAATGCCGTCAGCATCGTGGCTGCTGAGAACAAACAATGTCTGGTTTGTGAGAGGGGGGTTATTTGGGTGTTCACTCCATTCATTCATTTAATCATTCGCTCAACAAATATTCATTGAGCACTTACTATGGGCCAGGCATTGTTCTAGGGGGTTGGGACACTTTGTGAATAAAACAAAGATCCCTGCCCTCATAGAGCTAGTATCACCAGGAGAAAGACGGACAGTAACCATGATAAATAAGTAAATTATATAGTGTGTGAGAAGGTAATAAGTATCTTGGGGGCAGGGAGAGTGAAGGAAGGTAACAGAGATCAGGAAGGGAGTAGGGGAAGTGTGGATTCATCTGTAGTATTAACTAGGATCGTCAGAGAACATTCGAGCAAAGACATAAGAATGGGAGAGAGCAAGCCAGGTGGATTTGGGGGAAGGAGGGGACCTGGGCTGCTCGAGGCCCAGCAAGGAGGCTGGTGTGGCTGGAGTGGAGGGAGCTCAGAGCCTGGGGTACAGAAGGAGACAGGTCAGAGCACGGAAGTTTCAGGGTGGGGAGCACATTACTAAGAGCTCTGTAGCCCTTTACTCTAAGTGAATTGGGGAGCCCTGACAGATCAAACACATAGAAGGGACACGATCTTTCTTAAACATAACAACAACCCGGGGAAAGCTGTTGGAACCATCCAGGGGAGGGATGGTGGCGGTGAAAGCCAGAACAGCCATTTCCCCCCAGCACAGGGCCCAATGTCACTCCAAAAATGATTAACAGGGTCAGAGTCAAGCAAAGCAAATTCTCCACGATGAGTCAGCACGGGGAAAACCAACGCACGGGGGAAGACATGTGACACATCGTCATGCACTGTGCAAAACGAAGACTTAGACAGTCAGAGCCACCTGGTTATGAAAAAGAGTGTCCCACCAGCCAGGCCGCATGGCAGGCAAACGAAGCATACACACCTGCAGTACTGAAACTTCTGTCCCTTCACCTGCTGACGCCTGTGGAAGCAACGGGCTTTGTCTTTCCGCTGCCTTAGGGTCTTCCCGTTGGGTGGGGGTTGTGCCAATCACTCCACAGGCGATTTCTGCCTCACATGAAGTGTCTTGGTTCCCTGTGAACTTGTCTTAATCTGGGATAGTTTACTTTGTTCTAACAGGTCGCTCTAACTATCTAAGGTATCGTTTCCACTAAATCACATGAGAAGTATTTTGCATTTGTATTGTATTTTTTGCCATAGAAGTCACAGTAAATGCTTCTTTGCATTTTTGTTTCCTGAAGCAATTTCCTCTGCTAGTGTTTTAGTTACAAAAGCATGTTATTCATTTTAAAAGTAGGTTTGATTCTTTTGTAAAATTGGGATATCCTTGTATTGAAATACTGACTGATATGAAGGGCATTTCTTGATCTATTTCCATAGGCTTAAAAGAAAGATCCTCTTGGTTCTTGCCTACACAGATCACCAACAACCTACAAAGCTGAGACTTTATAAAGCTTTCGTATCTAATGAGTCTTCATTCTTAGATTATTCAGAATTTATTCCATTTGGCACTCCTCTGGTATTGAAGAGCCTATTGCCTTTCTTCCTCTTGGTTTTAGAGGAAAAGGAGGGATAATCCTGGCCTTTCAGGACCTTTATCATCTCTGCTCTGGTTCTTTACTCAGCTTCCTGCTCAGGTGAAGCTTGCTGTTGGGTGGGAGTGTGGCTTTGAGAGTCTGGAAGCTCATTCCTCCTGTGCCAACCTGGTGCTGCACCACTGTCTTCAAGCATCTCACCTTGTCAGTGAAGACTCCAGGGAGAGTCCTGTGACTCCCCCGAAGGGCCAAGCAATAGTCCCTTTTCTAGGGAGGAAGTTCAGGAGACTGGTGAGGTCTCATGTGACACAAAAGCAACTCTGTCATTTGACAAAGATTTATTAGGCCTCTACGACGTGCCTGGACCCTTCCTTCTAGCAGATCTGAAACGCTGCGGCGGACCAGCCTTTCCCACTGTGCAGAACATGAAAAGGCTCCCTCTGCGAGTGGAGCTTCGGGGCCCCCTTGGACATGTGGACCCATTCCCACAGTGCTGCCTCCATACCAGTGATATCCAGCAGGAGAAACACGGTGGGGGGTGGGGCATTATCTGCATTTTATAAATGATGCAATGAGTAGGAAACTCATTTCCACAGCTGTGGTTCAGAGCCCGAGGTGTGCAGTCCGTCAGGTTGGATGCAAGTCACACGCTTGCCACGCACTAACTGTGTGATCTGGGGCAGGTCACCCCAACTCCTTGAGCCTTGCTCTCCTCATCTGTAGGGCTGGGTTAGTAAAAGCGCCGACGTTACAAGTTTGTTGGGAGGAGTCAATGAATCCTCACACTTCGTTCAGGGCCTGGCATATAATAGATACTCAGGTAATGCTTGTTATTATACTGGTGATCAATTCCATTTTACTACGTGAGAGTGGGCAGCCAAGAAATCACGAGCAGGCTGAGACCTGGGAGGTCAGCAATAAAGGAATTAGGGAAGATCATCGCAAGCAAAGATGTGTCACCGGAGACCAAGGCTAAGATCATCCACGCCCTCATATTCCTAATTACTATGCATGGATGCAAAAGTTGGACGGTGAAGAAAACTGATAGGAAATAAAGCTGATTCGTTTAAGGTACAGTGCGAGAGGAGAACTCTACGGATACCGTGGACTACCAGAAATATGAACTAGTGGGTCCTGAGCAAATTATGCCTGAAACATCACTGGAGGCAAAAACGACAAAACCGAAGGTGTCTCCTAGTTCAGGCACATCATGAGAAGGCAGGGTTCTTTGAAAAAGATAATAATGCTGGGACAAATAGAAGGCAGCGGGAAAAGAGGGAGATGAAACAGAAGATGTTTTGACTCTGTAAAGGAAGCCACGGGCATGAGTCTAGAGTTGCTGAGTGGGGCTGCTGAGGACGGGACACTGGGGACGTCAGTCATTCACAGGAGTCGGTGTCGACCCAACAGCACGTAACACACGACAAGCAGCACCTGTGGCTGCCTGATGGTTGGTGTGGGCAGAACATGAGGCTGAAGACATGAAACAGGCAAGGTCCTCCAGTGACCGGATCTGTTCTCCCTACCCCCAGCGGTACCCGCCCCAGTGGCAGGCAAGGCACAAACGTCTGAACGGAGAGCACGGCCCACCTACAGAAGGGTTAGAATGTTGTTGTTGTTGCTGCTGTTTTTGTTATGAATTGAACTTGTGTCGTAAGGCAGGACCCTCCTGTGTTCTCTGAGCCTCGCGCCCGACCAGCTTCCACATTCCCTTTCCTGCCCTGCTCTGAAGACTTGGAAGTCTGGCAAACCCCTCACTTCACTGAACATCCAGATCTGACCATTTACTGGTGGTGAACCTCTAAGGTCAGACTATAACATGATCAGTCGCCTTTAAAAGTCCTACCACTTGGCCACAAATGAAGATGCGCTTGCCTACCTTCTTCTTGGCTCAGAGCAAAGGCTTTGGTTTGGGTGACATTTGGACTGTGGAGGTAATGCTACAAAAAAGGACAGGGAAGCCTCTTTTACCTGTCGAGAAGGCATTTTCCTCATGGTGTGCAGCGGACTTCAAATCCTGTGGGTGATTTTTCTCCAGACACGGATAAAAGGCCATTCTTTTTGTTCAGTCTCCTGTAGGCTCTGGTTGATGTCTTGCCAATGGAGCAGGATGCTTCCCCACTCCGGATGGGCAGGAAGCCAAGAAATGCAGTTTTGTGTTTGTCCAGGCACAGATAGTAGAGGAAAAGCCCTAAAGCAAATGTACAGTTTATATCTCTCCAGCGCCTCTTGCAAATACAGTCTCTTATTTCTTAGCAACAGGACAAGCCCGAGGCAAACCTCAGTTCAACACACAAATGGGCTTTCCAAAATCTACAGAACCTACTATGCATCGGGTTCATTCAGAAAACGATGCCGTCGATCCTCACAGTGCAGTGGTGTTCCCTCGGGTCGTCCCGTACGTCCCCTCTCCTGCCTGTGGCCCTGGGAACGCAAAATGATTTTTCACATCAGTTTATGTTAAACCTAATCTGGAGGGCGAATCTGTTGCTAACAATAACACAACAAGTACCAATCAAGTAATCTCTTGACTCCTCCTGAAGTCAAATTGAAAGAATATTTGCATTATCAGAGGTCTCTCCTGGGCCAGCCCACACACAACAGAATACACCTTCTCGTTCACAAAATAAGACCTTGGTGAGGGAACCAGAGTTAAGGGCTCCACTTGTTAACTCGGATTGCGGTCAGTGATTGTTTTTTTTTTTTCTTCAAGCCACGAAGTTTGAATTGGATAAAGAGTATGATTCATGAAATAGGTTTTATTTAAAGGATTTAGGGTCTTGATTTTAAATGCATGCTTATGGGTATGGGAACGCTGTGAGAGAGAGAGAAAAAAAAAATCCCCGTACAATCATGAGTAAATATTCAAATTTGAAATCTAGAATGCATTCCAGCTGTAGGATTCTTGTTGTTGTTGGCTGGCTTTGTCCTAGGGGTGGGGGGAAGTGGTGTAGTCTATCCAAACGAGCCTCTGGAACTACACTTCCCACAGGATTTGTTTTTTTAACATAACAACAAATGCTCATACATTTAGAAGTGAGAGTTAAACACTGTGTCTTTATGTTGTTTAGCCAGCAGGCAGTTTAACCCTGCCTTTTTTCAACTCTGGTCTTCTAACCTTACCAGTGGTGAGATTTGAAGCGAAACCCTTCGTTTTTTGGCTGGAAACCTCAAAACTGACATCCAGTTGAGGAACATTCCAGGGGTTCTCCTGACAAATGCATTAATACTTTCCTTCCCCTTCTCTGCCCCCTAGAACACATAGGTTTGGTCGGTTTATACCGGTTAGCCTGATGGAGAAACGGAAAAATCAGTTAGGAATCAATTTAGAGTGTCAAGTTCGGATGAAGACACCAAGCTATGTTTGATTCCACCTTAGTGGAATGGATGGTGTCTGCATGGAAATTTCAGAGCTGCCAGCCACCCTGGATCCGACAGCACTCCTGCTGAATGCCACCACTGACTATCTGCAGCCCTGACCCAAAAGTAGTGACGACAAGCCAAAGTGAGAGAAACCCAGGACATTGCAACAAGGTCTGCTGACTATGTCCCCTCCCATTGCTCGATTTGTGACCTTGGCTTCAAGTCCTCATTTGAGTGCAGGTGAAGGAACCACCCCTCACAAAATTCCTTCCAACTCTAAAGTTTCATTCCAGCTTGATTCCCTTTTACAGACTCACAGGAACTCGGAGGCCATGCAGGATAAATGATATGATAACCGTATCCCAGGATTCTTAGAACAGGAACCTTGGGAAGGAGGTGTGGAGTCTGAAGGGTGCAATTGCCAAGAACACAGAAAGGTGATGGTTCTTCAACTATAAACTTTTAAATTGGGCTGATGACTGCCTAGAGAGGTGCTGTGCCGACAGAGTGAGATAGCACAGAGAGTGTATCGTGCAGTACCAAGCATTCAATGGGCTCGCAATGACAAACGTTTGAAATAATGAATAAGTGAATGAAACTCTCAGGCAAGCAACTTCCCCCAAGGCCCCCCAGTTAGCAAGGGGCAGAGCCAGACTGTGACCCTACATGCTCTAACTTCAAGTCTAGTGACCCTTCCACTGATCATCACAGCTACTGATGTGTCTCCAAAGTCGGCTGTCTGGTAGTTCACTGTGGTTATTTCGAAGCAGAAGTTCTGCTTAGACATTCATTACAAATTATCCGATTCATGGTAAGAAACTCAATCTTAATGTTGGATTCACTCAGGTGCTTGGCAAGAATTTATTACGTCCAAATTGTCCATAGCTTCTTGCACCTTCCTCCTATAATAGGCCTCACATTCACACCTTCACTTACTCCCATTAAGCATGTATTAAGCACTTGCTTTTGAGTACAGCATCATGCTGTAAGGATATTAAACCTTGCATCAGCGTTCATTAAAAAAACATAAGGCGGGGTTCACAGGCAGCCAGGGAGATGACACAGGCAGGCATTCACACGAGTTAAGGAGCACTGCGAACAATATGTACAAGACCGAAGAGAATTCTACAACTCAGTACCACGCTATGGAACACCAAGAAGAGGGAGCTCTGTTGGGACTAAGAGATGGACTACGATTATATCTTGGAAGACTCTACTGGAGGGAAGATGGACATGATAAGATGGAGAAGCCGACATTTAAAGTAAAATTCTCTGCTCACCAAAATGGTGCTGATACTTGGAGTTGTCAAGCATTATCGGTATCTTCTTACACGGTGGTTCTCAACCTACGGCCACCTGCATCAGAATCACCGGGTTAGGGGTGAGGGTTGTAGTGTGGTAACAAAAATATGGTTTTGGTCTTTGTCCCTGGTTCTTGGGACAGAGCTTTTAAAACTCTTGGAATTTCCTGAGTCATAGGAGCATCTTTCCTATCCATAACCAACCCCTTTTGAATCATACTTGAATTGTATGCCAGCAAGGGGACTCTCGGTGTGCCCCGAATTTCAAGGAAAGGGCTGTTTTCAACAGAAAGACCAGCCAAGGAACCAGCTCCACCCCTGATCCCTGGGGAGGGGACGGGGGCTAGAGATTGAGTCCAATCACAAGTGGCCAAAGCTTTACTCAGTCGTGCCTAGTAATGCGGGCTGGATAACACCTCTTGAATGACAAGGTTTGAGCAGCTTCCAGCTATGTAACCATATTCATGGTTCGAAGGGTGGCACTCTTGGAGCGGGCTTGAAAGCTCTGTGTCCCTCCCCCGCTTCTCTTCCCCCATAAGGCTCTTCTGTGTGGCTGTTCCTGAGTTGCAGCCTTTATAATAAAGCAGTAATTGTAAGTATAGAGTTTTCCTGAGCTCAGCGAGTCATTTTGGTGAATTCTCAAAACCGGGGCGGGAGTTGGAGATGATGACATGGGAACCTTTGAATTCGCAGCCCAGTTGGACACAAGTGTGGTACCCAGAGGACCCCAGACTGCAACGGGCATCTGAAGCGAGGGCCATCTTGTGGGGCTGAGCCCTTGAACCTGTGGAGTCTCATCCTAACTAACTAGTTAGGAGGATCGGTGTGAGAGAACCCCAGCTCCTAGGTCCATAGTGTGAACTGCTGAATCAGACTGTGGGCGGGGCTGAGAGGCACACCAGCCTTTAAGAACCAATATCACGGCTTCTGCTTTGGCAACCTCCACACCAAACCTAGAGTTCATCTTGCCAAAGGCACGAGGCTCCAGAACCGGCTTGCCAACTAGCTGCCTAACTGGAACGAGGCGCTTCTGGAGTTTGGGCCACTGCAAGAATCACCTCGGTCAGTCCAGCTCACATGGCCCCTTTCTGCATGACTCCTTGGTGGGGGGCGGGGGGATTCTGTGAAACCAACAGGGAGAGGAGTGGAGCCCTCAGTTTAGCCCCATCCCAAATCTTCTTTGGGTGAGGAAGACTCTTGCCTGCCCCAAAACTGTAGAACTTCTGTATCTTTAAAGTGAGGGATTGCGTCTGGAGCCTTAAAGTGGCTGTCCCTCCCTGGAGACGTGGCCACAGGTGCATCTGCTGTGCGGGAACCCCTGAGCACAGAACCCCCATCTCTGCACGGCCAGAGATGGCTTCTTCAGGCCCACGAGCACCTCCAGGCCCGGAGAGCAGGGACACAAACAGATTCCCATCCTCTGTCGACATCATCTACCTGGGCGCATGTTCTTAAGACAGTGAAAAATGAAAATAAAATCAAAACACACGACAAAAACCATCTGCAATCCCAGTGCAAGACAGTGACCGCAGCTGGTACTGTATTTATTTCCGTTCAGTCTTTCTGTGCACATCGTAAAAACATGGCCCGGGCCTGCCTTCGTGTTCATGGTTAGTTTCCAGGGCAGTCAACAGAAAAACACAGTTCCTCCTTCAGCCTTCCTCACACAAGAACATGCTGTGTTTGGTATCCAACAGCTTTTGTTCCTTCTGCTGTAGAAAACTCACTCTCCAAGGAAGGCTTTCCCAGTTATAATTCGCCTCTTAACCTTTTTATTACCAGAGTTATATCTATTCATTTCTTTAAAGTCCAAACAATACGAAAATATATAAAGTCTCTCCTCATTCTGTGTTTGATGCGTTGTGGTTCCAGACTCTTTTCTTTTCGTATAAAAACATACATGACCTATACCGACTTTGCTTTTAATCTCCCAAAATGGAATCATAATGTGGATTCTGTCCAATGACTTGTTTTTTTTTTTAACCTACCGATATATTGCGGATACCATAGATGTTTTCAGTGAGAAAAAGAGAAAGCAGAAATAAAAACTGGGCTAGAGAGTGAAAACAGCTTCTTTAATCTGGATGCCAGGAAGAAAGTATGTACTGGGTTTGCTATGCTAATTGAAACCACAACCCGAGACTGTTATATACTTTGTCCTAAGTATAGGATTGAGAAATGTAACTGTGTGGGTTGCCATTTCTTAAAGCACCCAGAACAAATAATAAATGTATGGAAAAGAGGCCTAAGAAAAGGTTTCCCTCAGTCTTAATCACATACCGTGCTTCAAGATGGCATCAGCCTGCAATGCTACCTTTATTTAGTTTAACAGACGGCACTACTAGAAAACAGTAATCTGCCAAAGACAACTTTTCCTTTAAAAAATACAAAAGCAATCAGTTCTACGAATATTAAATGTCTGCGTGCCAGGCACCTGGGACAGGAGGTGGGATATGACGTTGGATAACAGCCAAAGACCGACACCCACACGCCTCAAAGTAGGGGGAAAGCAGTGGGCTCCAGACGGGGAGCTGACTGCAGGCATAATCAATGGGTTAAATATCTACTGTGTTAAAAGTTAATATGTACTATTGGTGGGGGAGGAGCAGCCTAACAGGTTTTGGACGTTGGCGCTCCATTGAGAAGATAACCTTATGAGGAGGTAATGTTCGAGCCAAACCCTGGAGAAGGTAAGGGAGTGAGCCCAGCACTCCCAGGGGAGAGGGGGCTGCCTGGGTGTTTGTTATGGGTCGAACTGTGTCCTTCCCGCCCCCTCCGAGGAAAGCTATGCTGAAGTCCTAACCTCCAGCACCTACAAACGTGACCTGTTTGGAAATAGGGTCTTTGCCGATGCAATCAAGTTAAGACGAGGTGATCAGGATGGGCTCTCAGCAGTGGACGGCCTTATAAGAAGAGGGAAATCTGGATACAGACATTCGGGGGAACACCGTGTGCAGACAGAGACACGACACAGAAGGAAGGTGGCCATGCAAAGACAGAGGCAGAAACTGGAGCGATGCTGCCACCGCCAAGGAACGTCTAAGCCCCCGAAGGTGAAAGCAGCAAGGGACAACCTTCCCCGACAGGCTTCGGATGGAGCACAGCCCGACCGCCACCTTGATCCCAGGCCTCTGGCGCCGGAAGCGTTAGAGAAGACATTTCTGTCGTTCTAAGCCTCCCCGTTTGGGATACAGCAGCCCCTGGGAACAAACCCAGTGTTCGGGGCACAAAAGGACTCAGTGTGACCAGGAAGACAGTGAAGCCAGGAGCAGAGGGGACGAGTGGAGGGCCACTCAGGACCCCGCCGGCCAAGGGAAGGATCTGGATTATAATCTAGAGAAACGGGATTGCGGGCAAAGGAGTGGCAAGATCTGCCCGGCGTCCTCAAAGCTCTCTCGGTGTGGGCACTGGGCGGAGAGGGGACCGGGGAGTCAGAAGGAGGCCAGTGAGGAGGAGTGTGCGATGATCCTGGAAAAAGAGAGTCTGTGGTCACAGTGAAAGGGACGAGAAGTGGCCAAGTCCCCCGTGTATTTCGAAGGTAGCATTTCCCGATGGGCTGAATGTAGGAGGTGAGAGGAAAAGGTGGTTTTGGGTGACTGGTGTTAGCTGAGGGTGACGTACAGAGGCGAGCGGCCCATCTTAGCAGACGTGGCTCTTCATCACTCAGGCAGCACAGAAAAACTAAACCAGACCAAAGCAACAGACAAAAACAGACGACAGACCCCGAAGAGGAAATCGCCACTGCTTACACAGCCCAAGTGAAGCTTAGAGCAACTTTACGCCCAACCCTAGGACCCCTGACTGGGCATCAGGAGGCTACTGTATAAATAATTCCTATTTATTGAGAAATCATGGGGGAAAGAAAACCTACTTTGTTTGGTACTTCTCATTTTCTCTGGGAAACAAAAGTGCAACTACATGGCTGTCCATGTAGATTCAAGTTGTGGTGGCCCCCAAGGAAGAAATGATATATTTTTAATTGAGATATCCAGGTATACTACATATAGGAGATGATACTTCAACTAGGTCTGAAGGTATGAGAAGTCTTGAACAAGCAAATAATGGGGGAGGAATGTGTCAGGTGTTGGGAACACCTTGAGCAAAAGCAAAGAAGCTTGAGAATAAATTGTTTGAGAGATAATCAGAGGCCTGAAGAGAAAATAAGTGAAAGGATGCAGTGAGAGAAGAGGCTGGAGAAGCACCAGACACAGCAGGCGACTGCCCGCCTGCCCGCGGCCCTCCTCGGCTGGTCTGTGGGCTGACCTGCAACCAATCCAGTGCTTCATCTCACAGTCTTAAATCAAGAGATGGTGGCAGTGACCCTTGAATTGAAATGTGATACGGAGTCAGAGGTGCAACAGCCATGACAAGCCAAGGATGGGTAGGGAGAAAGACAATGAAAGAATGAAAACCAGGACTGGATATGAAAGAAACCAAGGTGACCCACATGAAGACGTCAAAGAGAAGTTGCCTGACAATTTCCCAATGCCTGGGAAGCCCAGGTGTGCTTCCTACAACCAGGTTGAATGAGATTGTCCTATATTTTTATAACAAATCCACGTTCTCCTGAGATCATTTGAATGGGCTTCTTCTTCTTGTCACCAAAGAATCCTTAAGGCAAAAATCATGAAGATGGAGGGATGAGGAAAGGGGCATTGAATGCTGTGCTTCAGGGTAAAGAATTCATTTTTATAAAATTCTCCCCATTATCTCTTCACAGTAGAAATCAGGATACTTCCTCCCATCCATCCTTTTCCCCAAGTTCTCTCCATATCTGTTTCTTGCACCGTCTCTCACAATAAGTGCTGAAGTTTGAGAAACTGTCTGTAAGCTGAGCAGCTCATCTATTGAGCTTCAGAATTAATCAGACAATTTTCTCCCATGAAAGTAGCATGATCGGCCCCTGTGGGCATTGACAACTCACATGTATTAATGTTGGCCACAATCCTACTACATTGCTTCACCCCTTTAATAGTACATGCCCTCACCTTTAATGCCCAAATCATATCCCTTCCCAGTTTTTCTCCCTCTCTTCAGATCAAAGCCTTCTACCTTTGCATGGCTTATCCTATCATCCAAAGTACCCGCTTTAGATTTATACTTGTGAACTTGACACCCATCAACTATTAGAATAAAAATCATTTGTAAGCAAAAATGTACAAGCAATGTGAAGATTCGTGCTGCATTTTTATCTCAGTCCACATACTAATACTTACATTCCAGTTTTAAATTAAGCCTTTCCATGATTACTTATTTATTTATTTGTTTGCTGTGACATGCTCACTGAAGCAAATCAATCAACACAAGAGTAGTTAGTAGAAAAATAAATAGATTTCTTTCCAGCTCTGCTCCCACCAAAACGACAAGAGAAAACCAGGGTTAAAGCCTAGTGGGTATTCTTCCAACTGTTCACTAGGCTCACACAAACATATATCCACACGTATGGGATCTACCCCTTTAAGAAATGATAGAAACGCATCATACGAAGTACTCTGCAAACTTGTTTTTTTCTCGTAACGGCATCACGAACATCTTCCCAGGCGACATAAGTAGCTCAAACTCATTTTCTTAATAGCTGCATAACATTCCATGGCATGGATGAATCATAATTTAACCATCTGTTCTCTATTAATAGACAAGGGTACTTTGTTTTCAGATTTTTGCTATTTTTCACACATCTATCCTTATTTGCCGGGACATTTTATTTCTGTAGCATAGATTCATAGGAATATGCTTCCTAAACAAAAACATGTTGCCATTAAAGATTTATGACCGCTACAAAGTAAATTGCTCATTTTTATCTTCTAGAAATAACCTCATTACATCACACAGTCTCATTCTATATTGTGGAACTGGGTGGCTGGGAGCAACTCACTTTTGAAAAAAGAGAAAATGCCTCTCCCAGGCTTTTGCCTTTCTGCTGAGTGTTCACTGCTGCTCCGCGCTCTGCGCTGTGGCGAACCCATGTCACGGTCATGGGGACTTTAAAAGAAGGAGTAGGTGTCCTTCCTTCTGCAAATTCTCTCTCCGTTGGGGACTGACGCTGAGCCCCTTTGTAGCATCACTGGATTTCAATGAGAGAAGCCAGAAAGGAATTTCCCTATAATTTTCCCCCACATCCCTCAACCTAACAGGCCTTTTTTTTTTTCCTAAAAACGGGCCAAATGCAAAAAGAGGGTTCTTTAAAAGTGTTTCTATTTCTGCCAAGGAAAACCAAGAGATGGTTTCTTTTCAAGGCCACCTAGTTCCTGGCATTTGTTAAGTCTCTATCTACCATTAGCTATGAGGAATGGGCCAGTTTAGACAAAAACAGTGCAATTCCATCAGATAAAACGCAGTCTGGGGCTAGACTCTTCCGGGCCCAGTCTAGGAAGAGGCTCCCAACTGGTCGGACTCATGCACATGCTGAAGGGGTCGGACGCCAGCTAAGTGGGAGCTGCAGGATTTTGCAAACGACGCTGAACTTTAAAAAAATAAATAAAACCCTCTCCTAATCCCAAACCTAGCTAGGTAACTGCTGAAACCAATTATGGGACATCACCTGCAGGGCTGCATGACACAGGCACAGCCTCTGGAGCTATGTGGTCATCTTTTCTAGATGGACCGAAAAGAAGACCAGGACATTCTATCATTGCGAAGTTCTTGAGGAAATGTGTATTAAGGTAATGAGAAATGAAGACCACAAAGTGGTTATGATGAAAACGTCCTTCCCGTCTCCCAGCCATTCCCCTTCCAGGCACGGGGTCGCATCTTTGATGTCTGGTCCCCTGACTCTGCTGCAGAGAGCAACTGCCATCAGTGCACGCTGATGGCTGTGAATGCTGCACATGCACGCACCACCCCTGCAGAAGCATCTCCCAGAGATCTGTAGCTGATGCTGAGAACTAGATTGCAAGCATTTTCACCAAATATACTTGGGGTGATCATCCGTGGTCCTGAAAATGCCTGAGGAAGGATGCCAAGCCCCTGGAGGAAAACCTAAGTAAAGAGGGTAGAGAGGAGAGCAAGGATGACCAGAAGAGGTGAGATGACATGATACTGAAGACACGATCCAGATGGTACTAAAGATACAGCCCTCACCTGACTCACTTCTCCTCCAGGACCTGCTGAAGATGTTTCCTCTGGAAAGCCTGCCCTCTCACTTCTAGAGGACACAGGGGGCCTCCCCTCCAGTGCACCCATAGCCCTTGACACACTGTTCACCCGAGGAAAAGGACTGTGCTTTTTCTTGCTCATCTCTGTACTCCAGCACCTGGACGCAGTACCTGGAGTGGGAGAGGTACACAGTGAGCAGAGGACCAGAGAGGAAAATGGAGAAGGTGATGCCAAAGGCCATAAGAGAAGGCGAGCAAAGTTCCCAAATCTAGGAATGTAGCACTGATGAGATACTTATAGTTTTGGTTTGTGTGTATGTCAGCAATGATGTAAGATACATGTCTTAGCACAGGGTGTCAGAAAACATCTAAAAAGTTTGGGTTTGTCTGTTTTTACTACTGTTATCCTCAAAGGGTCAGAAATTTTGAACTGACATAGTAAATGCTTTCTTGTTTCCCTTCCTTATTTCATCTTTTCTTCTTTTCTTCTTTCCTTCTTTTGTTTCCTTTCTAGCTTCCAAACATTTCTGGAGACCCTACTCTGTGCCAAGCAAGCATAATGAGAAATACCAATGATACAGTGATGGAGAATACAGCCCCTGCCCTAGAGAAAGTCGCGGTCTAGTTTGTATTAGTGAGGATAGGCTACTTTATACTAAAGTAAAAAATACCCTGAAATCTCGGTAGCTTAGCTCAACACTCCTACAAAGTCCTATGTGGGTCAACAAGGCTCTCATCCATCCAGTGATACAGGGATTCAGGCTCCCTCCATGTTGGAACGCCAGCATCTCACACGTAGCTTCTGGGGCCTCAGGAAGGGAAGAACAAACATGGAGGAAGCACACTGGTTTTTCAATTCTCGGGCTCAGAAGTGATGCATTAGTCCAACACACAAGTCATACTGGCCTAAAGGAGTCGTAAGGCCCCAACGTAACTGAAAGGGGGACTGAGGAATGTGGGGAGCACATGGGTATTTACTGAGCATTAAATGTCAGTGTCACAAAGAGGAAAACTATTTGTACATGATGTACAGAGGTAGTGATCAAGGTAAGCACCGGCCACTCAGAAAGCACAAAGGGCTTTAACCTCAAGATGGGAAGAAGCCGGTGCAGGCCTTCCTAAGGAGAAAACACTTCACCTCCCATTCTGTCTGTTTTCAGATCAACAAAGTCTATCGTTTAAAGCATAGCTGTGCACTACGTAAAGACCTAAAATTCAAAGTACACACTATTTCTTTTTAGAAATACATACCGAAATATTTACAAAGGACGTCATATAATATCTGGATTTTTTTTTTCAAAATTACCAAGGGATCGGGTGGGTGGGAGGAGAGCTGAAACAAAACAGGCAGTTTATTAAAAAACTGGTGAAACCGAGTGATGAGTACCTCAAGTTCTTTCTTCGAGTCTTTCTACTTTTATTTATGCTTCAAATTTTCCATAATAATTTGTTTAATTACATAGCCATCGGGTAGATTACACGTATCGAGTGCCTTGTTACAAACCACACTGATGTCACCTAGAGTTTTAACTTAAACAGGCCACTGCCCTCGCCCCCTCGCCCACTGATCTCAGCCCTCCGCGTCTCAGCCCTCTTTGCTGACTTGCTCTTCCTCCCATTTGCAGCCACTTTCATTTATCTGGCTTGCGAGGATTCTTCAGCCAAGGGAACCTCACTCACTGACCCCTCCCATCGTACGTCCTTCTCAAGCGAAACGCCCTTTCCGTGAACTTCTGACAGCGTCTGCCTAGATGCTCTCTCCCCTGTTTATGTTGATACAACCTCCTTAAACAAAAGCAGCCCGAAAATGTCTGCACCGGCCCTACTACGTTTCAAGAGCAGGCCACTTCCTGTTTCGGAAAGTCAAGAAGAGGCCCCGGACTCAACGGACTCCCTGTCTTCTTCCACTGAGACAAAAACCCGATTCATCGTTATGCCCCTGACACACACCCAGCTCCGCACAAAGCCGGCCACAGACTGCGAGCTCAAAAAGTTCTTGTTGAGTGAGGGGCAGCGTCTGGTGCCCTCGATACTCCCCTTTCTCCAGGACACTCCGGAGCAGAAGGGCGCGCCCAGGGGCCTGCCCCTCGCTGGACCCACACGCGCCAGCTCACACACGCCTCTAGACGCGGAGTGCCCACGTCCAGTCGTCCAGTCGGCCGCCCACTTTCCTGCATCCCCGCGCGGCCAACACGACACTCCCCGTTGTCTCTAGCTTTTTACTGCACACAAGGACTTCTCTCCTCTCACAGGTCATTATTGTAACATCTTACTATTGCAGGAACCTTTCATTTTAAAAACAGCCAATAGCCAGCTTCCTGCTCCTACCCAAGCCCAGCCACCTACTGCTGATGCGTCCGCATCCCGCATCCCGGAAACTTGCTGGGAAGAGCGGAGGCTGAGCATCTGTGACAAGGCTCTCTGCCCTGCACTTTCGGTGGCATTTCATATCTAGAAATACAACTGGAATCAGCCCAGTGCATTAAAGAAAGTGTTTAGTCCTCATTTGTAACTTCCTACTAGCCCATAAAAACTCGAACCATTTTGCTTCGATTCATTGAATGTTACAAATGAACGGGAATAAATACTCTGTTTCTAAGTTTTAGTGGGAATGAGAAATGAGCCGAATTATTCTTAACACATCTTCGTGGAAAAAAAATTTAATCTTGGGAGAAAATGTATTTTTCTGAGATTTTGAGAGGTTTACATTTTTCTTTTTAACTGGTCTGTATTTTATTCCCATAGAGACCATGCGTTATTTTGTAATTTTCAAAACATAGTTGCCTTTTTTCTTTTTTTTAATTAATTTATTTTTATTGAGGTAACATTGGTTAATAACATTACATGGATTTCAGGTACTTATCATTATAATTTAAAATCTACACACTCTAATGTGTGTGTATTTCAATGTATGTCAATGGAATATTACTCAGCCATAAGAAGAGATGAAATACTGCCACTTGCTACAACATGGATGGACCTTGAGATAATCATGCTAAGCAAAATAAGCCAGACAGAAAAAGTTGAAAATCACATGATATCACTCCTATGTGGGATGTAAACCTAAAAGCAACAAATGAACAGGACAAACCACCAGAGACTCATGAACATGGACAATAGACTAGTGGTCACCAGAGGAGAGTGGGGAGGGGAGCGGTAGACAGGGAAAAAATTATTTAAAATCATTTCTTCAATAAAAAATTTTTAAAAATACAATACTGTAAAAATAATAATAATAATAATAATATAATAATAATAATAATAATAATAATAATAATAGTCCACTGTTTTAAACTGTAAAGCTCTGGAGTCTTTGACGGGTTTTAGAAGCCATCTAGCTAAACGAGCACTATCTTAGTTAGAAAGAATGTCGTCAGGCCACTAAGATTAAATATGATGAAGACGACGAGGCATTTCTAAACAACGAATGCGGAACTACATGTGCTCAGGTTGCTATAAGCCCCACAAGACATCTGGGTCAGTGGAACTGCCCAGCTGGGAAACGGTAGAACAGGCTGAGAGCACAGCCAGGCCCAGAAATGTCCCTGCAGGTGTCGCAAAAGTATCGTAAGGGGTGGAACCAGACTCCTGTGCTGGTTCCGTTGGATGCCATTGCTTCCCAGAGAAGGAGCAGCCAGGAGAGAGAAGGGGAAGCTGGTCTCCACCAGGGGAGGCATTTAAGCGGCAAAGTCATAAACCCAGCACCTTCGGAATTCGTGGGGAATGGAGTGCTCTGCTCTTAACCTGAGGTGCACCAGAAACCCCTTTTCATTTCAGCATCAACCTTTCTCACGCTCCTCAGTGCATTCTCCAGCTTCCAAAGGCAGCACGGCTATTGACTTCAGATTGCAAAAGCCTGTCACAATGCTCAGTGTCCGGGAACCATGAGTATGTACCGCAAGGACAAGGCAGCAGGAGGAACTCATCCACAGACTCTCACCCCAGCGATGAGAGAGAGAGTTTCTGCAGGCACCTGGTGAGATTTGCCAGGAAAGGAATGGTGAGGGTGAGAAAGACCCAGAGTGTGTGAAGGGCAGAGAGGGCAGTGGGTGCCCCTGAGGTGGAGAAAAGGGTGGAATTTTAGAAAGAGCAGACACCAGCCTTACCCTTGCAGCACCCTTGCCTGAGGCACCTCCGCAGAAGTGTGCACCTGGTTACCTGGCATCCTTAAGGCAGGATCCTGTGCACCTGGAATCCTGCACTGTGGCTCGGAGCCTCAGCAAGGCCTGTACCCCAAAAGCCAGAAACAGTAAAGCATCTTAACTTAAATAAGCATAGCTATGGTGAGCAACGTGGACTAAAGATCCCCAAATTTGGGGAAAACCGCAGAAGGGGGTTAGGAAAAATTGTAAAAATGAAGAAGAGGGAGAAAAAGGTTACTGGGTGTTGTATCTTTCACAACCCTGTAGTTTCAGAAAATGGGTAGTGTTATGGTTGAATTGCATCCCCTCGAAAGATATGCTGAAGTCCTAACCCCCAGTATGAATGTAACCTGACTTGGAAATCAGGTCAATTAATTAAGATGAGGTCCTACTGGAGTCAGTGGGCCCTTAATCCAATGTGACTCGTGTCCTGATAAGAAGAGACACAGAGATACAGATACACAAAGAGGGAATGGCATGTGATGATGGAGGCAGAGATCGAAATGTTGCAGCTGCCAGCCAAGGAATGCCAAGGATCTCTAGCAAACCACCGGAAGCTGGGGAGAGACAAGGAAGGATTCTCCCCTCCAAGTATCAGAGGGAGCTTGGTCCTGCCAACACCTAGACTTTGGACTTCTAGCCTCCAGAACTGTGAGACCATAAATGTGTGTCATTTTAAAGCAGGAGTTTGTGGTCCTTTCTTTAGCACCCCTAGGACACTAACACAGGTTGTGATGCAAATGAGTCTTGTCCACTGAAATGCAAATGAATTGTACCCAGAGGAGCACAACTGATTACTGCCCTGTGGATTATTCATCAGTTTTGCATCTATTTGTAAACTCATTTCAGCATTCCTCTTGACCTATATTATGTATGTGTGTGATTTTTTAATTCTCTTTCAAACAACATTAATATCTTGTTTCCTCTGGTTATTAAATGATTTAAATAAAATCTTTCACATTATCCATTTTATATTTATTTGAGGGTCATGATTTTACCTCTATTTAAAAGCTGTCTTTTAACAAGGAGCAGGGCTCCTCAAAACATCCCCAAGGCTAAACCACTCCTTACCATGGTCACAGGGACACGGAGTTAGATCTAATTCCACTTAGAAAGTAGAACAATGTCACATGATTACATCCAGTGTGGAGGAGGTTCACAGCCACACCAGGGAGAAGCTGGCTCCAAGGGGCAGTGACCCAATAGCCTAACTTGGAAGCCTTTGATGGATTTGATTGAGTTTTGATTTCCAAAGCAGACTCTCATTAGTTACTCCTGGCCAAGTTTAAACCTGCCTTTTTCATCCAAGGCTTTGTTATGTCTCCACTAGTCCGGCCCCCAGAGAGCCTTCGAGATAAAGCTCAGTCGCAGTCCTCAAGGAACTCCGAACTGAGCGCTAAGACAACACCTGTCACTGAGTGAGAGTTCAGTGCTTACTGAAGGTTATTTATGTCCTCACAAAGTGGGACTAGCTCGTGAAGGACTAGTCAGTCAGGTTTTAATTGTATTTATTATATGTCAGTGCCACCAAGCCAGCCAAGAGTTTGGTGAATCTCCGTAGGCAGAAACTCTATATGTTATAAAAATATCATAATGAAACTGTGCATTAGAACACCTTTCTAGAATAAACAGACTGATCCAGAAATGTTATATAAAATTAGTATTTTTTTTTTAACAAGGCATACAGCAATTGTGTATTTGCAAAAGACTGTACACTGCAAATGAAGAGATTTTGGCTGCCCTAAGCAAAATTACATTTCTATCTTTTTTTCTTGCCTTTTCTTTAGCACCCTCCTCTTCCTCTCTCTCCTGAGGATACCCAGAACACAGCCTGTACTCTCAAAGGAGTTTAGTGCTTCTAAAGTTTTTTACTGTCCCTTTTTAAACAGCAGGTTTCAAATTGTTGCTGTAAAATAAACACGTAAATTCATACTAAGGTGAGAATGACTAACAACACACGATGAGTTATTACTTTGAGAGCATATTTGCTTTTTAATGAGGACAGTTCAATCCACGAAGCACTTAGAAAGTGTCTTCTATGTCCAAATATTATGTTACTGCTGTGAGTTCTATACGATAGAGCCCTGCTCCTGGCACAAGTGACAAAAAGTTAGTCTGAGTTCCATAGTCATAGCCTGCTTGATCCTTTTGACCTAAACAGAACTCTTTTCTTTTCCCCACAGCCAGTTCTTCCTTTTCCATCTCACTAAACAACATCTATTCGGGCACTCAAACCAAAAACCTAGGTGTTGCTCATGATTCTTCTCCTGACTCACCCTCTACATCTAATACATCAGTAAGTTTGTCTGCTTTGCCCCCCAAAATATATCCCAAGCCTGTACACTTCTCTCTAGCTGCTCGTCTAAGCCATCACCCTCTTACTCCTGGGCTGGAAATGTCCTCCTAACTGGTCCCCAATTCCCTGCTTGCCCCGCTACGATCTGTTCTCTACACAGCAGCTGGAGCAGACTCTTAAAAACATAAGCTAGATCGTGGCACTCTCCCCTACCAACTTCCTGTTACACTGGACATAAAATCTGAACTTCTTGTGTTGACCTCAAGACCACAAGACCCTATAAGATATGGCCCCACTACCTCTCTGATCCCATGTGCTATCTTTCTTGTCCTTGCTAACTCTGCTCCAACCACACAAGTTCCCCGAGTACCAAACTTGTCCTGCCTCAGGGCCTTTGCACGTGCTGTTCCCTTTGCCTGGGCTTATCACATGGCTGGCTTCTTTGTATCATTTAAGTGTCGGCTCAAATGTTACATCCTCAGAGAGGCCTCTTCTGCTGTAAAGTACCCCTCCTAATCATGCCCTGCCACAGTACCCTTTTTAATACTTCCATCATGCTTGGCACCATCTAGACCCCCTGCCTACTTATCCATCTCATTACATACCCCACTTTCCAATAAACACTCACTAGAATGCAAGCTCTGTGCAAATAAGGGTCTTGTCTTCTTGTTCACTACTGCATCTCAGTTTATATGAAGCACACAGAACATGCTTAATAAATATTTATCGACTAACTGAAGATGAAAGATAGAAGATTTTGGGGAGAAATGCTTCCCAGCACCTTTTAAATTACATGTATCACCGTGGTCAGTTCTCTCCACTGGCAAGCTCAGCCAGCCCTATGTGGAAGAGAGATTTAAATGATAGCTTCCAAGTACAGGTAGTTTTAGAAAGTACAAGGAAAGAAAATACAGTAGGCATAGTTCTAGGTAATAAACAGGAAGGTGTGCAGGAAGAATAGTGTGAAAGGATGATCAGAGTCATCTTCCTGGATAGAGAAGGAAAGAGAAAAATCACAAAGACCTCACTCCATTCAAAGAAACATCTAGTTATTTCTTTGGATACCATGAAAGGAGAGTTTGGAAAACAATCTTCAGGGAATCTGGAGCTTGTTTTGACATTACCTGTGCAGAACACCAGGCCCAAAGCCCCCAGCACAGGTCCAGTTACACTGGGATGCTTAGGGTGGGGGTTGGGAGTAGCTTAAAAACAGAAATTCTCCAAAAGAAGCATCAGAAAGCGGTCCCCTCAAAAGTAAACAAGAATTGAAGAAGGCAATATGAAATGACCCTTTAAATGCATCAAAGGATTGTCACAATATGAGAAGTTGCTCAGGATGACGTAAAGGAAAGCAGAGGGACTCTGAATTTTCTGCTCTCGTCTAAGGAGGAACGTGCGACAGTTCTACTGCCAAATAGCCTGGTGGCAGTGTCCAACTCTGCTAGTGACTGCCATGGTGAAGGACAAAAGTCATCTGTCCAAAGAAGACTCTGCTGACCACACTACAGTCCCCTCTGCTCGGCGCGGGCAGGGAAGGGGTGAACCCTGAGCACCTACGGAACAGAAGTGAGTGACCCCAAAGGATTGATGATGGCTGTTTCAATTTTAAAAGATATTGGACAAGATTCTCCACCAGAGGCTATTAAAAATTACAGACAGAGGGGTGCTTCTGAATCAGGACACGGACCGTGGATGTGGCTAAGCATAGCTCTGGGCTGAGAGATGGGGCACCATGGAACTTTGAGGGACTTTGAGGCCGAACCCCAGTTCTGCCCCTTATTAACTGTGTGGCCTCAGGTGAGCTCCTTAAGAGGGCCACACTGCCAATGACTCATCTCTAAACTGGCGGCAGTAATATGACCTCACGGGGTACGGTGAGGGTTACAAGGAGGTTTACAGATATATAAGAGATATAACATTTTTTATGTATGACGAGGCCTAGGACATAGCAGGGGTTCAGTAAATAGCAGTTCCCTCCTCTCTTTCTTCAAGAGATCAGGGCTGGACTCACCTTTCAAGGCTCTGAAAGATGCCAATGACAGAAACCCACCTGCGAGACTCACAGACAAACTGCAGCATGATTTCATAAAGCCATGAAAAAGGAAGAAAAGAATCAGATCATGTCTCAGAAAGGCAGATGCAGGCCATGGGAGAATTCATGCTGCGGGGGGTGGGGGATGGGGGGCTCCCCAGGGTGCCCGGCCACCTGCTGAGTCCAGCCCCGGCTCTAGGCGCTATAAACGGCCCATGCCAGGGTCACAGTTCTGGCCTAACGTAGTCATAACAGCAACATCTTTCATTATACAGGGCTTTTTCTATGTCAAGCAGGATTCTCAGCACTTAACACAATCATCTCATTTAATCCTCACAACAACATGACCAGACAGGAACTATCATCATCTCCACTTTACAGATGAAGAAACTGAGGCACAGAGAGGTTAAGTGACTTGTGCCGAAACCTATTCTGCACCCAGTCTCTTCCTCCGACTTTCGCTTGTGGCTTGCTTCCTAGAACCTAGTTCAATAACGAATGTTTCTGGAGAGCCCAGGGCTTTAAAACACTTGTCCCAGTTAGCAACAGCCATCAAAATGTAAATGCTCGTACCTCTGATCTAGCGATTCCTTTCTTAGGAATATCCAGAACTAATCACCCGAGTATGCAAAAAGATCCTACCGCAACACTATTTGTTGCAGCTTTGTTTCAAAAAGTTGAAAGAAAAAAAAAAGGAAACAAGCTAAAATGGCCACCACTATAAAATGGATTAAATAATTTATGGGTCATCCATGCAGAGAGAATCCGATAAAGGTGTGAAAAAGAATGTGGTAGCTCTCTATGCACTGACCTGGAAAGATGTCAAAACGTATGAAATACACGAAACCCAAGAAAATGTAGGATGTTGAATGATCTCGCTTTTGCAAATGTAATACATTAGAAAGGGAGATGGGGAAATCTAGAGGAGTATAACTAAGCTAGTGCCACTAGTTATTTCCAGAAATTTTGCTTTTCATTATATATTCTTTTTATACTTCATTTTGTTTTACAATAAGCATGTTAATTTTTAAATCAGAAAAAAAAAACAAAGATATGTATCTTTATGCTTGCCAATAGTTTGTCTCATTTAATCCTGTGACTACACTGGGAAGTACATAAAACCTCTCTGAGGCTCAGAGAGGTCAAATGACTTGCCCAAGGTCACCCAGCTCAGAGAAATGCCCCAGGAATCCAGTCCAGTACATCTGACACACAGTTAGTACTCAGGACACTGTGTCTGTCTCTCATTAAACTTTAATGTGTAATGCAGCTGTATTAGCCCATCCTTGTACAAAGTCATGTATTTTTACCTGGAAAACTGCAAAAGATTCCTGCGGTTGATCCTCAAGGAAGATGTAAAACAGCTGGAGACAAATCAGAGAGAAGAAACCAGAACAGTAAGAGCTTGGTACGATGTCTATGATCAGACAGACAGAGAGGGCTTAAATATTAAAGCCAAGAGTGTCTAAGGTGGAAGTTTAAAAACCATGGAAGGAACACATGTGAGATCAGAGATCTGTTCTCCAAATCCCCAGACTATATGATGTGAGTGTATGATTTAAAGTTTAAACATGCTAGCCTTCACCTCAGTACAAGGTAAGTATTCTCTGCAGAAAGCATTAGACTAACGCTGACACAAAATGATAATAGAAGTAATAGGCAGTTACATCAATTCATAACTGATAACTCAGGAACTGTGTGATCTGGGAGCCTGGGACCAGGCCTGATCTGCCACAAAACACACTACAGAGTCACTGCGGAGACAAAATCTGGGGCAATGGGTCACTGGCATCACTCAATGCCACGTTTATGATGATCTTTTCATTCTTTTTCCATTTCTTGAGAGCAAAAAAAAAAACATAATATTTTAAATCACGTGCTTTGGGTTTAGAGTGATTTCTTTCTTTAAAATAGATGTTTTAAGCCATTTGAATTTGTTAGTGTCATTGCTTCAAAAAACCATTTTATTTTATCATCGTTTGTCAACCGCTCTCTTATTTGGTATTCAGCTTGTGACTTTCAGTTGTTCTTCCCTTGGGAATTTTCATGTAGTGATTGTATTTTCCAAAGTTACTCTCAAAATCGAGTATGTTAGCATCAACAGTATCATCATCCTAAAGACTGAGGATACACTTTATTTTATATTCAGCATCTGTTTACCTAAACATAACCTAGTCCTTATTTAAATCCATGTATCTAAAACCATGCCTGGAATGGTCATCTATTGAATGATTATGTCCTAGATTTACTAATATATTCAGATATATTAGTATAGTATCTGAGTACAATTATATTAGTAAATGATATAGTGCTATCATTGGTGAGGTCATGTTACTCTTTTTCAATACACAAAAATAAAGCAAAACACTGTATTTTAAGACTTGTTTTTTTTCATTTTGATTCTGTACAAACTCTTAATATACGATTTCTTAAACTATAATTGTGTCTGTCACCTTGGTTAGAGCACCCAACAGGGAGTAGCACCTCTGGGTGCCAGGGTTAGAGCTATTCTTTCATTCCATGTTCCCCTGACTCCGTGCCCTCCACACTCTAAGTGGAGTGAACAGAGATCTCATACACCCCGCTTTAAAATGCACTCACGTTGACTCCATCAATGGATGGATGGATAAACTAAGCGTGGTGTTTACATACGATGGAATATTTTCAGACTTACAAAGAAAAGAAAGTCTGACTCACACTACAACCTGGATGAACCTCAAGGATATTATGTTAAATGAAATAAGGCTGTCACAAAAAGACAAATGCTGTATGATTCCACTTATATGGGGTACCTGGAGTAGTCAAATTCAGAGAGACAGAAAATGAAAAGGAGGTTGCCAGGGGCTGCGGGCAGGGGGAGATGGAAAGTTGTTGCTGAATAAGTACAGAGTTTCAGTTTTGCAAGACGAAAAAGGTTCTGGAGATTAGTTGGACAACAATGTTATTTTACTTAACATTACTGAACCGTACACTTAAAAACGGTTATGATGGTCAATTTTATGTTCTGTGTATTTTACCACAATTAAAAATCTTAAAAAAAAAAAAAAAAACAACCACCACCTCTTTTTCAGGGTACTGAAACTGTGCAAAGGCATTATCTCCACTATAGGTTACACAATCTGTGTATTTTTTAAAACAGCCACACATTAACCACATGGCTTCCTAAAGAAAATGGTCCCTGGTATGCCACAAAGTATGGAAACGAGTAAAACATTGAAAAGCTCCTTTGAAAAGATAACAGATATCTCTAATTAGAAAATTTACATTTAAAAGTACTTCCACATTTTGAGGATATCAACAAACTGAGGCAAAAAATCCAAAATAGCTACCGCAATGTTGAAGAAGAATACGCTATGAAAGGATCAACACTACCTAACTTCAAGTCATGGCCAGCACCTTTTCCGAAGCCTTACAGAGGACCCAGCTAAGCCATGCCCTGACTCCTGACCCACAGAAACGAAGAGATAATAAATGTGTGTTGTTTTAAGTCACTTAGTTTGTGGTAATACTGTTGCACGACAATGGAAAACTAATAAATCATCCAATAGAACAATAGGTACAGGACACAAACAAGCAAGGCCCAAGGGCTAAGTCCCGAGCAATACCAAGTTCTAAAGTTTGGGTTCCCTGTCTTTGTGTATCAGATGCCTCAAGCCAAGGCTCAGCTGGGGAAGCAGCCATGTCTAAGCTCACATGGTTGTCAGCAACATTCGTCTCCTTGTCTGGTGTTGAACAGAGGGCCTCAGTTTCCTGCTCGCTCTCAGCCAGAGGCCACCCTCAACTCAGTTCCTGGCCACCTGCACCTCCCCAGCATGGCTGCTTGCTGCCTCAAAGCCAACTAGGGATTGTCTCTCAGCATAATGAACATCACGATCTTACGTAATGTAATCATGGGAGTGACAGCCCATCACCTTTACCATATTTCATAGGTTGAGCTAGTCATGGGTTCCTCCCACACTCAAGGGGAGGGAATTACAGGAGAGCTCGCATCCCAGGAGACATGATCAGCACTGCCTCAGTGTCAGTCCTCCACACTACACGAGGCAGGTGGGTGGGAGAGAACGTGCCGGATGTGATATCTCTGAGGGGACACAATCTGAGCTGGCTTTTACAGAAGGCTGAGGACCCAGAAACCGCTTGGCCGTCTGCGAACGTAGCATAGTGTTAGCATCACTGCTGCCTTATTGTCAGGCAACAACAAATGTTTGTGAATGGATATTACACTAGAAGAAAAGTCTGTCGCCCCAGTAAGAAAGAAGATAGTGTTCTACATAGGACAAAAGCAAGAACAATAATTGTTAACTCTCACCTTGATAGCAATAAGCAACATTAAAGACCTTCCAGCAGTAGTAAAACAGGAGAAGCCACTGCATTAACGTCTCGGCAAGCCAGGAAAGTGCAAGGAACATCAAGGGCACTAAAAGGACGGGAGATGATCTAATGCAGGAAGCTCCCCAAATACTATATTTATACAAATGATAAATAGGTTTCAAGAAAGGAGAAACCAACTAATGTTGATGACTAGGGGAATAAATAATATCAGAACTCTACGGTGCAGTAGCATCTTTCATCTGGGATTCTAAAAAGCTTTAAGAATAATTAAATTTGGGTTCTGCATAAAAGTAGATCCATTTTTTTAAAACAAAAATATGGATTTTATGCCCGTCAGCAGAAGTAGCTCATAATGCCCTCACAGATAACAAAGTGCATATTAATTTTTTTAAAGAATGTTGTGTAATTGTTTCCAAGATTCTAACTTCATAATTGGCTGAGTCTAAGGAAATGCAGGGTGTAGCCACACTTCTCTCTGAAAAGAGGCAACAGTTTCAGTCCCAGTGGAGTGTGGGGGAGACTGGTGGTTAGCAATAACCCAGGTAGAAGACTGCCGAGGGTGACAGGAAGCGACCTGCTGGCCAAGAGGAGAACTGATGGAGGCACAGAAGGGGCTTTCGTTGCCCCCACAGAAGGGACAAAGTTCGTAGCAGTAGTAGTTCCAGGTTACAAGGGCCAAACCCAAGTTGGTCTGTGACTCTACATCCAGGAAACAGATTTTGGAAGAACTCAGACATGACAATGGACTTACTGTAGCACAACTGACAGACAATGAACACCAGCGGCTATTCTTATAAATGCAGACACAATAACAAAAACGTACAGTAGATAGGTGGTTTGATGGCTAAAGTCTGCTGGCAATCAGCCAAGCTGATTGTTTCTGTTTCCCGTCAAGTGGCTTGGGAGGATTCCGAGGGGATTTCAAACACGCAAAATGGGTACAAAACTATATGGTATTGAGAAGAACTGAGTTAGCTTTCTGTTGAAGCATGGTAGCAGCCTGATTTATTTGAAAATACCCACCATTGAAGGGCATCTGTCGGTAGGTGGACAGTAGCAGCGAGTTCTCTGTAAAGTCACCTTTTTTACATTTGAAGATGACAACAACGACATTTGTCAAGCATCCAGTATGTGTCAAACCCTTTTCTGGCTTTGAAGCATGACTGGAGTGCTTCCGCGTGTGAAAGCTCTGTGCGTATCACATCGCATCATTTCCACGTCCAAGACACGTAAGCCCGTTTCTAGTTGTGTTGGAGCAAGCACCTGCTCCTGGTGGTCTCAGCACACTTCAAGATCTGGCCATCTTACCACTTTATGTAAAATGAGGTTCCTTGTGGCAATGGAATCCACTCAAAACCTGGGGTGTCTATGGGAAGCCAGAGTCTCCCAGGGGAGCTAACAACCCTGGCTGGGAGGCTCAGTGGTTCAGACAGGGAGTTTGACCCCCAAACCCAAGTCTCATTTCCTCCTTTCCATTTTCTACTTTTCTTTTGAAACATGTCCATCCGTTTGCTGTTGAGGCAGCAGGATGTGAAGACAGCTTTCAGTTCCCAGTTTTCTAGACAGCAGCACAGGACTATCATGTGCAAAAGTGATGCAAAAGCCTAAGCACCTGGACCATCATTCTGTCAGGAACCGGGCGGAGCCACGTCTGTAAAAAGGACCGTGATCCTGTGAGCCTGAGTAACAACTATTCTTGTATATAAGGAAGACATGAAAGAACTGGGAAAATAGACACCATTTGTTCATTCATTCCTACAAGAAGAAATGACTTTTAAATGAATGAACTAAAATAACCTGAAGAAATACTACTGAAGGTTACAGAGGGAGAGAATTATGAATGGGGGAAGATATGGAGTGAGGTTTCAACCAAGTTCCACATCGTATATATGAATAAGAAGTTCTGGCTGGGCATCTGATAACCGAAGACAGGGAACCAAAACTTTAGAACTTGGTATTGCTCGGGACTTAGCCCTTGGGGCTTGCCTGTCCCCGAAATATTCAAGTGCTATTTTTTCTACAAGATCCACCTGCCATTAACACTTTCACCTGACTTCTTATCTATGAATAGTTCACCTTCCTCTCATCTTCCTTCCTCAGTAGTTCATATAAACCTCCCTCAAGACACTCATCCCTATTTCCATCCTATTTTAGCAATTTATGTCCACGTCATATCCCCTTTGCAATCATAAGCGACTTGAGGCCCCTCTCACTGCACCTGACACATAGTAGGTGCATGGTAAACACCTCAGAATGAATAAACTGCTATTCAATCCTTATTAAAATACACTGACCTTCCACCCCAACCACCACCAGATCTAAATGGTGAGTTGCTGCATTTGTGCTCAGTAGACCTGCCGCATTGCTAAGTACTTTGGGATATATTATGATGTTCTTTCTGGAGAGATACCCAAACTGCAGCCCAGTCTCAGTTTTAAAATATGGGATCAAGACAACACTGTGTGGAAATACATGAGTCTGGGTCACAGTCATTAATATCATGCTTTGTAATGGTCTTAGGCCTCTTCCAGCTGTGCCTCTTCTCTACGCACAGTTTCATTCCTCCAGCGCAAGGAATTATGTCTCTTGCTGATGTAATTGTTGCCCACACACCCTACCTGCCTGGTAAGGATCTCCACTCACACTGGGCAAACATTATCAACTGTCAAAACGCAGCATGTTATTTTAACAATTAGACATGAAGCAGTCCATTCCAAGGAATCCCTTTCAACAACGGCTGCCGAGTTAGGTCATTAGTCACAAACTATACCTTGACCTGCCTCCTCAGTCCATACGAGTCATGGGGTTCATTTCTCCCGCCTAGAATCAGCAATTTCAAGCTGGTTTTTTTTTTTCCAGAAGGAAATATATATATGAGCTAAAATTGGTTTGCAGTTCAGAAACTGAAGATTGCAATGAGGGATTCTGCTTGTTTAAAATAGCTGATAGGCTGCCTTCTCCTAGGTAAGCTATCCATTCCCAGGAGGTCTTTGCCCTTTCCTTTATAAGAATCCGTTTGCTCCAGTTTATTTACAGAAGGTCACTGTGGTTTTTCCAGGAAACTGCTGCTCGACGAGGGAGGCGAATTTTCTTGTGTCCAAAATTCAGGACCATTTGTACAGAGGCAGACGTGAGTAGCAGGATATTAGCCATATTACTACCCTTGTGATACCTGGGCCTTCACAACAAAGGTTAAGTGTTGCCAGAATAGCTCTGCTTTGTGTTGGCAGAGAAGATGCCATGATATATAGTTCTTTTTGTCTTGGCAATAAGGCTGGTACTCCTGCCAGAATCTAAAGGAAATAGGAAAGAGACAATAAGCCCATTCAAGTGCATTAGCAATGTCATCCAGTGGGGATTTTTCAATTTTCAAATTGATATGAATTTTAAAACCATCCTATTGTAAATAGGGGAAGATTTGTTTTCCGAAAGAAGACGTTACATTTGCCAATATATTTCTGACGTCTCTTCTCAACAAGATATATTATATTGCCAGGTTACTGGAGAGAAGACAGTCAGAAAAAAAACAGACAGAAGCATCTCTCTTTCAAAAGGATATAAACCCACATCATAATTGATTGGCTTCATTTAGTCAGCTGTTTAATTTATACATAAACTTATGTTACTGCTGTGCTGTCATCCCACCGACTTCCATACATTTTGTTTATGACAACAATGTGTCTTCATGAGGGAATAAAAAAGAGGAATTTCTAGTAGCAAACCTTATACCCTTCAAAATCCCAAACTAAAAAAATCCTATAGGAAAAACCACCTATAAAAATCAAAACCTGTTTGTTAACATGAAGTTCAATATTTGCCTGGATTGGCAGAACCCTCCTTGCAGGGAAAAGAGGAGGAGGAGGGTAATTCTGGTTTCATAAGACAGTAGAATTTCAGGTAAAGTACTCAGAAGGTAGCACTTGTACACCGTTCTGAATTCTAGAGAGTAGAAGAGCCCCCTGCTGGCTGCAGGAGGAAGAGCCCTGATCAGGCCCAAGGGCAGTCATTTTGGGACTGTCCATTTCCCCTTGTCTTTCATTCCTGCGACAAGTATTTGTGAAACTTCTTATGTGCCAGGCACTGTGCTAGGATATGGGGATTACATGTTAAACAGAGCAAACAAGGTCTTTGCCTTCTTGGAACCCTTACAGTGTAAAAGGGGCGACAACAAATAAATAAATATGCAATATAATGTCAAGTAGGATCGATTTAACAGGGCAGGGGGAGGAAGACGATGATGGAAGGAGGATGCTATTTTAGGCAGAACATCCGAACTGAATGAAGTGAGGGAGGCAGTGGAGGAAGATCTGTGGGAGGAGCATTCCAGGCAGGGCACGGAGCAAGCCTGACGGGCTC
Source organism: Macroglossus sobrinus (assembly GCA_004027375.1). NCBI lineage: Eukaryota > Metazoa > Chordata > Mammalia > Chiroptera > Pteropodidae > Macroglossus > Macroglossus sobrinus. The sequence continues at coordinate 205,685 of PVKZ01000851.1, forward strand.
AGTGGTGGGCTACCCTGGGCATGGTGGCTGTCAGAGGCCAGGTGCAGTCAGAGGCCAGGTGGCTAGAGTGAGGGAGGCAGAGAGGGTTAGGAGATGAGGCTGAGAGTCTAAAGCCCCATGATGCAGTCTTGCTTGGTTGAGATTTTAGATTTTACAGCAATCCACTGGAGAGTCTGAACAAAGAATTAAGTACCTCCATTTTCCATTTTGCACGGGTCATTCAGAGTGCAGCAGGGAGCTTTAACTGCATGTGTGAAATCTGAGAGGCCCATTACGAGGCCATTGACATGGTATTTCAAACAATCCAATCAATGAATTTTACCAAATTCCTGCTACTCACAATGAGGTTCAAAGAATAAAATATGATCTCTGTCCTCAGAGAGCTTTCAGTCCTGGGGGAATAGGAGAAATACACCTCAAGTTACATTTACAAGAGACAGGAGGAAGCGAAGGATTGCTAAGTGGCGTAGGCAAGAAGGATGATGATGACAATGATGTGGATATCCCCAGCAGGCAAGCACCAGATTGAGGCAGGTTAGCTCACCGGCTAAGAGCACAAGCTCTAGAACCAGGCTGCCGGGGTTCATAATTCTGGTGTTACCACTTACAAGCTGTGTGACCTTGGGTATGTGACTAACCTCTCTGTTCCTCAGTTTTCTCACCTGCCAAACAGGTCTAATAATAGTACTTACCTCACAGAGTTGCTATGAGGAATAAATGTGCCAACATTACATAAAAAATACTTAGACCAGTGACAGGGGCTTTATAAATACTACAGAAATGGAAGGAATGTCTCCCAAGTCACACTGCTATTGTCTTTATTACTGCTGTGGTCCAGGTGTGATGTGTTAATGACGAGAATAAATATCAGTTGTAGAAATGGAATAAAAAGGGCAGAGAGTTCTAACCAATGAACTTACAAGGTTTGGTGACCATAATGATGATAAATGAGGTGCATGAAGAAGTTCAAAATGAATGTGTGATCCCAAGTGTAACAATGAGGAAAACGGTCCAATGGACAGAAAAGGAGAAGTAGGAAGTCGAGAAGGGTCACTGGTTTGACAGACAAGGCAAGTCTGATTTGAGACATGCCGCGTGTGAAGCGGAAGGCAACCAGAGATGGCAGACTAAACTCAGGAGAGAGATGAGGGCACCCATTTGCATCTGGAATCCCTTCCCATAAGGATGGTCCTCAAAGCCATGGAGATGACCGAGGCAACCAAGAGAGAAGTGGTTAAAAGAGATGTAAGAATGAAGCTCAGGAGACATGAGCATAGTTATGGATTAGGAAAGAGGCCAATGAAAGAGAGGGAAGAAAAAGATAGTTAGAAAAAAAAGCAAATTATTGAGAAAGATGGAGAAGCTACTGTTTGATGCTACTAAGAGATAAGGGATGACTAAGGATGCTTTTGGATGAGGTCATAATGAAGTCATTGATGGAGTCACGGATGCTTCAAAAGCACGGGTCATCCCGAAGGCCTCTGCTAAGTGTCGGTCATGCATGCCATGCTGTGTCACCCAGACTTCCTCTTCAGGACCCACGGTTTCATTCCCCAGGGAAAGCTGTAGGCTGAAAGTTCCCAGCTGCCTCAGCTGAGGAAAGGCATCTTGTCCAAGGTCATGTCCCTTCCTGGAGCAGCTTGCATCAATAACTGATGGACCTGAGGGTATAAAGACACAGTCCTTTCACACCAATAGGGACAGTTCAGAAGGGTCATCCCAACTTCAGAGCTCATGCTGGAATCAGCTGAGGCCAGCGTTGCAACCCAGCCACACCCCTGCCCCATCCCACTTCCTTCCTGCTTCCACACAGCTGTAGATGCTGACAGGGTGCCCCGTGAACTCCCGACATGCTGGGCCCCATCTCACAGCCCGCTTCCCTGGACCACAATGGCTACGCTGTATTACTAAAGTCGATAAAAATAAAAATGACAATAACATCAGGGAAAGAGTTTCACACCAGGAGATCAGTATATAAATGATATTTAACAGATGAATGAGAATAGTTTCTTATAAACAGACATTCTGAAATTTAAAAGGAATTAAACCTGAGGAAAGTTAGTAGGAACGAGCTATTCTCCAGAATCCCAAACCCATCAGCCTTGCAAAAAAATGAGATGGTGCCATTTGCCTTTGGTGAGAATAGAGTGCCAGGTTTCATAACCCGATTGATGGTGCTGTCACCCATACAACCTCACAATCTCTTTTAATCTCTGCATCTTGTCACTTTGCTGCCGTCTGGAGAGAGGATTAATTTTATTTGTCCCCCGGGGAGATTAATGTACCCTACTGGATTCCGGCAACGAGCGACACCGCTCTCAAACCCAGCAGCACTACCCTGGCTGCAAGACTTCCCTGCCCTTCACCCACTGCCAGGAACACAATGGCCTCCAAAGGCCACCCGCGTCCTCCTCACGGCTGAGGGACAGGCGAAATTCCTTCCAGCTACTCCCAGGAAAAAGGAACCTCTGAGGATCCTGAGACCCGCAAAGTTCTCTCTCATGCTGAGCTGTCTTCCTGGGCTTCCCAGAACTGAGCCATCTCTCCATAAGCCCAGTGGGTCTTCCCATCAGCCACTGGGGGGGGGGGATTTCTCATCTTATGTAAGAGAATGTTCTTTCACACCACCAATTATTCTACTCAACCTCTCAGAGGCTGGGAAAGACAAGAATCATGCCTGTCTGCTCACCACTGTACCTCCAAGAACACAGTGAAATGTCTAAATACATAGCAGGTGTTGTTTGTTGAATGAATGACTGAAACACTCATGCAAGGTAGATTATGAATGAAGGAAATAAAATAATCAGCAAATATAGGTTATAAAGATAGCTAGAAACAGTTCGACTCCATGTAAATCCTGACTAAATCAGACTCCCCTTCCTGTCACCTCCGTGTAAGCCAGTCCCTACAGCTCCCTTGGCAATCTAGTGGCCCATGGTAGACACTTAATAACATCCCTCTGGACTAAGTTAAATTACAATAAAACCTCATTAATGGGTCTCAAGTGCCTAGTCACTTACAAAGGACATGGTCTTTGGTGCCAATACCTCAGAAGAAGGGGAATTACTCAGCACAGAGGATAAGAGCATTACAGGAAAAGAAAGACAGGGACATTTTCTAATAATGGTGAGAAAGGAACCCAAAGGGTAAAATTTAAAGAAAAATATTCCATGTTCCACATTAATAGAACTAGCCTGTTTAAAGCTTCAAGAGTTGGCCCAAGGGACCGCCATGAAATCTGCTGTCTCAATTAACCATCGTGAAGTGAAAATAATACATGTTTGTGGTTCTCACCATTCTGAGGACTTTTATTCTCATTTAATATTCTCGGTAATGCCATGCATTATAGTATTGCTGTTTCCATTTTTCACATGAAGAAACTGAGATCTGGAGAAGTTAAATACTTGCCTAAGGTGACACAGCTGGCAAGTGGTGCCACAGATATTTTACCCTACACAGTTTGTCTAAGGGGCCACGCCCTTCACCTCTGCACTGTACTGCTTCCTGGAGGGACGAATGTGACCCACAGGTCCATCCAGTATTATCTGGCTTTTCCACTCTTTAGAAAGAATGCTCTTGGACAACAACCGTATGTACTTCTTGAAGTCCAGTTAACATCTAAGGCTATACCTCAGCATCAAGGTTGTGAGGAACAGTAAGTTTAACATTGTGGGTGTTTAAAACAAAACAAGCAAAACAAAACAAAATAGAAAATGGACTGCATTTGAGGGCAGTGGTTTTCATCTGCTTTGTTCACAGCTCAACCCCAAGAGCCTGGCACATGGTGGGCATTCAAAAACATCTGTTGAACTTGTAACTAAACCAAAATGAGATATACAGCATCCCCTACACAGGTGTCACACAGACTTTATGGCACAATTAATATCCAGTCTGTGGGTTCTTGGAAGAACCCAAATTGTCAGGTCTCATTTCCTATTTGCATTTTATTCTAGAATCATTCTGTGAGATGATCAAGGCAGTTTTATGAGGGCTAAGGCATGTCTCTCCAAAGTCACACAACTTGCTGGAGGACAAAGTAAGTAGGACGAAAACAGAGGTCTTTTCAAATGGTCTCACAAAAGATGCACGTGTAGTAGATATTTTCTTAGCCTCATGAGCCCAAGTTCAAGAGTTGCTTTGTTAATCACTCAATGACTTTTTATTTGTATATTGAGGTGGATTATCTCATGGTTAAGAGGCATGGAACAAATGGCAGAATTAGGTAAGTTTCTTCATGCCTCTGAGCCTTAGTTTGCTCATATGGAGAAGGCTGACAGTTATCATATGGAGATGAATGATAGTCATCTCTACCAGTCGGGAGAAAAGAACCACTCTGGACATTTCAAAGAAAGGGCACTTAATATGGAGACTTGTTTACCTGGGTGATGGAAGGGATGAGAAGCCACAGAGGATGGTGAGGCAACCAGAGCTTAGCTGTATCAAGAAACCACTGCCTCCTACAGTTGGTGTCAGAGCAGGTAATGACTCCAGCCCAGAAGCCAGGGCTTGTGGAGCTGGATCCATGAAGGAGACCCAGCTGCTCCCAGAGCCACCACCAGTGTCAACGCAAGAAAGGAGACATATTCTCACTTCTTCCTGCCCACCAGCCCTTACCCTTCCCTCCTATTGGCTGAACCTACGTAGAAGCCAGGGAGCCTGGGAAATGTTATACAGAACAGAGCAGAAAAGGACAGAGAATGAATCTGGAAACAAACAGGCCAGCGACCAGCTCAGGACTTCACAGAGCTGCTGTGAGATTAAAGGAAATATACATAAAGTGCCTAGCACTGTGCCTGATATGTAATAGTGCTTAATGAAAGTTATTATTGTTATATACATGAGGCCCCAGGCTAGGCATGGGTAATCAAAAAGACATAGGCTCTGCCACCAGTGGCAAGCAGCCTAGTCATCGTGGCCCACTTTTTAGCTATGACGCATTCTGTGGGCCTCGGAAATAAAATCTTCTAGGGGCATCGTTCCGCCATACTGTTTTAGGTGACCAACTTCAGAGCACAAATATCATCTCATCAAGCATCGATGATTACAGAGAAGAACAGGCCAATCGTGGTGTACAAATGTTTACTCTGCTAGAATAAAAGGAGTCATTAAAAGTGCAAAATATTTTCATGTGGGACACAAAATGATCTGCCACTAAAATAAGCATCAGCTCAGTCATCTTCTCCAGTAAGAGTGTGGCTCTGTGAACGTAATAGTTCACAGCATGTCTGACTTAAACATACTTAACACTTCCTAAAAAGGCAATGGCTTTACCATTGGAGGTTCATTTTAAGAAAGCCTTTTCTCAAAACATGCTCCCCACATCGCTGACATAAAACGTGGATGAGGGGTTCGTGACCCCGGCCATGAGCATAGCCTGTGGATGCTGCTAGACTAAGAAATCTTTCTTCTCCATTTCTCGATCTTTATCCCAGGCCTTGGAGTCACAGACTATTAATGCAGGAACTCAGAAAACACATTAGCGTCTTTCACTAAGATGTGGAAACCACTTCGAAAACACTAATGCCAAGTACTGCTAACATTCGTTATCAGTAGAAAGACCAGGTAGACCGGGAGAGCGACTTAACCATGGCGACAGGGCCAACCACACCTGAGAAGCATCCTATACGCCACGCTCTCTCATCCTGTCTACATCTACTTGGGGACATGTAGAAAACTGGCCATGGGGGAGAGTTATACTCCTCATTTTTGAAGTGATAATGCCATCTTAAATATCAAGCTTCCTGAAGCATTTTAATTAGGTGAGAAGGTATAATTTGTACCTTCCGACTAAATGAAATAGCTGAGAGTTTTAAACTCGTGTTCAAAGAACATGAATTAAAATACTGCTTTATGTAGAGCAATAAAAATTACAGGTAAAATGGAACTGGATGAATAACCTCTTTCCTATACAAAGTGAATCAGCTTGATAGCTCAATCACTCGGAATTCGCGATAGGTTTAAAACAATGGAATGAATGGCTTTGTCATTCTCAATGCTGATCAAAAACTTTTCAAAAAGGAGAGTTCCTAGACATGACCGATTTCATTCTGGTATTGTTTCCTGGTTCTATCTTTTTGGTCCCCAGTATAAATGATATCACCGTTCCCATTAGTTAGGCTGGAGGTACTGCCAACCCATAATTACAAATGCCTTCCCCCACCCCCCAAGCATTCTGTTACATGGAGCTGTCAGAGAGTTTCATCTCCAATTTGTAATGGCACTACTTGCTTTATTTAGGCTCGGGTGATACAGGATGGATGCCCTTCTGGAAAAGTATGTGTATTTAAAATGGCAGAGCACGAATGATTTATACGGGGAATAACTCCTTAGTCTGTCAAAGACCTGGCAGAATCTTTCTGGGAAAACTAATTGCAGCCAGTTCCTTCCACTGCTCGGAGATGAACTATCGGCATCTCTGCCCGCTATCCTAAGAGCCGACCTTCCAACCATAAGAAGAAAGGAAACCAGAGTCCTCACTCTCAACATTTGTACATGCCTGATAATGCTAAGCCAATTATGGAGAGCTGAACGTCCCCCTCACAAACATTCACCATTTTCTCTGATCGTTACAAAATCATGTGACCTTTCTGAACCATTTAAGATGTATGCAAAAATAAGTTTTATCCTGCAGCCACACTAACATACGCGCTGTGAGCATCAGGTCAGTGATGCCCTTGTGTCCTCATAAAGGACAGATATGCAGGCTGCTAATGCGATGGGGAAAGGCGAGAAGAGGGTCTGTCCCCAGCGCAGGAGACATTCTGCCTGAGTTCCGAGGGCTGTCCTGTCCACCGACTGTTTTCCCATTTCTCTTCACCCCACCATGGTCCCTTCTCCCCAGTCCCTTTCCCTGACCACCCTTCAGTTAGTCTGAGAACCACAATGGACTCACTGCTTACCCACTAAAGTTGTCTACAACCATGTTAAGAAATGGGGCGCAGCGCCCAGCATGGCTCCCTACAAGACCAGAGCCACCAGAACATCGCTGAATTCTCCCAAGGAATGGCCAAAATTCAATTCTCTGATTCCCCCGCCCCCTGCCCCCTTCCCAGGAGACATTTGGCAATATCTGGAGACATTTTTGGTTGTCACAACCAAGGGAAGGAATATTACTGGCATCTAGTGTGTAGAGACCAGGAATGCTCTTATAAACATCCTACTATGCACAGAACTGGCTCCCACAAGAAAGACTTGTCTGACTCAAATGTCAATAGTGCCAAGGTTGAGGAGCCTTGATCTAAATTTTAATCAAGCTATGCAAAGAAAAGGGTTCAGGCAATTTTCTCTCGCAACTGGCACAAACAGTGCACAGAAGCTACACCCCAAGCAGGAGCTCTGTTTAAGCCCCACATTTGCCTGATTCAGCAGATCACACTTTAATAATGTAATTCAATTCTTCCTCATCTTTTTAATGTTATTTGGGCCCTTTAATATAATTTGGCAAGCTATTATAGTTGTTACAGCTGCTAGTTTTGCCCTCAATACTGATTTCACTTATGACCTCAGCCAGAATAAGATTTAAAGTTTGAGATGATGTAAGTGAATAAGGATTATTAGATTTATTCGTATGGCAATTTAAATAAGAAACTGCCTGGCTTAGAATAAGTGGTAAATGAAAAATGCTAGTGATTTATAGACCTGTCCATTTTAAAGATTTATATGATGTGTGGGATGATTAAGTAAGAGACAGTCCTGATTATATGAAATATGTAATTCTTGTAAATGCAATATTGGAAGCAACCTGCTAAACAGTGCTGCTCTCGGCTAAGTAACTTTTATTATATGATTATTGTAAACTGGTATGTAGTGTCATGTACAAATTGCACATGGAGTCCCTGCTCTAATTCTTTATAGCTGAATGGGAGGATGGTCATAGGAAATGCATCTAACTTCAACCTTGAAACATCGGTCACTTCAGTACCCCAAAAGGCAAGGCAGACTGGTGATCCCAGCCCTGACTCAGGGACTGCCAGGCCTGAGGAACACACTCGCCTTTGTAGAGGACTCGGCCGCTCTGTACAGGTTGCAGTACCCGGACTTATGAAATAGCGATGATCCATTTGTCATATTTAGTGACACACTTTGGGGAAAACACTCGTGACCGCAAAGTACTGTAATCAGGAAGAGAAATACAAGACAGAGCGATGCAGTTTCCTTTCCCAGTTACGAATCCTTCTCGTATCAAGGCAGCACCCAGAGCCTGCGCACCGGGAGGGCTCAGGGGTGATTCACCCGTTTCAGGTTGCCTCCCCTTCCAGGAGCCTCAGAACCCCCGAGAGAGCCAAGGCCCAGTGGCTCCCTGAGGTTTTGTTCCTAGCTGAAAAGTCAGCAAGAGGATCGCTGTGGAGGAATGAGCGATGCTTTGATTCTTATCTCTCAGGAGTGGAAATAAGTGAGAAATAGTATTAATATTTAACTTACCTTGACAGCTGCTTGGCACAAACAAATAAACAAACAAACAAACAAACAAAAAACCCTGTCCTAGGAGAACACAGAGACCTGGGTAGCAGCCGTTATGCTCCCACAAATTCTGCAGGACCTTGGTTATATTGTCCAGCTCTGAAAACTCAAGGTGAGAGCTTCTATATCCACTTCTCAGGGTCGATATGAGATACTAAGGGGGAAACTGAAAGGAAAGCCCTGTATAAAGCAACAGGCAACATACAAATATGAATAGAGGAACAGGTTCAGAAGACAAAATGAAGGCCAAAGCGGAAACTGGAAACAGCTTTGTTCAATAAACACTCACGAAGGCGCTTAGAGCAACCAAGAGAAGCAACCCACGAGAACTTAGGGAAGCTCTGGGAATACCCAAACTCCTCAGTGTTTATACAGACAGATTAAGTGCTGAGGATGAGTTTAACTCCTTGGGGGTTAGGGGTGGGGGATGGCAGCAAAGTAGAAAACTTCACAGAAGAAATAATACTTAAGCCGGCTCTTGTAGAATGTAGAGGAGGTGGACAAAGAGAGAAAGGAGGGACTCTTAGACTACCCCCATGTCTGACCGAGCTGGCCCTGAGACCACTGTGAGGAAGTGCAGGAAACTGCAGACACACATTTGGTTTGTTATCAGGAACCAGGGGCACACATACAGTCACACTTTGGGAAGGAGAGAGACCCAGGGTTCTGCAGATCTAGAAGCTTTCAAAGCTGGCAGGGATCAGAAACTCTTACTTAAATTCCAACCTCATATGGAAATGTAATATCCTTCATAAAATATGTGAAATTTTAAATGACTCATAGCAATTATACTCACACCATTCTTTCTCTAATATAATGTTTGTATCATTCACTGATCAAATACAATTCTTTTCAACTTTTAACATGACCAAGGATTTTTATTTACTAAATAGAATTCCCCAATACAGTGATTTTAATAAAATAAGTATTTTTCTTTCATTTAAACAGTAAATGTTGTGGTCCAGAGTCCTGATAAACTGATTATTATTTCTGAAAGACTTTGATTAAATCTGATGGCATAAAGACAGAATCTTATTTATGCCAAAGTAATTGACCTTAAAAAACATTTTTAAAAAATATGATTGTTTAGCTCTGTATTTCTTTTAATAACCTTAAAATCTTATGCCCACTGAAGAAAATAATAACAAAAAGGACCCAGGCTGTCAAATCATGGCTCTCCTCACTCAGAAAATAGAAATATTTTTAGTTGCTAACTGAAGACATCACCATGGAGCAAAAAGTATAGGTCAAGGGAGAAACTAGCAAATTAAATAATGAGATGCATTTGTTTGCTGGAATTTTATCACCCTTTTAAAAAACCTACTTATCCAGCAAACATTAAGTTTTAGATTTATTTCCTAATTACTACATTAATAGATCCCCTAACATTTTTCTGATCAGTTTTATGAATTGATTAATAAGGCAATCATGGTTTGGGAAAGCTTTTATATGCCACCTGATATTGATGTCATCTATAAAAAGACAGCCAAGCGAGCACCTGATATCCAGTAAAGGCAGGTTCAAAAATTGCAGTCTTAGAAAGATAATGGAATGACCATGACCTCAAGTAGTTTGAGCCAAATAGCAACTGTCAACTCCTGATAGCAGTATTTGACCTCTGAGGCAAGTGACAGAAACCAACCTGAAACAGCCATTTTCTCAAATCCTGTTAAGGATAATAAACCATGGAGGGGAAAATCACCCACCTGAGTGAGGAAGCCTTTTGTAATCAATGACCTAGAAACAGGCACCACAAGTTGGGTGGAAAATATCAGGTGCAAAGGGATTCTTAGAGTTTATTGCTTTAGATCAAGTGCCCACTGGATTTTGGCAGAGTGTTAGTTTGGGTGGTAGCTGCTGTTTTGCTTTCTTTTGATTCATTTTAAGTTCTTCCCAAGGAAAATTTCAACAGACATAAAAGTATAGAGAACACTCTATTCTATCCCCATCTACCGATCAGAGAGCTACACTAATTACTGACTCAGGCCACTCTTGTTTCATCCATAGTTGGACATCATATCATTTCACCCATAAATTTTAAATAAGTATTTAAGTGAATAATTGAAAAATATTTAAGTACACATTTGTAAAAATAAACTTTAAAAAAAAAAAAACATGAATCCAAAACCATTATCGCCTTTAAAAAATTAACAATAATTCCTTAGTTTCATCAAATGTCCACTTGGTGTTCATTCTTCCCAGTTGTCTCCTAAATGCTTTTTACAGTTTGTTCCCATTGTTCAAATAAGATCTCGAGGCCCCCCTCCCCCACTTTAATTTTCCTGGCCGTTCACTTATTGAAGATAGAGAGTCATTTGTCCTAGAGCTTCCCACATTCTGGTTTCGCCCTCTGTGTCCTATTATTTTCTGAGAAGTGGTGGTTAGATCAAGGCCTGATTAGATTCATGTTTGATTTTTTGACAAGACCACTTTATTAGAGGTGTCATGTACCTCCATCAGAAGCGTCATGGTGTCTGGTTGTCTCTCTCTGTGATGTTAGTGGCCACTGATGATCGATGGTCTCTGTTAATACAGGCTGTTTATAGAAAAGCACTGAACCGAAACATTCAGAAGATTTTGGTTTAAAATAAAATGAATAAAAATAATTTTAATCTGTGCCGGCAGATTGCAGCACACAGCAGCTCATTTAACCATTATAACACCCTTATGCTGAGGAGGACTTCAACTCAGCCAGTCTTCCAAAGCCCATTCATTCTCTTAGCCTCCACAGAAACAAACAGCCTTGTGAGTTCTATGGGCTACAAAAGGAGAGACACTTGCAAGTTAGGTAGCATGAATAATTAACAGAGGTGGAGGTGAAGCCGTAGCCAAAAAATGGTTGAATCTTTAAAAACACAGTATACATTTATTCTTTTAAAAATAGATTTAAAAAATCAAGTAACTGTTTATGAACTGGCAACACAATCACTGAAGGGGCATATCATCTGATAACGATGTGAATGCGACTATAGTCACAGTGTCATCTTGGTGCTGGCACAGAAAAAGGCAGAGGAGGTTCAGGAAATGTCACCAAAGTCACTAGAAGCTATGACACACTGCCTTTTGCACAAATCAACTTAGAGTTCTGTTACCCACACCCAGTGTGCAAGGGTTGCCAAAATTAGAGTCATTTCATTAATCTCCCATGCCAGAGAGTGGTGGCCATACATCACTCCAGGTTACATTGACAGCAAGACAATAACATTACATTTCCACAGTGTATCAAATAGCATTTCTCCCAATTCATTTGCTATCAGAGTCTCTATAAAAATGTCTTATACCTAAAATATGTGTCTCTGTCTTTCAGACATCAACAAAACTTGCTTCAAGATAAACATCTTATTTTTGAGTATAAAGGAAGTATGGAAGCTTCACTTCAAATGACATTTCTAAAAAAGATTAATATATATTTTTTAAATGCTTGTCTCATTCCCACGAGGGAATGGTGTCTTGTGGTTAGAAGGAGGAAGAAGAAGACAGAGCAGGAGAAGAGAAGGAAAGAAGGAAAGAAGAAAGAAAGGGAGGGAGGGAGGGAGAGAGGGAAGAGGGCAGGCTTAAACTTATAGTTTAAGGCTGATAAACTATAAACTTATAGTTTATAGGAAGATAGCTCTTATTACACTATTTAGGAAATTAAAATAAGTGTCAAAAACAAAACCATATAGCCAAATAAAAAGTGCTGCTTTATCATCTAAATGTATTTTTAAAATTAAACGACCAAGCAAACTAAAAATTCCTTCTTCCTCCTATATCTTCATCTCTCATAGCTCACTTTAAATCACAGTGCATTTGTTCAGGATTCTAATTCGAATTTTAAGTTCTAATGGAGTCACCCCAACCTCCACAACAGCGTTTATTTAAAAGAGCTGTCGTAGTAGGTATTTCTGTAAACTATCCTCTGAAATAGTATTCGTCCCCAGTGACTTAAAAAAGCAATTTAAAATTATTCACGTTTGATAGAAAAATTAGGATCCTTTTTTAATAAAGTAAGGCATTATTTAAAATGGGAACGGGATCTCAATGCATTGTAAAATAAAAATCAGAGGCAGGAGATAGAGTCAAGGGGTTTGTGCTATCATCATTTTACTGTTATTATTACAGCCAAAAAGTCTTTACATTGCCCAGATAAACGTATCTGGTTCTTTCATCTCACATAAAGCATTACGTTACGGGATGTTTCCGTAACAGTTCATTAAATATCGCTCCTTGCAAACAGTTCCTGCTGCTCTATTATCCAGCTTTTTTTTTGTCCTTAGCGTCCCTGCCCCCGCCACCCCACTCCCACCCCCGGAACCATTTCACATCAGATTGTGAACATAACTTTCCATCACATTACATATCTCTTAACTGTGCGCTGAAGAAACCATTCAGTAAGTTAAAGTCTCGAAAACAACACAACAGAGAAGAAAACAAAGCCCGCTGGTTCAGAACAGGACGCGCAAACCACTCGCTGCAGACAAAGGAGGACCCAGCTCCCAAGGCGACGGGGAGAGGCGCGCATGCGCCGTGGTAGCGGGACAGGGCGACGCAGGGAAGCGGAGTAGAAAGAGCAGCAGGGCTGCAGCCAGCCAGTCCTGGGTAGAAATCCTGTTATGCTACTCACTAGCTGTGTGCTTTGGGGCAAGTGGCGTCCTCTCTCGGCCTCAGTTGCCCCATTTGCAAAATGAAAAATACCACCTTGTAGAGTTATTGTGAGGACTAAAGAGAGAGCACATGTATAGCTCGCTGCTTACTATGTGGTAGCATCTCAATAAATGGTATTCGTTATCATATACCATCGTATCTCTGATCATCGTCCCAAAGATGCAAGGGACATCACCATAGCAACAACACTATCCTCACAGTGATTATATAGAAAACTAAATTGAAACAAATTTAGATAATACCCATCCATTTAGACATTCTTTCAGAATTTGGGCTAAAAGTGGAATAGTGTAAGTGGGTTGCCAGCTGATGTGCTTTATCTTGCCTGTGTATTCACCGCTCCCTTCCTCTGATCAGAGAACAGAAACTAGAGTCTGTAAAGGAGCACAGGCCTTTAAAAAGTGACATGGAGTGAACAGAGCCCCCAAACTGTCCAGCAGCAGAAAGTCTATCTACAGCACTCCAAACTCAGAAGCACCCCAAATCTCATTATTAGCCTCAACATTATGATTTCATGAGTCCGTCCTGAATCTACACCTCTGAGGTAGACACAGAACCATCTGATCTGGAATGTTAAAATATGGATACGTTTCAAAGGCAGTGAGTGTGTCAATATAAAGATATGACAGGCCACATCTGAATGCCACACTTGACAGATGTTTCCTCATAGGGAAAAAAGGGTCAAAGGCAGGTATTTACTGCACACATTTCCTTTCTGAAGCTATATGGGAATATCGAATAATATCACAGGTTAACTATTCATTTTACTTTTTTCTCCCTGTAAAAGATTTATGGGATTATAAAAGTCTGTCCACAAACTGACCTAATCTGAGGATAGAAAAAAAAAATATGACAGTGCATTCTACTGTTTCTCCAGATCCAAACACACACACACACACACACACACACACACACACACACACACACACAGAGTCTGGCAAAAAAAAAAAAATCAGCTTATTGATAAAAAAAGGTATTTCCTTGAGAAAATTGTACCTCTGTGAGGGTAACGGTCAGGCATTTCTTCCTATCTTGCTATCCCTTAAACACAGGCCTACCAAATATTTTCCTTCTCCAGTTGCCATTATCACGGGAATACCACAGAAAAAGCTCTGGACGGCCATGAGTCTTAGCTGGATCCATAATAAAAGGAGTCAGATATCCTCCCACCTTCCCAGGAAGGCTCATGACAAGGACCTATATTTATTCTGGTGAGGTTGACATGGGCTAAAAGAGAAACGTTGACATGCAGGTGAATCTGAAAGGCTCAGAAATATATTTGTAATTTATACAAGATTAAGTGTCAGTCACTCCTATTTGGAGGTGGGGAGGACAATCATAAGACACTGGAAACACCAAACAGCCTGAACCACCAGACACAAATAAGAGAACCCAGGAGCTGATGCAACATCTTCCCTTGGGCTGGATGGCTGCAGAGGTGAGCTCCTGGAGTGGCATTAACCTGGGAGAAATCTAAGTAGGCCAAGGAAGTAAGCCACTGCCTCCAGCATCCAGCCCTCAGTTCATCTATCACTGTTAGCTCTGAACCAACTGGGCCACTTCAGTCTGTCTGGTGAAGAGCCCCTGCGGGTTCTCGCAGCATGTCCCCAACAGTCCATCACTGATCTACATCCAAGCTTAGTCCAGGGGCCCTGAGGAGCCCTGGGGTTCTCTGGTTAGGGCCCACCTCACCTACGGCTCTGACCTGGTTTGACTTTAAGGGCAATGAGAGTCTCTCTCCTGAAAAGTTCTCTCCCCCTATCCCCAGTACCCCTCACTCATATTCCCAGTTTAGATGCTTCAGAGGGCCCTATCTTTGAATTGCCCTATCTAGAAGCTTCCTTTATGCAAATACATTAAGGCAAAATTTTTAAAAGTACTTTAGCTGATGCCAGTTATCTGGGGAAATGGGAGGGTGAGGGCCCAGAAGGAAGGAGAAACTGCCTGGGGCAGGGCGACCTAAGTAGGGGACCAGAAGCTCTGGGCAACCTAGGAGAGCAGGGAGGCTCTGATTGCTAACAGGGGAGTCAGGTGAAAGGTGATAGAAAGGAACTGCGAGCATGAGAATTAGGGCAGACAGGGACGGCCATTCCTCCCCATCTCTTCATTTGAGGTCCTGACTAAAGTCCAGAAGGATCTGGAATAGGTTGGGCAAGCCTCTGTAGAGATTTTCCATTCTCTCATATAGTTGGTCCTATTTTCAATAATCTAAAAACAGTTGGTCAACTATGACCCACGGGCCAAATCTGGTCCACCACCTATTTTGTACCAATGAGCTAAGTATGGTTTTTACGTTTTTTAATGGTAGAGATAACATCAAAAGAAGAATACTTCATGACATGAAAATTATAAAATTCAAATTTTGCTGTTCATAAAGTCTCACTGGAACACAGCCACACTCATTTGTTTACATAGTGCCTATGACTGCTTCCTACTCTCAAAGCCTAAAATATTCACTATCCAGCCCTTAACAGAAAAGGTTTTCTGGATCCCTAATCTAGATTGTGGTTAACGATTTGGGTGGATGCACCAGCACTGGCTTCTCAGGCCTAATTTCCTTACCTATAAAATGGGGACAAACCCTTGTAGGGCGAGGGTAAGAACTAAACTAAGTGCTTAGCACAGGATCCGGTCACAGTAAGCGTTCAATAAATGTTAGCTATTAATTTGTTTCAATGTGATTAAACACCGGCACACAATATTATTCTTCCCTGCCTCCCAGTCCTCCATGCTGAGTAAGGGTACACCTTGTACTCAAACAAGACTGGAGAGTAATCCCCTTCAGTATGGCCCCGGCTACCAAAAGATTTCAGGAGAAACAATTGCATAACAGGAGTGGACAGCTGTTTCTGCATCAACCTCTAACCCCTTGAAATTCAACCTTCTATTTATTTCCCATGATTTAAGTAAAAGCAAATAAATCATCCCATAACCACTTTAACAGAAGAAGTTAATCAAGGCAGAGAAGTGATATGACTCACAAATAATTCTGACAATGTTACACCGACTCGGGCAACATGAGCTGAGATGATTCACTGCTTAAACGGCTCTCTCACCGCGGTGAAAGCAGCTGGCTGGAAGTTAAGTACCTTGGGGCAGACGCTCTTACACTTTAATTCAAGAATTTCCAGTTTTTTTTAAGATGCTCATTAGTGTCATTTGAGGCATATATGGGGGATTAAGTTAGAGAAAAAACAATGGAAGAAACAAAGCTCAGAGTACCTTGAGGGTGAAAAGAAAGAGGAAGAATTATAGAAGGGTGAAATGAAAAGAGGGTCAGCCCCTGATACAGGTGGCTGGGTTATACAGCCCTCAACCAGCCAACACCAGACGCAGGCTGATGGCTATTACTTTCCATGCTTTTAGCCTGCGGGTTAAAATAAAAGCGCAAGGGACAGAATTCTAAGGACCTGGGCCAGGTAACAAAATAGTAGCTCCCATCTCTGAAACTTTTTACAGTCAATGTGCCCAGCAATCTGCTGAGTATTTTCTGTGCGTTATCACATTTGACTCACCCGATCCAATGAGGTGGGTTTTCTTGGCTCCATTTCACAAGAGAGGAAACTGAGGATTAGGAAAATCAACTTTCTAAAAGCCGCACCACTAATGAGCAGCAGAACTGGAATTTCAAACTTACTCTCTTTGATTTAGCAATACCTATACATATAACTAAATTCAAAAGGTGTGGAGTGAAAAATAAGCAAATGCAGCTCCTTCCTTCTCTCCCTCCACAGCGGAAGTTGCCCCTGCTAGCTTCCTTGGGATTCATCCGCAGAGACTCCGCGCAGTAGCAAACATGTGCGCACGTTTTGTTTCATTCACCGTGGTAGCGGAGTAAACACACTGCCCTACAGCTGGTTCCCCCCTCAACCCTGAATACTGTTTCTTAGGGAACTTTCTGTGTCAGTCTTTGTAAAGCAGAGACCCGAGCCAGACTACCCAGCACCCAAATCTGTGCTGATGACCATCTGGCCACATGGCCACCGGGTACAAGTGAAGAAAGAAGAAGAAGGCCTGGGTGCCAACCTCAGAGTCCGGGCTTAAAGGAGAAATTCTCCTTGAGCATCTGCCGTTTCTAGGGCACGGTGGTAAACCCAGAGAGCACAAGGCTTAGTCCTCCCTTCCATTCGTTGAGTTAAGATGCATCTACCTACTATCAATCACGCCAGTAGGGAGTTACCCAACAGGGGGTGTGAAGGGGCTCAGGGGGAGATATCTTGGAAGGTGAAAACTGTTCAGAAAGAAAAGGAGGAAGCCCAGGTGGACTTGAATGAAGTGAGGGTCAGCCCCTAATTCAGGGGCCTGAGTTACATTGCCCTCAAGCTGACCTGCCAGCTGACCTAGGAGCCGCCAGTCAACAGAAGTGAGAAATGCAGGCCTATGACCGTTACTTCCCATGCTTCTAGACTGTGGGTTAAAATAAGAGAGCAAGGTACAGCATTCTAAGTACCTAAGTCTAAGTATCTTAAAAAGGAACGGCCTGAGGAAAGGGGAGGCCAGTGGCTTGGAGGCTCCTCCCCAACACAGTGCAGCCAAGTCACGTGGAACCACATGTTGTTGATTGTATCATTGGGATGCATTGCAAGTCCTTTGCTATTAATAGTGGAAAGAGTCTCAGCTTTGTGTCCACTTTGAAAATACCTCTGGGCTCCCAAGTGCAGTGATTTTCAGAGGGCTTATGACAGGTCCCACCCCCAAGACAAGTGGGGAGGGTGGCAATCATCTGAGAAGCTTTTCAACTCTTCTTCCCAAGTCTAAGAACTCCACCTTGCCTCACATATTCTGAAAGTTCTTGGGGGCGGGTGTGGGGAGCAGACTTTAAAAATCATTCTACACTGGACTCCGAGAAGTGAAGCTGTGGTTCTGAACCCACAGTGATGGGGCCTCACCCAGCCCCTGCGCAGCTGGAGTTGATTTTAATTTGAAATGGGTGGGTCAGCCTTTAATTTTAGCGTGCAGAGGGATCACCTGGATGGATGCTCGTCAAACATTCGGGTTCCTTAGCACTATCTCTAGAAATTCTGACTCAGATGAGGACGGTGAAAAGGGAGACAGTAATGTTCACAGCCCACCCACAGCTGAATAAGCAAAGCATTCCATTTCCATGATGGCAGTTAGGGCAATTTCCATCTGTCAGTAAGCAGGTATTAAACAAGCGTACAGGGGTTAGGAGGCTGCCTGGCGTTGACAGTTTTTAAAAGATATGTTTTAGGGCCTTGCGTTAGGGAGCATATAAATGAGCCGTGTGCATATGCATGAGTGTGCATGTGTGTGTGCAATTCACTTAAGGAAGGTCAGGAACATAGGGGACTAGAAAGAGGGAGATGACAAATGGATAAAGGTACACCTGTCCCTTTCTCTCCTGTAACATTCGGGGAGAGTGAGAACATTTCCTCTCTTCGTCTCAGATTGTAAAAGGGAGTGATAGGAATGTAGTTGCGAAGTTCCTTGGAGGCCCCTTCTCACACAGTAGCAGGGAAAGTAACCGATGGTCACAGAACAAGCTAGAGGAGTGTCAGATCAGGACAAGGAGATCACATAGCCCTGCCTCATTTTACAGTAAAGTAACGAAAGGCCAGATGTATGGAGCCAAGACTTGAACTCAAAGCCTCCTTAATGAATGTATTTGACCAATACTGTTTATTCCAGATGTGAATGACTGATTGGCCACATACGTAAAAATAAACGAAACTAAGACTAGCATCAACGGTACAGTATGTACCTGGAACATGGTCGGCCCTCAATAAATATTTGTCAAGTGAATTAATGTCTCGTCTAAAAGATACACAATGTTGGGCATTTGAGATCTTGCTCCCCAGCAAATGTCATCAGTTTGGCTCAAATAAACTCTTACAAAAAAAAAAGATAATGCAAGGTTGGGTCAGATGGCTGTGAAGGGCCCAAATTTGGTGCTTGATGGTTTTCTATGAAACATGGCTAATAATGAAACAATCTGTATTGATCCCTTATTTATGTGTCCAGAACGATAATAATAGCCAACACTTACTGAATTCTTTCTAGGTGCCAGGCACTTGTTTCACATACATTAACTTACTTAATCTCTATAACAATCCTATGAAGCAGGAACTATCATCTCAATTTTACAAATGAGGCACACAGAGGCAAATTAACACAGGCCCTTACTTCACAGAACTTATTAGAAAAATTCAAGAACAAGTAAAATCAAACAATGGCTATTGGATGGGATTTCTTAGTGCAATAAGAATTTAGAATTTTTAGGGCAATAGGCGTTAGCCCCATAGGAGAAGGCATTCTAGCCTGCAGAACTGGAGGTGGGATTTTAGCTGCATTTTAAAATATAAGCAAGACTGAGAGGTAGGAGAGGGAGGCATGAGGAATAAGGGAAATGGCATAAACAAAGGCACAGAGGTCAGAATAAAAAGGTATGCTCTGCCTGGAATGGACACTGTGCATCCGGGATTAGTGAGAAGTAAATTTGAATAATATAGGCAGAGTCAGGTTATACAGGTCTTAGACCTAGGTGAGGGAGTTTGGCTGACTATATAAGAAGCCTGTCTAGTTTCTTGACTAGACAATAGCTCAACAAGATCTATATATAAAAGATATTAACTTAGAAAAAAGCCTAGAAGAAAGGGAGAGGACAGCAGCTTGAAGGCTTAAAGACCAATACAGTGATGGCTGCATTAATCTAGGCCTGGGGACAGTAGAAAGGGAGGGAAAGAAAAGACACATCCGTGAGATGGTATTATTGAAAAACAAGCAGCCATACGGAGTTCTCCTGTAGGCCGGGCCCTGCGCACGCACCCTGTGAACTCATCTTGTGACGTCATCACAGCATTTCTGGGAGGGGGTGTTATCGTCTCCGTTCCAGCGAAGAGAAAACCCAGGCCCTGGCCTCAGAGCCTGTGCTCGTAGTGACACACACACAGGCTCTGGCAACAAATTGGATGACTCAACGTCTTATCAGGAATGGCTGCTTTCAGAATGGCTTCAAAGTCATTTGAGGGCAGGGAGACGATAAATTCTGTTTGAGATTAGTTGAGTTTGAGCTAACCGTGTGTTTGTGCAAGGAGCTGAAAATACTAGATGAAGAACAGACCTCATCTCTGAGCTTGTAGGCCAGCTTAAAGATGGAGACTGTGGCTAGAGGGACCCTGGGGAGCCTTTCTCAACCATGCTTGACTTTTGTACCCAAAAATCTCATTTAATGCGCATATTGCTATTCCCTTTCCAAGATAACACACTGAGAGTTATGATGCTCGCTAGCTGGTGGAAAAGCTGAGTTAGACCCCAAACTCTTCCTGTTCCAGAGGCTGCTCACATCAGTATGTTGGCTAGCGGAGGAGGAATGAGTGACCCCCTTCTCACAGAACTGCTCCCTTTGGGGACTTTTGCTGCAGGCTGCAGATGAAAAGGAGTCAGAAAACAGAGTGGACAAAATCATGCTTTTTCTGAAAGAATTCCAGCTTTCTGATCCAGGTGTTGTCAAGAGAAAGTCTTACCAAAGCATCATAGCTGAGTACATCGTATGTGTAAATGTTCTTCCCTTTTATTGAACATTCTTATTCCATGATTACACGACCGCTCTTATAAAAAGGAGACATTAACTGTGACAGATTTATCCCTGTCTTGCAAATATTAACCCTTCCAAGGGCCTTTGGAGCATCTGGAGGCGTAAGTCTGCCGATCCACCAGCAGATGTCTCTGTTTTTCCTAAATGAGTAATGCTCCCTCGGTTCTCAGCCACTACATTTCAGATGCAATTAAAAACCTTTCTCAGCTTGTCCCCAGAGACCCCAAGATGTTTTTGTCTAAAAGCAAAGCATTTCCTTCCTCCTTAATTTTTAAATGGAGAAACATAGCGAGATAGTTTCTATATCTCCTAAAAATCATCATTCAGGTCTCATATACGTGTTTCTAGTGAATCTTATAAAACCTAGCAAGCTTCTACTAAAGAACAAACTACCCTCACCTTTAGTCCTTACTGCAAATCTTACTCACTGGCAAGTTTGCCATACAAGTGGCAGAAGTAGCCCAAGGATAAAAGTTTAAATTCTGTGAAAGCTTCAGAATGGACCACCTCTTATTAAATAAATAAACCCATCTAGAGAAGAGGCCAGACTCCCTCTTTTGGAAGTCCCTGTGATGGAAGAGATACCTAAAAGGAGTTGAACCTTCTGACAGAAGTAATTTTTCATTTAAAATAGTCCCAAAGGGCAACCCAGTGGTTCTATTACTTTCTTACTGCTTATTATGTTTTTTCCCCTCAAGAAGTCAGAATTTTAAAATCAAATTTAAAATAATATTTGCCGAGGGTTTTTCTTCTCCCTAAACAAATTGGGGTCCCGCCTTCAATATATCCATGAGGGCCTTGAGAAATGTCTTCCTCCTGTCAAACCGGGTCATTCCTGCGGGAACTCTTCTCAGTAAGCACGACCCTCATGACACAGGGACACCTTCCCATGCAGTACCTCTGAAGGTCAGGTGCCAAAAACTCAAAACCTGCCCCGGGCCAACTGTTCACAGCAAGGTTCCGGTTTCTACGGTGACCCAGTTTTACACTAAACCAAACGCATCGATTCCTATTTCATCACCAAAAAAACACACATAGACACAAAAAGGAGCCCGGTGGGAATAGACTGACCCTAAGGGAATAAACCTCAGAACTTCCAATAATTATTCAGATCTCAGAATTCCACTTGAAATTCCGAGTCAGTATAATGAGTCAACTTACACTGAAAAACGCATTTTTAAACGAGAGGTACCCCAGGAGTCTCCGTGTGAAGCTCTGGTCTTTTCTCAGCAGAGACTTGGCCCACGTGGCTCATTACGCACTCACCTCTCCTGCATGTGGGAGCAAGGGCCACCCCTGCACGCTGCATGGATCCAATTATCCGATGCTAAGCACGTCTGGCTTTCACTTTTTCCCGCGTATCATTTTCCTTTGTATTCAAGGGAGACACTGCACACCCCTGTTCCGGCTCAAACTACACTAATGAGTGACCAGAATTCACTGCCATCTTGGGTGACACAGCCAGCTGTGCTTTAGATATTTTCTTTCACTGTAAATGACAACGAGAGTGTGTCAATCAGCTGGCATTATGCCACCGATGGCATCTTACTATCACCTGCCCTTTTTTATTTTTAGCTGTGATGGGACAGACAAATACCATCCATCCATTTTGAATGCTGTTCCCCTTATGGAAGCTTTTAGGGGGATTGAGAGCTGGTACAAAGTGCTAGCAATAGAGAGGACCAAGGCTCACCTGGTAGAGCTGGCTACGACGTTAGGACAGACCTAACGAGACTTGGACTCTCCTCATCTAGACTCTTGCAAAGCGGGGAGGGGATGAGGAGGATGGAAGGCCTACTGCTCTGCAGCTTTTGTACAAAAGGAACAAGTTTCTCCTCCTGGCCAAGGGAAAGGGGTTAGAAACCTGGCAGGAGCAGCCCAGGGGAAAGATGTGAGTCGTGGTCCTGGTGGCCAGTCAGGCCTTCTTAGAGCGGTCACCTACAGCTGCAAGGCTGTCAACAAGTCACTTAAACCCTTAGACCTCTTTCTCTTCTTATGTAAAATGGAAATAACAAAACCCATCTTGCAGGTGCAATGAGGATACTTTTCCGCAAATAGTACATGGATACTTTTTTAGTAAATATTTTAATGAAGTATAACATATTTATGGACAAGTTTCACAGTGAGTTTTCACAAAGCAAATATGATGATATCGAGAAACAACATAACGTCTTACTCCCTTCCGAGAATAACTACTATCTTGACATCTAACCCCATAAACTAGCTTTGCCTGATTTTGAATTTTACATAAATGGAATCATACAGGATGTACTACTTCTGTCTGGCTTTTTTTTACTTGGTGTGATATTTCTCAGAAATATCCAAGTTATGACAAGCAATAGATCGTTCCTCCTCACAATTGTATACTATTCCATTGTATGAATATACCACAGTTTTTAAAATCCAGTTAAACATATTTCCTTGCAGTCTGCTTCCTCCAAGGCCAAACCAGTTGGCTTTAAAATATTTATATAATAACAGCTTTATAAAGATATAACCATATACCATACAATTCATCCATCTAATATATACAATTCAATGGCTTTGAGTAGATTCACAAAGTTGTGGAATCATTACCACAATTTTATCTGCCCGCCTCCAGCTACCCACCCCCAATCCTCCAGAGCCTCCAGTCTACCTTCTGTCTCTATAGATTTGCCTCTTCTGGACATCTGGCTATGAATTTATACTGTGGAAAACATGACAGGAACTGCCTAGAACACAGGGGCCAGAATCTGAATTTAAAATCGGTCTTACTTTTATATTCATGAAATAAGACATGAATCCTCCCCTCTCCCTATGAATGGACAGTCTCCTCGGGCCACCTTCCCGACACGTGCACTCACATCAGAATAAACTTACGGTGCTCACAGCCAAAATTCCAGGGCGATCCAGAGTGCTCCCGAAAAGAGACAAGGTCTGCTTAGCAGAGATGGCCACCATGCCCTGAACAAGGTGAGATTTAAGCCGCAGGAACCACAGAATGGGGAAGAGGTCTGGGCCATCCACATCTCACTGGACACCAACCAGTGTACACCCAAGTATCAACACCAGGCCAGGGTCCCTCTCTGCCTCCCATGGCATCATGTTTCATAAGCCACGTATCCCCCACAGAGATGGCATTTTTAGAGAGTTCTTGGAGTGAAGTGGAACTCAGAAAGTCTTACCATTTTATCCAACAGATATGAGAGTTATCCAAAAAAGATGGTTTCACTTACTGAACTAGACTCGAGTTGGACTTAAACAGATTAGGTTTTGAACAGTTGGTGGAATGGGGATGAAGAAGGTCAGGTCAGTCATAAACAAGTAAAGATACTACATTTTCTTGCATCTATGAGTATATTAGTGTGAGTGGATTCGAAGCCTGATATAGACGATGTTTTAGAACAAGCATTAAAAACACCTGACACAGGGGTACTCAATAAGGAGGAGATATTACTGTCAATATTATTAGTTCACCAGCCTCATCACTGCCATTACTATTGTCATTCACTCAGTCCAAAGCAATTCTGTTTTCTTGGGCATATTAGAAAAGTGCCACCCAACAAATTTTTTGAAAGTCTGTGTTTGCTCCCCTCCCAGGAGCAATTAATGACAACTGTGCTGATCTTACAATCTCCCCTAGGCCCCACTGTCACCCCTCACCCCTTCTTCCCCTGCCTTCCTTCACCCTTTTATCTAACCCCTCAGCCCAAAGCATTTGGGCTACTTTCTTCTGGAAAATGTGATAGTTTACAGCTAGACCACCCCATTCAGTTAAAGCAACCAGAGGGCTAAGCAAGGGGAGCTAGAGGTGTGTGTGTGTGTGTGTGTGTGTGTGTGTGTGTGTGTGTGTGATTACCAAGGCTTCCCAAACACCAGCAAGTGAAGAATAAATCATTGGCAGCTAAGTTGAGCTTAACATACATATTTGCTTAAATAAGTCATTGCATACATAAGCTGAATTATCAGAACTTCCTTCCCACTTTGCCAATGGGCATCGTGCATTTGTTATCAAATTCCTTTTGCCTAAACTTTGAAGGTCACCAAATTTTTATTCCCTACCCCACCTCACCCCCAACTTTAACTGGGATGCAGTAAAAGTTCATCTTGGCAGAGGCGAAATCTTATTTATTGTCTATGACCCTCTTAAAGACATATACTTCCTGTGCCTACGGTTGCCACATGCTCAGGATTGTCCAGTATAACCCCAATGGTGATTGTCTTCCATTGTTGCTGCAAATTCACTCCTATTTGTCATACTATCATACCCCAAGTTTTGGTTCTGAAAGTATGGTCTATATATTTTTTTTCTATTCCCATTCTTAAAGAGCAATTTTCCCCATATCCTGCATACAAAAAGAAGGAGAATGTTCTACAGTCTTATCCCAGCCCCCTCCTATTCCCTAAGGTGGATGTTAAAAAGCCTACTTTTGTGAACTCAGCTGGTCAAAAATCAAACCAAGAAAATAGAGTATTTAATTTACTGAGCTGTGACCCTGCTGCAGAATGAGTTACTTGGTGCTTTTAGGTTCCCCGAAGACAGAGTCAGACTCAGCACAGGTATCACCCCTCTCTGGTGGCTCCTCCGCAAGCAATGAAATCCTGCTCCACCTCGCTTTTCTTCTCCATCAAATGGGGCTAACAAGGGAATTATGAGACATAATTGCTGTTTATAGAAGACATCAGCATCTCAGATGAAAGGTGTCAGGGCTGGGTAAAGCTTGTCCCAGACAAGTTAACACTTTGATTAGTGGAGCCCAAGGAAGAAAAATACACCCCATGTCATCTGAGAATTATCCTGCCGGCCAGGAGAAGCAAGGTTTCACTTTACAGAGGACTTGTGGGGATTTTTTGTTCTTACGATCCTTGAATTTCACTTCAGGTCTGAGGTTAGAGGAAGTGCTCAAACCCAAAGGGAAATCCTTCTCATTAGAACCATAGGGCATGCAAATCATTTCTTCCACATAGCCACGCACAGAGTAAGTACTCGGTAAATATATACTACGTGGCCCAATAAATTACTTTATTTGCTCAAATCTGTCCTAATGTCCATGAAACAAGTCCCAAGAACTAGCTTGGCATAACAATTTCAAATCACAAAAAGATGAAGAATCCCATGAAATTACATGACATGATCATTTTGAGTTATAGCAAATGTTCATGCTTCATTAAGAATAATTTATAGAGCCATACATGTATTCCCTCGGGCTGAAGGCTGAGCATGCAAACAACAGCAAAATGATACAAGGTTCAAATTATTTGTATTATTTGAGTCAAGAGAGAGAGAGAGGGAAAGAGAGAGAAACTCTAAAGTAATCTGAGAGATTTTTAAACAACTGCATCAAAACTTACCCATACTCATGAATGCAAACCTGAGGAGACTACCTTCATATTAAACAATAATACCATTGCTCAAAGCAATTTAAAATCCTTCTTTAGAAACTTTATACAGAGCCCGAGGCCCATTCTTTTTAATATCTGTTACAGTGGCAAATCATATTTGCGGGGTAAATTTGATTCTTTTAGACAGCTAAAAGGCATTAGGAAGAGATGAGTGATTGAGTATTCTCACTTACAAACCAAAAGGGGAATGTGATGATGATGTAATGAGAATTAATTTTCTTACACAGCTGATAAACTAGCCCTAAAAGCAAATCTAAAGAAGCAGTTCCAGGAATGGATTCTGAGGGTTGATTTGGTAAATCACTCCCAGAGAGGGGACAAAACCACCACAAAGAACACATCACAAGCGCCATGATACCGAGCACCTGTGTATTAGGATTTATCATTTACTACGTGCTTCGGCATAGCAGACCCTCCTAAGCCCTTCATAACTGCCCTCCCCCAGGGTCTGAGCACAGACCCCTGATGTGTACAGCCTCGAAAAACATCTCCAAATACAATATTGAAACCTTTTTTTTTTTTTTGCAGTATTCTACGATTGCTAAAATATATATTTTTTAAATCCAGTAATGACAATATGGCAGTAATCCTCAATTCTGCCAAGTCTCTCTAGCAGGTAAGGGAGTCTCCCCAAATCCATGAGGGCCTCCAGACAAAGCATGCGCTCTAGAGGTAAAAGTGCCAGCTCGGTGTCAAGAACAGGGAAGAGCTCCTTCAACTAGGTGACACTGGCGTGAGCGTAACCTCCCCATCCTATACAAAGGCCAAACCAACAGAAGAAAAGAGAAAACAGGAAGTTAAAAGACCACAAGAAATGTAAAATCCGAATTCCAAATCAAGAATCTTTGCTATTATCCCTAGCGTCATCATTTCTTAATGTTTCTTACCTCTAATCCTTTTCTCCCAGAAATAATCATTGCACCAGGATACAGTAGTGTCTGTTAATCACTTGCCATGGTCCCAGTGACCCATGGTCAACCGCTGTATGAAAAAATTAAATGGAAAAATTCCAGAAATAAACAATTCTTAAGTTTTAAAATTCCCCACTATTCTGCAATGGATGATGAAATCTCACGCCATCCTGAAACTTCCTGCTTGGGACTTGCTTGAATTACCCCTTCGCCCAGAGTCTTGCTGTAGACACTGCCCGCCCATCTGTCACTTAGCATCCCTTGGCTACCAGACCAACTGTCTCAGTATCACAGGGCTTGTGTCTAAGTCACCCTTATTTTACTTAGTAATGGCCCCAAAGCACAAGAGTAGTGATGCTGGCAATTGGAAAATGCCAAAGAGAAACCGTAAAGTGCTTCCTTTAAGTGAAGTTATGTCTATATAGGAAAAAAGGCGTCATGCACTGAACAGTGAAATTTCAGTCCGTGACAGACAATGGTCCCATAGATTATAATGAAGCTGACAATTTCCTATCACCTAGTGATATCACAGCCATCCTAAGTTGTAGTGCAACGCATTACTCGTGCGTTTGTGGTGATGCTGGTGTAAACAAACCCACTGAGCTGCCAGCTGTATGAAAGTACAGCACATGCCATTACGTACAGTATGTAATACTTGATAATGACAAAAAACGACTACGTCACTTACTGTGTATTTTATGTATTTATTGTGTATTTATTATGCTATACTTTAAATCCTTAGAGTGTACTCTCTCCACTTAGAAAGAAAGCTTGCTGTGAAGCAGTGTGCCGTGTTACACCGGCAGCAGCCTCGTGCGTCTCACGTTTGCTGCGTCTCTTGATTGCATCGTCTTCTCTTGTGCTTGATTTAATCTTGTGTCGTTTTATCAGTCGAGTGTAGCCCAAGTGTACAGTGTGTATAAAGTCTGCAGGAGTGCCCAGGAATGTGCCAGGCCCTCACACTCACTCCCCACTCACTCACTGCCCCTGACTCAGCCAGAGCAACTTCCAGTCCTGCGAGCTCCATTCACAGCAAATTCCCTATCCATGATATCTCTCGTATCGCATTTTTACTGTACCTTTGCTATGTTTAGATACGTCTAGAAAAACAAGTATTTACCACTGCGGGTGGTTGTCTCAGCCAGTGGGAAAAGAGCCTCTGGAATATCACTGCCTTTCAGCTGGAGAAAACTCAGAGCGCCCAACTACACGGGTAGCAGCCTCTGCATACTCGCTTTGACACTGAGGGGAGATGCTAGTTTTAGGAACAGTCTGGTTCAATTTCTGGAGAGATAAGCACTCTAGCAAGGAAAAAGCAGAAGAGAGAAAAAAGGGAAAAGATATATCTTAAAATTAAAAACAGGCACACACTACACATCAGTAATAACTTCAAGGTGCATGAAATGTGACAGGTACTGTACTAAGGATAAGGACAAGAATAATGTTATGGATTGTCACTTTATAATAGCAGGATATAGAAAGGTAACTGACTTTGACATCAGGAATCACAATTAGGGAATCCCTTCATTTTCTACTCCCTCAAAAAAAATTGTGCAGGAATTTTCATATAATGAGGATTTCAAGTAAAACTTTCAGCATCTTGAAAGAAAAATGATGTTTCCTTTTAATTCACATTTCTCTGCTCAGGTAATTCTGATGTTAGTTTAAAAATATGGAATCGGAGAACGCTCAGTCTTTAGAAAATCAGGAAGTATTCTTGCTTTTCCAAAATATAAGAACAGATCAGAAATTAAAACTTAACAGTTTACACTGCAGCCTAAACATTAGGCTAAATCGGGAGCACGGCGAGTGAAGGGATAGGCTCATCCCCATATGAGGGCACCTGAGATCTAGGGCCACATCCGACACAGGTGAGAGGAGTCTATCCAAGTAAGAATGTGATACGGAGTGTGCTGACAGGGGTTGAGGTGTCCTGGCTGGTGGGGAGGGACATGGAGTATTGACCCATTTGAGATGCACAGCATCAGAGAGGCAGGCAGTCGGGATGCGCTAGGCCTCAGCTCACAGACAGAGGGTAAGCACCACAGCTGAGAACGAGCCACTCTCTTCTCTGCTGTCTGTACTTTTTTATCATGTTCCTTAAAACATGGTATAAATTAAATAACTTAAAAATTGATCCAGTTCTACAAAACTAACACCTAAGTTCTTCACGGCATTTTAGCACTCATCACTAGACTCCAAATCCCCAAGAAAGGAACCAGCTCAGGTCTCCCAACAACAGCCGCGGCCAGCCTGACCCAGATGGCAGGTAGGTCTTTGGGTCACTTATCCAGTCAGCTGTGGCTGGGAGGGGAAAGGCCAGTGGGACCAGCAAGACTCCTTAGACAAGACTCAGGGCAGGCAAGGTCCCCAAACCCACATTACCACTACGGGAAGTTCCGTAGCAGCAAGAGACAAATACCAGCACGGATTCTGCCACAGGGGAACGATACAGGCACCCAGCAAGTCAGATGGGCACATGAAGGAGGCTCAGCTACAGGAGAGAGATAGCAGTCACCGAATGTGGGGCGCATAGTGCGGCGAGGACGGGAGAGGTGGTCGAAACATTGCGTCTCTCGTGGAGACCCGGCCACAAAGCCCTACACGTGGTTGGAAATCAATAAAGACCAACTGGCTGTTTAATCAATTAACTCGGCAGCTTATTTAGCTAAACCAATTCTGCTGCACCTTCAAGGAACACGTGGATCTGTGTGTCCATCGGGGCTGCCGCCATCTTGCACCGGAATCACGGGGAGGGGCGGGGGGAAGGGAGTCTGGTATTTGAAATGCAGATACCCAGGGTGGAGCCTGGTTAGTACTTGGATGAGAGACCACCCAGGAAGATCAGGTGCTGTAGGCATAAAAAAAATAAAATAAAAGATTTTAAACTAACAAGGTCCTTGCAATCTGTGAGGTCAACCAAGGGTTGCCTCGCCTAAAATAAAATGATTAATTAAGTAATTAATTAAAATTCAGACACCAGGCTCCAGACGAGCCATGAGGAGCCCTGAGCTCCAGGAGTGGGGCCAGGAACCCTCACCACTGCCGGCCACAAGGCTGTGGATGTGGCCACCTCGTTAGACTCGGAAACTGTTGCGTATTGGACTCCGTTTGCCCTGAGCGTTCAGTTAAAGAGAATGTTTCTCCAATTGAACAAAGTGGAGGCGCTGACAGGATTCATTTAAACATATCTAGTGTGTGAAAATCAAGGAAACTTCACTTGCGATGGAGGCGGAGCCCTGAAGGGGGCGTTCTCGAGCGCTTACCACTCCTGGCAGGCTAACCAGCAGGAAGAACGCTAAGAATTATTTTGACAAGAAAGGGCATTTTTTTCCCATAGGAATTTCATCTCCCACTTTTAAGAAAAGGGAGTTCCTTCCCTGCACCCCAACAACGCACTAACCAGCCACGGGAAACCGCCACAACCTAGAACTCTTATTCTCCTCCAATTAACTTTGGTCAAAACAACCCTCCCCAAGGTCCTCCTAAAACCTAATAAAAGCTAAACCTTCCCTTTGTCTCTTTGGACTTGCCTATGGATTGCGATACCTGCTTGTCCCAAATTGCAATCCTCTGCTCTTCCCAGTAAACTCACTTTGCTAGTAAAACAACCAGCTATTTTGTTTTTGAGGTTGACAGGTGTGATTTGTCCTGCTGTTCGTGAGCTGTGGTCCATGGGTGGAGGTTATCACACTGGACCGGTTTTCCTAGACTCTGTTTTACTCACAGGCCCCAGCTGCAGGGCCAGGCAGACCCAGTTTCTGAGGCAATTCCAATGGCAGGATCGCAACCCCACCCTCTTCCCCATTTTGCTAATAATTAGGTCACCCTTTCTAGATCTGACATCCTGGGCCCACACCAGCTCTGCCCCTAATTCTTCCCTGAAAGTGCCTGGAGCCAGTGCCAGACTGAGCCCTATGGGTCCACAAATCTCTAAGTCCCAGCATCTCACCTGCCTCGCCATAACCGACCCAGACCACGGGAACAGCTGTTGCCTTCATGTTCCTTCCTAGTTTCTTTTCTTCATTCAGACACATTTATTGAGCACCCATTGCCCACCAGGCACTGAGGAACCAAAGTGAAGGAATCCTTGGATTCCCTGGGGGTCTTCAGTTCTCCAAAAGAGTATTGGCTGTTGTTGTTGTTGTTTTAATTTTCTGTTTTCATTTTGATGATAATCTTTTTCAAAAAATTGACATTCTGCCATAATTCAGAGTTTCTATTTAAATTTGTAAATACATTCTCACCAAGTGAAGGCCAAATGATATCATGTTATTATGAACGATGAAGGGTCCAAAATAATTTGAATAAGTAGTTAGGATGCCAAGTGTTTTGGGATCCGAACTAAAAAAAAAAACCTTGTAGTAATCAGAACCACATTCTCTTTCTGTTCATAGATTATTTTGTAACTACCAGCTTGTAAAAGTTCACTTATTATGAATATAACGATAAACAATAAAGAACTTTTCTGTTTCTCATTCCAGCAATAATAAGATTAGATACTCACTTAATGCAGACTTCCAGGATGTGGCAAAGCTAACTTTGCTTCTGAATGAACAGGACAGTTCCACAGAGTTATCAACTGGCAGTTCATCAAAACTGGCATTTCAGGAATGCTCAAGGGCAGAGTTTTAATTAACTATGAGGTCTGATTATTCTGCACTAGCAAATAAGGCCACGCTAACAGGCATTCTCTGCGTTCGCACTGAACCCAAAAGCCAAAGGAAATCAGAATCGGACCTGAGACCACATTTCCTACTGTTAAACTCAACATGACTGATTAGTTTCTGGACGACAGCGTCATCTGTCATAGTAAATTAATGTGGCTTACTCACACAATATTGGTTTTGCAGATGTGTTTGTGCTTCGTTCACATACTGGCTTTTTAGGATAATACAATAGCTCGTACTTGAGAGCTTATTACCTGCCAGGTACGGTGCTAAGCACTTTACATGGATTAGCTCATTTAATCTTCACAACGCTCTGCAAGATAGGTACTATTATCAGCATTTTACCAATAAGTAAACTGAGGCACGGTGACATTAACTTGCCTAAGGTTACATCAAGTAAGGGGTGGCTCTAGGATTTGAACCCAAGCAGGTCTGGCTCCAGAACCTGTGTCCTTAACCACCACTATACTGTTTTATAATAATATCATTTTATATGTTACATGTATGTATATAAAATGGGACTGGCATGGCATGGAATTTATATTCCATATATAAATATATAAAAATGGAAATATGGAATTATGTAAATATTATATGCAAAATTTTAGATAACTTTGTAATTTAACATAGTTAAGTAGTTCCAATAAAAAACATTTAATTCAATATTCAGAGAATTTCTTTTCTTTTTTTTAATTGAGGTTTAATTGAAATATTTTATTGGCTTCAGGTATACAACATGATGATTTAATAGTTGTGTGTATTGCAAAATGATCACCACAATAAGTCTAGTTCACGTAGAAGTTCTTCCCTGATTAAACAAACAAATGAAAAGGTCTGTAGTCTATTCAAGTATAAGCAATGCTGGTTTAGTGATTTCCGTTCTGGGTAACTGGAACTCAGCCTAAATCCCAGTGGTGACTTGTAGGAGGAGGGGGCTCTGATGCCTGGCTTAGCTGTGCAACGCACCCCTCCCCCCGTGCCCCCCATCTCCTGCTCGTCACGCTCCAGCACCGTCTTCTCACTAGGGAGGTCCTGAACTCGTCTCCTTTGATTTAGTGGAAGCCTTCACAGTATATGTCACTGCACCGCTGAAGTCTCCAGTTCAGCAGGCCAGTAAGACAAAAGTCAATTACACTATTAAAACTGCATTTCAAGGGAGTCAGGGAGATGCAAGCAATAAATGGTACTGTTTTGCTGCAGGGCTGGCGAATTACCGCCCTCCCTCTCTGTAATCACAGAAGATACGAAGCATAATTACAAGTTAATGGAACTGAATTTTGCATGTGACTTTGAAATTATGAAATTACAGAGCTGAAAGAGTCCTCAAAGTTGGATCGTTCGGTTACGAGCTGCACCACTAGTTTACGAATGCAAGCGCTTTTATTAGCAGCCACCGTGTCAGCCTTAAAAACTGACCCTCAGTAACCCTGATGCTCTTCGGTAGAGTCCTGTTCACTGTCTAGTCCCCAACTTCTCGAGTCATGAAAGGAGGTCACAGGAGCAGTCAAATGCCTTTCTGGCCCCTGGGTCACAGCTGTGGCACCGTGTCCTTGAAGTCAGTCCTCCCTGAGATGCCTACCTTCCTGATGGGAGCGGAAGAGGCAGCTTCCCCAACAGGCCAGTTTTGAAGTGTCTCCCAGAAGCCATTGCTGCAGCCTGGAGCCTGCTTCTCTAGCCTGTCATTGATTTCCCACGTTCCTAATTCCATGCATCAAATTCCTCTTCTGCTTCATACACTCAGAGTGGTTCTGGTTTCCTGACAAGAACTCTGTCTGGATCATGTAATGCTAACGACAGCCCTATTAGGGAAATACTATTATCCTGTCTAGAACCTGAAGAAACCAAGGCACAACTTGCCCAAGGTCCTACTTAGAAAGTGGCAGAGCTGGGTTTCTAACGCAAACAATCTCCACAGCTCAGTCTCCAGAGGCTATACTGCCTCCTCAGGATGCTATTTTAACTGGTGGAACTTAATGGTGCCTCACCAGACTTGAATTATTTTTCTGACCTGATGTTATTCCACTCATGATTAAAATTCCCAGAAGAGTCTTACTGGCACAGCTTGGGTCTCAGATCCCGCCCCTTCCCCATAGGGGAGCAGGGCAGAAAAAGGGACGGTGGTCAGACCAAAACAACAGGTGTCCACCGCAAGTTCCAAAACTGATCTCGATCTGACCATTGCTCAAAAGCATCATGCAAAAAAATGAATGAATGGAAAACGCCTGGACGTTAAGTGAGAACTTGCTTTTCTTCAGTCATTAAATAGTCCCATAGGGAGTTTGAAGGTTGCTCAGGAAGTGAGAAGACTTTTGTAAAACATCACAGGCATGGCCTCAAGGCTGCCAGAGAAAGAGGCCAGACAATCCGGAAGGAAAGAGAGGAGAGAGATGGCACTGAGGAGCAGATGACTGGGTACCACAGTCAGCTCGCCTCACCTGCCACCACCCGCCTCAGTAAGGACTTCTGCCAGGCTCTGGCTGAACCCTGCAGAGCTTGGTGACTGGCTCCTCACACACTGCCATGGCAACTAACTAGACGATGTCCTTGTGCTAGAACTGAAAAGGCTGAGAGATGCCCTGAAACAGTCGTTTGAAAAACAAGAAACCGGATGCCCAAATTCCCACGTCGGCGTGCATCTCTGGGCACTTGATGGGTTCTTCCATTTCCTGGAGATTTGCAATTTGATTTCAGGTACACTTGAGTGATTCTCACACCTCTTATTTAACATGCTTGAATTTTGTTTAAAGATATTTTTTCTCCAGAACTTGAAAAATAAAAGCATCTCTCTCTCTCTCTCTTGCTCTCCCTCCTTCCCTCCCTCCTCTCTCCTTCTCCCTCTCACCTCTCCCTTTCAGTCTGTCTGTCTGTCCCTCTCATATGTATATTATCTCAGGTAAGTCCCTTACTGTTTTATTTTTATAATCCCTTGCTCCCAAGACAAAAAGATAAACTCGGGTTTTTAAAACCCCAGACAGGTACTCGTTGCCGCTTTTACTAAGATTTCCCAAATTCTCTAGAATTTCTTCATTGACTGCTTTCCATTGCTATTCTCTGCCTTCTGTCAAAGACTAATTATGTGACTAAAAGTTAGTTACAAAAACATGCCCCAAAATATCACATTTTCCCAAAACTCTGCCCTGTTCCCAGTTCAAACTTCAAGTTTTTACTTTTTCCTACAGGGCAAGTCATCTCTCAGCTGTAAATTCCTAAAACCTCAGTGGTGGAGAGTTTCTCACCCTGAACTGACCACAGTAGGAAGGTCTCATCCTTTCTAAAGAGCTCCTTCCCCAGTGATCAGACCAAAGGGCCCAGTGTGGAAAGGGGAAGAGGATTTATTCTAGCTGAGGCCTCTGCAGCAGTTGGCAAAGCAGTTTATCACGAACCAAAAGGACGGATGCTAGTATTTCATCTGCCAGAAATATATGAACCCCTGGGCCTTCTATCTTCTTTTAGAATGTGACAAAAGAAATTCAGGACATTTGGGTCTTGCCTAATATAACTGGTAATCAATGAGCAGAGATCAGTGCTGTTTACCATATTGGCTGAGAGAGAAAATGGATAGGGGAATGAAAGGAGGCAAAGATTGTTCTCGACAATGGTGACCAATCAGATTTCCAAGAGTCAAAGCTCTCTGGACATTCAGGGAGAACTTCTAAAGCTTTCCTTAAGTTGCTA
Organism: Macroglossus sobrinus; assembly: GCA_004027375.1. NCBI lineage: Eukaryota > Metazoa > Chordata > Mammalia > Chiroptera > Pteropodidae > Macroglossus > Macroglossus sobrinus. Next base: position 240,985 of record PVKZ01000851.1, read on the forward strand.
AACAATTATCTCCCGGCGACAAATGATTTTCATCAACCAAGATAACAGTAGGGCCTTCCCTCAAGATGTGACATGATAAATGAGCATCGGGACCAGTCATGCGGATATAAACTGTACCCGTGATGGCAGCCATTCATTAGGAAGCTCCAAAGTGGACTCCCTCCCCAGTGGGATTTTATACTCAGAGTTATGCCCAGCCTTGTCATGATGGACGCTCAATTCCTTTGCTTGGAGGTGCCAGTAAGAAATCGTCCCTGAAGGGTGGTGGTGTATTGACTTTCTTAGTCGTGTGACCTTAAGTCTGGGCACTTCCTTTCTTCACATCAGAAATCAAAAAGAAACAAGAAAATATATTTCCTCTTTCTGTATCAGGATCTCAAAAGCAACATCTTTTACCACTGGTTTTTTATTTTGTAATAAAACACACTGACGTCATTTCAAAATTAAGAATACATTTGGGGAAAACCCATCACTCTACCAAATTGCTCTACCAAAGCTACCTTATCAATTTATCACCCTTCTCTTTAATTTTACAGAGTTAAAGTCAGAGTGTATATGTGATCTCTTCTTCTGCTCTTTTCACTTATCATTATGCCGGGCATTTTCCTGTTTCAAGATACATAATCATAATTTTTAACAAAAGCACGTCATTATATTGTTGGTCTTAACATAGTAAATCATTTCCCCATTGCTCATCCAGGTTGGCAGAGTCCCTGTCAGCACAGAGCCAAAGAGGCTGCCATTTGCTACTTCGGTTGCAGCTGGGACTTGAAGAGCATTTGCTATCAAAGCACTACATGACTCCCACAGGTGCAAGAGTGAGCCCAGCTCAGCTGGAATAAGCACCCACTGCAGAGGGCATTGGGGCTTGTGGAAAATTCTGGAAGCTGGAGCACCATCAGAGAATTTGGACTAGGGTGAGAGGAATGAGGTACTTGCCTTGGTACAAAAACAAAAACCTTGGTACAGAAACAGAAACCTCCATATAACAAATTTGACCCACACTTAGTTATGTTTAATATTGCTTCTCTTTTAGTTACTCACATTTAAACCTTAAACATGAAAATTTTTTCTTTTAAAATAACACATTTTTTTTCTTTTAAGCCAGAATTTTTTTTTTGCATATACATATATACTTACTTATATGTGCATGTACCTATTTATTGTTTGCATAAATGAGGACACACTCTATCTTGAAGTTGCTATTTTCACTTGACCTCAGATCTCAGATTGATACTTCTTGGCATATATAATCTACTTCACTATTTTTTAAAGAGCTGAATCGTTCTCCACTACATGAAAGTGCTATAACTTATTTAACCATTTCCCTATTGAGGTACATTTTCACAGTTTCTAGAGTTTTGTTTGGTTTTGTTTTACAAATAATGTAACCATAACCTTTTTTGATAGATTTAGGGCAACTAGTAGTTTTAGATTTTCTGAGAAATCTTAAATTTAATATAATTATTTCCAATAAAATAATTTGTTAGAGTTCAGAAAGGCATTTGATAAAACTTAACATTTCATTTCTGATTTTTTAAATTCCCAGTGCAGAAAAATTTTTTTTAATTTCATACTTAATAAAGAAATAAGACACTTTGCCATCAGAGTCAGGAAGAAGGCAAAGATGCCCACTCTTCTCGCTACTGTTTAGCACTGCTCTAGAATTACTAGCCAATGCAAAGAAAGAAACAGAGGTGTTAAAATTGGAAATAAGGAGGTAATATTATCGTTGTCTGCAATGATGTATTACATAACTGGAAAAACACAAACAGAAGGTCAACAGGAAAGCTATTAGAAACAATAAGAGCATTCGGTAAGATGACTTTCATATATTCTCGGTGGCTGGTAAACTGGCACAACTTCTCGGAAGATGGGGTATAATTTGGACCATCTCTCAAAACTAAATGTGCACATGCCCACTGAACCTAGTAATTCCCTTTCCGGAAATGTATCCTTCAGATATACTATCCATGGGCTCAGAGACTCATGGTCCAGGTATATTTTACACACACACACACACACACACACACACACACACACACACACACAGATATGTTCATTGGATCATTTCTTATAATAGCAAAAAGCCTGGAAAAAAAAACTTGTTTTTTAAAAGGCTCTCTATACATGTATGAGATGTTATATGCTATAAGCACAAAATATTTTTCAAAAGATAGTCAAGAAATTGGTCTCAGTGAGCATCTCTTACAAATAAGCAGAGAAAGGATGAAAGGAGCTTTGTTTTTCTTCACACGCCTATGGTGCAGGTAGAATTTGCCACGTGCCCTAAAACACACACCTTTCAATGTGATTTACATTTTGTACCATATGTAAGGCTTTTCTAATAGATCAATTTCTTTTCATAAAATCCTTGATTGAACCCTGAGACTGATATTTAGTTCCAATAGATGGATGGCCTCCGTTCAGTAAACAAAGGCCTATTCATTGATGAGAGGAGGAGGGAAACAACACCTTAGATTTTTTTATGTTCTTGTCATTACTGTTTGTGGTTACGCCTGTTGTGTTTTAGTCTTGATCGCTTTGAAATGGTATGACTGTGTCTCTACTCATCAAGTGACTTTATAGATAGGTGCTCTTCGAGTCCTGTGGCCAGGTGCCAATTCACACCACTGAACATGAGGAAACTGCTGGCATGTAACCCAGAACGACCCAACTTTCCTCAGGGCCCAGTCTAATGGAGGCCACTGGACTGAAGAGCTTGGTCCAGACCAGGCCAGCAGGAGGGAGGGAGGGTGGGAACCCTCAGGGGGTGGCTCTCACTGGCTCCTCCCTTCACAGTGGCTAACACCAGTGACAACACGGTCCACCCCCAACCTCCTTCATCTCGGTGTTGTCCTCACCCGAGGCTCACTTCTAATGCATGGAGGGGTGCTTGGGTAATTCTAGTGGGTGGGAGGATGTAAAGAAATAAGGACACGTGGTATTAGCAGCAGATAATTCTACATTTAATGATGATAATATTGTTCCTTAAAATTACCCAACACTAAACTATTTTGATCAGCTCCCAAACTGTAGTCCATCGTGAGGGGCCAGGCTGCTGCACCTCTCACCCTGGACCCCAGAGATTCTGCTTCACTGAGTCTGGGGTGAGACCTGGGAATCTGTATTTTTAAGATGAAAGTAATTCTGATGGGCAGCCAAGCTTAGCAAACACAGGTGTAAATTATTCAGTTACACTCAAGTTACTGTGAACCAGATAGCAGCCTAATAAATTTGGATGTGGCCCTTGGGGGGAAAAAAGTCCCAGGAAAAGTTGCTATCATAAAAGAATCAAATTAATCTTTGAGAGTGAGTAAATTAATCCCAGTAAACACATTAAAGTCACAGTCTTAAGTAAAATTTTGTCTTCCCAATCAATAATGAAATAAGCAGAGGGGGGACACTTTAAAGCTGACAGGAGATATTATCATTCAAACACTAGCCTAGATCTGATAAATATTTTATAAACAATCAATTTTATTTCATTCTACTAGAGAAATGCTCCTGTTTAGCAACATCAGGTTTCTGAATGGAATTGGAAGGGTACAGGGTTAGTTACAGTAATGTGAATTTCTCTTTCAAGGTGAGTATTAATATACAGAACTAAAAATACCAGTTCCCTGTCTCTCCTCAAGGTAGGCCACCTCGCAGGGTCTAGTGGCCCTGGCTCTGCAGTGCAGTTCTGTGAGCCCCCCTTTGCAGACTAATGGTCCTGGGAAACATCCCTGGTCTCCAGAAAAGGCCAAGTCTGTAGATGTCTGGTGCTGGCAGCACCCGTCCCGTTCCTCCTTACTCCCCTCCTGCAGAGAACCTTGCAAAACCTCAGGTTCTTTTCACTCATCAACTTACAGAACCACAACCAAAACCATCTGCTGACAGTCGGTGAGTTTATGAGTGTACACGCATGGCAGGTGAAACTTTCCCAGGGGTTCCTTTTTCTACCTTAAATTGAATAAGATGTTTTGTAAAGGATAAACTCGAGCCAGCCTAGAAAGCCTTCAGGGTTTGGCAAACTAAAGGTGAGACACTCTCAACACAAGCAAAGACTCTTGTGAAAATTCAGTGTTTTCGTGTCTCAGAAAGTTACAGGACAGGACAGTCTCACTTCAGGTGAAAATGTACTAAAGAAACTGGTTGTCAGAGGTGACGCAGAGATCTTTCTTCTAAAATAAACAGTAATTTTAAAAGAACGTTTCACCTATTTCCCTGACCCACTTCACTGCTGACAGTATTTTATTCCGTGTCAAGATAGAGACTCCTTCCAGTGGATTTATCCGTGATGCCACAACTAGCCTCTAGAGGTCGCACCGTGTAAAAACCCTGGGCTGCGGGGGGAGGAAAAGGGAAGGGATTGGCAACCAAAGATCAAGCCCAGGTGAGGCAGGATAGTTAGCCTAGAAAAAAACAACCCCCTCCCCGCCAGGATGTGGCCTGGAATTCTTCCTCAGTCCCTTACTCAGCCCTCTCCGTTTTGATTTCAGGCAGGAGACCTCAGCATGAGAAAGAAGCCAAGGCCGGGAGACAAGACAGATGGCCTTGAGCCGCCTCCTCCCCTCCAGGTGGCGTGGGAAGAAACAAGCTGAGACCAGGAGGCAGACCAGATAGCTTCAGGACACCCCCACCCCTAAGAAAACAAAAGCCCATAATCCAGCCAGGGCAGACTCTCTCTCTGAGCTGCGTGCACTTTTCTCTTACGCGTGTACTTTCACTTTAATAAGACTTGTGCTTTCCTGCTTGTTGTTGGTCGTGTCCTTGAATTCTTTCTTGCGACATAAGAAAAGAACCTGGTCACCAGAGCTCTGGGGTAGGGGTCCCTCTTTGGACTCCCACTCTGTTGAGTCTCTGACAATACCTGGACCCCAAGGTTAAGGCCCTTTGAAAGCCCCTCTTTGAAGATAATGTCCCCAGAAGAGAAAAAACTAAGGTACGGGAAATTTGAGAGCTACTTCAAGACAAAAGAGGAAGGTAAAGACAACTGCACAGGGTGTGTCCCACCAAGGCCCCAAGCCCAGCCCCTCTGGAGCTGTGCTGGCATTCAAGGCCACATTCAAGGCTGACTGTCCAGGACTGGCTGCAAGCACTGTCCCTTGAAGTGGGCATCCTTCCATTTCGGAGTAGGAAGAGGTCACCAGGCAAAATGTTTAGAGAACAGGGTGAGGAGCCTCTGATTCAGAATGGAGCCACAGTGGGTAGTGACACAGAAAGCCAGAAGCAGCCTTGGGATCCACCAACCAGAAAGGGGCTGGGACTGAGGGCTACACACCCTGATCACCACATTTGCACATAAGAGCAGAGAAGAAACCAGCCATCCCTGGAAACTGCTGGAATTACGTGTCCCAGTTCCAATATCTTTATTATTATAATCTTGGTCCTCACTTGTTTTGTCCTCCCTTTGCTGTGTATGTATGTGTATGTGTGTGATTGAGGTAGATAGATACAAGCTGAAGTTCTTATATTTCTATATTTATAATGCATAGAAATACATAAATGAATAAATTGGATACAAAGAATGCATGATTCTCTGAGAATTATATGAGAATTCACGTGTGGGAATTCATGAAAATTATATGAAAAGTCAGAACCTTAGCTCTTTATGAAACAAGAAAAATTACTCCAGATTGGTTGATGCAAATGTATATTTCCCTTTCACATATACGAGTGTTCCCTGTAGTTATTAGAAGCAAAATATTCACCCAGACCTCCAAGAGTTTTATTGTAGATGAGATAAACAAGACACATCCACGTCATAATTAAAGATCAGTATAAGGCAGAATGGAATCAGAACCTAAATGCTGCAGATGTAGATGAAAATCACGAAGTAACATGGAGAAGAAAAACATCAGTGGGAGCTGGTTACCACTACAGTGAAAGGTTTCGTAGAGAAGCGAAGCTTTAGGTGAGCTCCAAAAATAATTTGGTTGATGCATGTGGGATGAAGATGATGGAGGTTTATCTGAAAACCAACTGCAAAAGGACAGAGGGAAGGATGAGAGAGCTGCGAGCAAGACAAGACCGACGTCTAACTGCGGCTCTCCATAATTCATGTTAGTACACAGGAACACCCCTCAAATTACCTGCTCACTGTAGCATTTAACTTCATCTCACTCACTGAATCTTAATTCTCCAAATTGCCAGCCCTTTAATCCCTACACGTAATCCCCCAGACCCTGGACTAGACAAATTTTCATACGACCCTGTTCCATCTTCCCAAAAACCTGACGGACCAAGTCCAGTCTCACAGACAAGACAAGGAAGTCTGTGCAGGGGTAGAGTAACCTGTTCATGGTTACTTGGTAGTAAGTGGCAGGGCTGGGACTCCACCTGAAGTCAGTGGATTCCAGAGCCTGTACTATGAGCTTCGACACAGCTGAATGAATCACCAGTCAGTGGCCAGCAGTCAGCACTGAGCTGTATAAAGCTCTCAGTTGTGTGTCTGTAGCCTGCATAATGTTTAGAAACAGACAGGCTTGCTTCCCAACCAGCTGAATTCATATTCTCCAACCCTCCCCGTTTCACACATTCATGTCACCTGCCCTGGCATCTGAGCTTGCGACCCCCAGGTGACACTGAGGCAGGGGAGTGGGGAACGGTAAAGAAAGAGCCTTTCCTTGAGACTCTTCTGAAATAAGAATTTGAAAACCAAGACAAGAGTTAAAGATGGTAAGTCTCCAAGCACCAGAAGCTTCTCAGGAGCTTTTTAAAAACACAGAGCCCTGGGCCAGGGAGAGTAGGCCAGAGCCACCCCCAAGGCACCTACCAGCCTTGGGGAGGGCCAGGGGGTCTAAATTTTTAACCCGCTCCTGAGGAGGTTCTGATATATACTAAAATTTGAGAACTATTGAATGGCACTTGTTCCAGGAAAAAAAGAATAATCTATTTTTCCCTTTTTACAAGTATAACTCTTTGCCACATCTGCTCTAAATGGAAAACAGCGTTCCCCACCAGCCTGTAAAAAGTACAGAGGCCGGCAACTTGAGGGATTAAGTTAAAATACTTTTCTTATATCTTGGAAAGACTTTTAATTACTTAACTTTCTTTCCCCTGAGCACTTCGTTTTATCGTTGAGTTTGGAGCGCCAAACTGAAGACAGTCCTAAACTCCTCTCTGACCAGCCCCAACATCAGAAGGACTTCATTGTAATCAAGCTCGTGTGAATGCTTTTTGCCGTTCATTTCTAGTCTGTTATTCCCAAGGAAATGGTCAGTGCATTGAGGATACTTTTTCACACTGACAGAAGATCAAGTTTCATTGAGCCACAAGACCTGTTTGGGGGCCACAGGTAGTCACCTTTCTCCTGCCTGTCTCCTGGGAGAGGTGGGCAAGAGAAATCCCTGCAGAGCCTCTGGGAAGCGCAGGGTGCCAGGCCCTTACCCTTGAACCTTAGGCAGAACTTCTGCATCTCCATGCCTCTTCCTCTGAAGCTCAGTATGCCTGGAATGACGCTCCCTGCCCGCCATGCCCATAACCTCCTATTCATCCTTCAAGTCCCAGCTCAGCAGTAGCAATAATAAAAATAATAATCTTAAAGCATGTTTCCTTCTTCTAGTCTGTGGTAGCTCACCATAATTTCCCTTTACAGCACTCACCAAAGTCCACAATAACATATTTGTGTGATTATTTTATGAGCATCTCTATATCTCACTTGACTGAAAGCTACATGAGGGTACGGACCATCTGCTTCGCTCACACTGTATTTATAGTCAATTACCATGTCTGGCACATAGTAAGTACTCAATAGTGTTAAGGAAATAAATGAGCAGGTTTATATTCATTGAGTACTTCCAATGTGCCAAGCACTGGGCTAAGTGTTCCTAAAACAGGATCTGTTTGAAGCTTCCCAACAATATTCTGAAGTAGGTATCATTATTACCTCTGTAGAATAGATAAGGAAGTTGAGGTTTAAGGAGGTCTCCAGAATTTTTCAGAGTCACACAGCTAGTAAGTGGAGGCACGGGGGTTCAAAATGAGTTTGTCAACCTCTAGAACTCAGCTGTCAACGGTGATACCATACACTTCCTATTTGAAATAGCCTCCCTGACTGAGACCTTCCTGGACATCCTCATACTAGAATTAGTTGTTCCCTTCAGCATTTTTTCTCATATTGCCTCAGCTATTCCTCTATTACCGTCCTTATCACATTGCATCATCAGGATTTAAACGTGTGTCTGTAAGTTCCATCAGTGCGTGGACCGCACTTTCATCAGCCAGCAGGCCAGTTCTAACTACCTCGTCCACACCCAGATACAGTTACAATACTGGTTGGTAAGAGTCTAATTAACCCCGCATCAGTCTCTCTCAATGCATCACTGTCACCTCATGGTAAAGAAAGCAGATGCCATTAATGGAGGTGGACTAATTAATCAAGTGGACAGATAGAGAAGTCAGAGGCAGACCAACCGCAAATGGACACCTGACATATGAGATAGGTAGCAAAGGGAAAAGGATGGAGCCAGCACTCGGCTGGTTATCCACGTGAAAAGGGATGAAATTAGATCCCCATTATATACCATACACAGAAGTTATTCTGAAAAAAGACTTCCCTGTGGCGGGGAGGGGGGGGGGACTTCAAACATATAAAATGATGAGTAACTGCAATGTTAATGAGAGAAATAAAAATTAAGGCTGATAAGCTAATAATTTTAAAACCATTAGATTGGTAAAACTTAAGTAATTGGATTTACTCAGTGTTGGCGAAGATATGGATCACTAGGAGCTCTTACTACACTGCTATATATATATATAACATATATAACATATAATATATATATATATACACATATATATATAAAAGCCTGGCAATATCTCATAAATTATGTTAGTTACACTATAGCATGTTATATATACTCGAAGACGTGAAGGCAGAGACCAAAACAAATATTTGTACACCCAAGTTCACAGCATCATTATTCACAAGAGCCAAAGATGAAAGCAATCTGAAAACTCATCAACAGATGAATGGTAAATAAAATGCAATGTGTGTGTGTGTGTGTAGTGAATAGTATTCAGCTTTAAAAAGGAAGAAAATTCTGCTACATCCTACCACATGGATGAACTCTGAAAACATTATGCTAAGTGAAATAAGCCAGTCACAAAAGGACAAATATCGTATGATTCCACTTACATGAGGTACCTAGAATAGTCAAAATCACGGAGACAGAAAGTAGAACCGAGGTTGCTAGAGACCAGGGGGATAGAGAAACTGGAGAGTTCAAGTTTAATGGATACAGAGTTGCAGTTTGGGAAAATGAAAAACTTTTGGAGATGGATGGTGCTGACTGTTGCACAACAATGTGAATGTACTTAATGCCACTAAACTATACACTTAAAAATGGTTAAAATGGTAAATTTTATTATGGATATTTTACCACAATTTAAAAAAAATGAGTGAGTGACATATTTACTAATTCTCCTGTCAATGGACATTTGAGATATTTCTAGTTTTGTTTGTTCATTTATTTGTTTATGTTGCCGTTGCAGACAATGCTACTATGAATATTCTTTTGCATGGCTCCTGGTTCATATGTGCAAGAGATTCTGTATACATCTAAAAATGGAATTGCTAGGTCAATCCTACTATGTCAAATTATTTTCCAAAGTGGTTATAATGTTTTATATAACTGACATCATCATAAAATAATAATTTATAAAAGATGTTCAGGAAATGTTAAATTATCGCCAAAAGGAGGTAGGTGAATTTCTCAATTTACCCAACCATCTCGAAGTATACTGCCCAGAAAAGGGGGCCTCAAGCAGACTATAGCTGCCATATTCCATGCTTTTGTTGGGCATCCTCTTTTAAGACCATTGGCTAATGGATGCCAGCTAGAGGCAGACCCCCAGGACGGTGAAAGGTCTAGCAATGCTGAAAGAGAGGGATGGCTGAACGGGATGGGGTGCTGGTCCGGAAATGTGCTCACGGGCTTTTGGAGGGTCCAGTTCAGAAGCACAGCTACTGCTGTCTGCTTGGCTAAAGCACTGTTCTCTCTGGGAAGTTCCTCTTTGATTAAGTGGGCAACCTCAGAAGGGAACAGATCCACAGAATCAGCCTGGGAAAAAAAAAGGGTGAGTTAGGGGACACATTGACCTCACTGTGACTATTAGAAAACCTGCCTTACAGAAGTGGACTCGCTCCGGGAAATTCCAGAGAGCAGGTCCAGTGGTGAGAGGCCACAGAGTCGAGCTGTCTGAACTCGGATCTGGGCAAGCACCCACGAGACAGGCTGCCTGAGGTCCTGGACACGTTCGACCATCTAAATTTTCAAAGATTCCAGAACTGGATCTGGGGGAACTACAGAAGATGACCGCTGAGGTCCTCTCCCATTCTGTGATGATGATTCACATGCATCCATCCATGTGGCAGACACCCCACCCGCCAGTACCAGCGCTCAGTCTCAGCACCACCCAGTCAACACGTGAGATGGGGGGTTTCTGTCTAATTAGCTTATAACCCATTCTGATCTTACCGTGTCCCTTATTAGCCCTTTTAACTTAACGTGAAGAATTAACACTGCTACCAAGGCTTAAGTTTTACTGTTTATATAAAGTAAGCCAAGCATCCCACTAATCAAAAGCTGCTTAAAGGAGATGCATACATTTTCTCCCTGTTTCCCCAAGTCCTTGTTGGCTACCTCTCCTATAAACGGAGAGGGCCTACCATCTTTTCAAAGCTTCTCCCATAAGCACTTTAAAGCGCTTCCATATTTTGCAAACACGGATTTTTTAATTGCCTTTTATGGAAGCCCGCAAAGTACTGAACTTAAATATTTAAAAAAAAAAAAAAAACAGCTGTAAGCAGATCTCTTTTGATACTGTCCAACACATAGTCTTGAGAGAGGGACCACAAATAAATCAGCTAATTACATGTCACTTTAAAACCACAGGATGCAGACAAAAGGCTGCTGAAAGGTTTTGATCAATACTGACTCATGAAACCAAAGCCCCATGGATACACTTAAAAAATCTACACCTGGCAAAATTTTAAATGTTCGGTCCACGCTAATTTATTTTGCAAGCTACTCTAGGGAAGATGGACATCGGCCCACGTCTCCTCTGATGGTAAAACAGTTTCAGAAGGTCCTCCATTGCTGACTGCAGCCCAGGGGGCTCTCTTTGACCCTTCCCTGGCACCATTTGGTGTCACTGTGACATGTTCTGCTTCTGCTTCCAGTTTTGGCATCATGTCAAGTCTTGGCTCAACACTTCCGTGTGTCCTGAGTCAGACAGGTGCAGGAATGAGGTAACCGCTTTGTATCTACATTTGAATATTTCAGCTGCTGAGCAAGCTGGCTCAGGTGTGCTTCCTCCTTTCATCTGCCATCGATTCTCCCAGCCCAGGATGCCTGCCCAACATGACCTGAACCATTTGCTTCACCACTGTCATCTGATGAATTATGGAGAGCAGGTGTGAAGTCGTCCTTTCTTCTTATGAGGCGTCTTCTCTATGTTGTGAAATCAGTTCTCCTCCTAGAACTTATGGTTTGGGGCACTACCTAGGCTTGGCCCTGAACCCATAGCCACCTATGACTGTCATACAAAGGAGGCAGTCATGTGTCTGGCCGTAGGAGGGTGAGGCACAGAGAAGCAGCACAGGCCACCTTCAGAGACTGAGTGAGGAAAATAACAAGCTGACTCGATTCACCGAGATCTTTAGCATCTCCCGCTTCCTAGGAGGACACCACCAAATATGCACCTACTTTTAAAGGTTCATGGTAATTCTGACTGAGGGGCTGGAACTCAGAATGACACAGAGACTGAGGCTGCCAATGATTAGAGACTATCAAAACAATCTATCAGAAACAATCACCGCCTGCTCCAAGGGCTGGGATCCACCCACCCAGCACGAGGTGGTGCTGAGAGAAGACAGGGGGACGTAATCAGGGGTGAGACGCGGAAGGAACCGGATGCCCAGTATCCAGAATGCTTCCAACGCAAGCACAGGGCCTAGGGCGTGACCTGGGGAGGGTACCGCACAGCTGAGAGACAGAGGCAGGAGGGTAGGGGCAGAGTTAGAGAGGAAGGCAGTTGCATTGACTTTCTTTAAAAAAAAAAAAAAAAACTTCCTTAAACAAAAACCAAAAGTATATTTTTAGAGCCTAAAATGGAAAGGACTAGATTCTTCCATAATAAAAATGGGAGTGGGCAGGATAAGAAGACAAAGCGCTGTGAAAAGCAATCTTGGTCTGGTATTTGCCAATTATGCCATGAGATGAAACAGATCCCGAGAGCACCAGGGGGCGGGGGAGGGGCGTGGAAATGGGGTTGGGCTGGAGCGCTGTGCTGGGCAGGCTGGTGAGAGGCTGGTCCCCAAGGGCAGGTTTCCTCGGGAGGAAAGCTGGGCCCGTGAGCATGCAGAGCCTCTGTGCAGACCGGCCAGGCGGCCGCTGGGCCCAGAGGCCCCTCCACACACTGTCACATGTGGACACTCCGCTCTCTTGCCTGGCAATTTCTGGGCACTCCCCCTACCCACCTTCATCAAGCCATTATCTTGAGAAAGGAAAGACATGTTTATGGATCCTAGGGAAGGCTTTCCTTTTCTCTAGAAGGAGCCAAATCTTTTCTTGCATAGAAAATAAAAAGGAAAGACAAGCTGAGTCACGAGTTAGGATGTAAACCCTGGACGTCTGACGCGGACATCTCTGTTCTCAAACACTCCACTATCCTGCCTCTCAATGGCAGCTCGTCCTAGGCTGCCGGAGGTTAGGTTGTGTACGTTAAATTTCAGGCTCTCTTGGTTCAGCCAGGAAGGCCTCCTATGAGCATACTCAGCCCCACCTCATTCCTGAGCCTATCAGGACCAAAGCAGCCCACAGCTACGATTCTAGCACCCTTCCCAGCTCTCACCAGCCCCCTTCCCCAGGGGCTTGACCATAACGCTGTGTCCTCAGCTACTGACTGGGGGGGGGGGGCTGTGGAAAAGCAAGCCTCTCACTTGGGACCTCCACGCTGTCCCCTGGCTGTCTGTGAGCGTCACAGGGTTGATCCCTCTCAACAGTGGGAACAGGCACCGTCTCCTGCTTTGACCTCGGAGGGGCAGATCCCACAGTCAGCACTCTGCACAGCTAGTTGACTGGCAATAGCCTCTTAAAAACAAACCGAAAGCGAAATGTATTAATGGGAACGGTTCTTCCTCAAGGCCATGTGGTGGTGTGCTGTCAAATCGCTGACCTTCAAAAGTCTACCAAAGAATCTGCTAGATCCTCTCTGGACATGACCTCCATGATTGGCATCAGCTAACCACTCTGACCTTGCAGGGGGTGAGACAGGGTCCAGAGCAGTGTGACCCAGAGGGACCACCCTATGCAGGGTTTGCGGGTTATGTGGAATAAAGGGCAGAGAGAGGAGCTGTAAGGAACCCTGGCTCCCTCAGGTACACACCAGCATGGCACTTCTGTAAGGTTTATCACAGGCACCCATCAGGCACCAGATTGAGGTGATCAATGATATTGCTATTTCTTTCTTTAGCTCAAACATTCACTCCCAGGGACATAATCTCAGTTCAGAGTTTCCAGGCAACACTTTGCCAGACATCTCGCCAGTTCTGCTGTCCAGAGCTTTTATTATGAGACTGTGGTAAACTTGTGGCCACTAAGTGATGATCTAAGCTTGTCAAGCTGGCTCCAGACAGCTAAGAGATACATGCAGTATTAATAAGTAATACTATTTTAAGTAACCTAGACTCTAAAACAGAATTCTCCAAAGCATGTTCCAGTGGATAGCAAGAACTATAAGGAAAACAATGTCTGTTGTCAAATGCACTTGGGAAATAGAGAGTGAAGCAAAGCTGAACAAGCTTCTCTCCTGCAGGAGCTTGTTCCTAGGGGCTGTGGGCTGTCCTACGCGCCCGGGCTCCGGAATGCACCGCGGGCACCACACGCAGCTCCCTACACTTTTGGTCACAAATCCCTCACTCTCCTCCTCTTCTTCCCCTTAGAAAATTGTAGGAACTTGGTTGTCCCGAATGGTGCAGCTTTAATGTTTAATTTTAACTGCAAGTAAAATGGTTTGACCCCTATCGAAGTAGGCAGTGATTATTGATCGCAGCTAAAATCCACAGGCGAAAAGCAAAGAGAGGCACTCTTAGATATATACCCCAGAACATTAAAAACAGGCGATCAGACAAAAACTTGTACGTGAAGGTTCGGGGCATCGCTCTTCACAATACCCCAAAAAGTGGAAACAATCCAAACGTCCATCAGCTGATGAATGGGTAGAGGGTGGCATCTCCACACGCTGGGACGTTGCTCACTCACAACCAGGAATGAAGTGCTGATGTAGATTGTGACGTGGACAACCCCTGAAAACGTTAGACTAAGTGAAAGAAGCCGGTCTCAACAGGCCACACCGTACATGATTCCATTTACACGAACTATCCAAAACAGGGAAACCCACAGGGATAGAAGGCAGATCAGTGGTTGCCAGCGGCTGTGGGGAGAAGGATAGGGAGGGACTATTTCATGAGCACAGGCTTTCTTTTGGGGCGATGGGGAAGTTCTGGAATTGGAGGGTGGTGATGGTTGCACAGTACCGTATTGTGCTAAACGCCACCACATCATACCCTTTAATACGGTTAAAACGGTACATTTGATGTCATGTGTATTTTACCACAACGGGGAAGAGAGAGAGAGAGAGCAAGCAGCGAGGCCGGAGGTGCCTCCTGAGGGATGCACCAGGCGGTCCCCAGCGCCTCCTATCAGGGCGCCCTGCCAAGAAATCCAACCTGGCTGTGGCCCTCGAGCGAACTGCCAGTTCACAGGACAAACCAGGGAAAGAAGAACATGTTCAACAATCCACGGGGACGAATCCAGTAAAATCCACAGTGAGGGACATCTCAGGAACAGATGACCTTGTTTCTTCAACAACAACAACAACGACAAGGGGGATAAAGAAGAGGTGGGTGAACAGTCAGATTTTAAAAGATTTCTAAGACCTATCAACCAAACGCAGTGTGCCAACTATGTTTGGATCCTGATTTAAACAAATCAACTATTTTTAAAAAGCATTCATGAGATGACCAGGGAAATTTCATTAATGACTGGATTTTTTTATGATATTAAAAAATTATTAAGTTTGTAGTGTGATAATGGTATTATAGTAGTGCAAAAAAAAATATCTTATTTTTAGAGATTCATACTACAGAGATACATTTATACATACTTTAGAGATACTTTTAAGGATAAAAGGATATGCCTGGTATTTGCAGTAAAGTAATTCACTGTAAGGAAGGGGAAGAAAATGGATGACAGTATAAAAGAAAGATTAGCCATGAATTGATAACTGCTTAAAGCTGAGTGTCCTATATATTTTTATACTTCAAAATGCCCATAATTTTTTTAAAAAATACATTGCTGAGAATGAAAAGGTGGACCTAAAGTTTGGGACACGGGTCATTTTCTAATGATCAAACTTCTAATAGATGTAGGATGTTAAAATCGGACCTAAAGTTTGTACGATCAGGATTTTTATATCTGCTTTCCATCCTTTCTGCCATATTTTAGAAAACACCATCATCATAAAGCACCATCATGTAGAGATTACCTTTAGAGTCAAGAAAAGTAAAAATAAAAGCTAGCGTTTTTTGAGTACTCACTATGCACAATGTTTCCATTGTTTTACAAGTATTAATATCTTGTTCTAATAGCTTCTCATCTCAGAGTAAAATACAAATTCTTCATCATGGCCTGTTATACCTGCTATAACTTGGTCCCTGATACAGCTTTTTCTTCCTAGTATATTGGCCTCCTCACCATTCCTTGAACACAGCTGGTACTTTCCTGCCTCAAAGCCTTTAAACTTGCTATTCTCGTGACCCGAAATACTTTTTTCCCAGCTAACTGTGTGGTTCACCCCCTCACCTCAGGTCACACGCTACCTATCCACCTGCTTGTGTAACACAGGTGTGTGCACCCATACACACACGATCACTCTCCTCCCTTCATACCTTCTCTCCTTCCTTCCTTCCTTCCTTCTTTCTTTTTTCTTTTTTACTTCTTTCCTTCTTCTTTTTCTTTCTTTTCTTCCTTTTTCTTTATTAGCCTTTATCAGCCCCTGACAAATTATTTGTTTACTGTCTGTCTCCCCCATGTGGATTGCAAACTCCATTAGACCTGGGGCTTCCTTTAGTCACAGAAAAATGGTCTCAGAACAATTTCTGACACATAACAGGCGCTCATTAAAAACTAATTGAATAAATGAATGAATGAATGTAGGCCACATCAAAAACCTTTTAAGTAAAAGTACCCATGTATCTTTGGGGACTGTAACAAGCATTTTCATAGTGGTCAAAATGCTCCTAGATTAGTTAAATCTAGTGAAACTGGGCCAAGATGTCTGCAGAGCAGCTGAATGCCTTGCAATAAGAGATCTTTCCTCTTGGCCCATTCCACTCTACGGCACAGCCCTGTTGAGGCTGGGATGACTGTTCTTTTCCTGAAGATTAGATGAGGGTCCAACTGAGGGGTGGTGGCATCTGCGGGAAATAGACTTGGAGGAAATGATATAGCTGGAGGGAGTGTTTCGAGGTTACAAGAACGATGTGGAGTCAGAAGCTACAGATGGTTTGAGGTTCCAAAATGAATTTGTGTTCAGGGGAGAGCCGGACAATACACAGATGGATTAGACATTCTGACTGGCAAACATCCCACTGAGCGATTCTCTGTGGGAGGAGGAACTGAAAGCTGCCAAATGTATTTTAAAGAATTTCACTCCTACCCAAGATGACCTCTTGAATTACTCTTTGAATTGCTATTCAAAGGAATCTATTTGGGTTTTCTCCAAAGGAATTCAGCTAGCTTAGACCCTCCTTTGGAACTCAGGTGACGCAACTGACCACACATCAGAATCTGGGCTTTGTGTTACACCTCCACCCTCAATCTGTAAGAGAACTGAGTTTCCTTATGTAACAGAAGAAAGTGGTCTGACAGTTTCCTTAAGAAACAGCACGGTTGACATAATGAAACTATAAGAGGGGAACTGTGTCTCATTCTGTCAGCTACTCACTTCCTAAAAGGCTGGGCTAAGAAATAACTTGTTAACGACCTGAAATCCTGCTGATTAAGATTCCTGTGGGAAGCACTCTGGAAAAGTAAGCAATCCCTAGTCTAATAGCTTCAAAAACAAAATGCATTTATATACTTCTAGTTTTTACATAGCAAAGTATTTCTTTACATCAGCCAGTTTTAATCTCTAAGCCACCTTGCTGAATTTTAGTGTCCATTATGCCAAATAATCATCTCTTGGCTGTGAAGAGATTTTCCGGCAGGCTCTCAACGACAAGGACAGATGGGCATTCCACTCGGGATACTTCCGGCTCTTTGTTTCAGCAAATATTGACACTTTCGTAGGAAACAGATCCAGATTCTGTTTCTTCCTAACTCATCTTGCCAATCCTAAAGTTTTGGAGAGATGTAGCTCCATAGAATTGGGAAAATGCACTTGCCACTGAATTAAAAAAGACATACGTCAAGGTGAGTAATGTCATGGTTAATTGATGCTTGTAAAAATCATAAAGTAGTAAATAATACACTGTGATCATAAAGCACTTTCAAACAGAAATGAGACAGGATAGAAAGGAAGAGAGGAGACAGTTGAAGAAAAAGGCTCTCCAAAAAATTTAAATTACTGTATAAAACCTTTTTAAAGATCCTTTCTAGTCTAGACATTAGTGACAGCAAAGTTATATTAGTTTCACTCAGAAAATCAGGGGCTATTTACTGAAACTCAAAATTAAGATGACCTGTTAAAAAACTCTGAAAGTCCCTATATATATTCCTATCTGAAGAGCAACTGGCAGAATATCTCTTACCCTCCCCAAAAGTTTATATATTCTTTGACTTAGAAATTTGGGGGGAATTTATACTATGTAAATAATCGGGTATGTACCCCAAAATATGTATGAGTTTATCAGACAGCTGCTTATAATAGTGAAAATTTGACAATCTAAACATTTATCAGTAGCAAACTGTTTAACAAAATCAAAGCACATCCATATTATGAGATATTACGAGATGACAACATGGAGCTGTATTTGTTCCATGGAAGAGGTCATCAACATAGGTGGTTTTTAAGAAGCAGTTACAATAAACCCAATTTGTTATAACACCAAATTATTTTTATAAAAATTATTATATGACCCAGAGACCCCAGTCTTTACTCAGGGAAGAAATAGTTCTTATACAATAACAAGAACAAAACAAAAACGGACGGAAAATTCTATATTAGTTTCCTAGGAATGCCAGACCAAGTTGCCACAGCAAAAACTTGGTGGCTGAAACAACAGAAGCGTCGTCGCTCACACATGGGCCCAGAGACCAGAAGTCTGAAATCAAGGTGCCGACAGGCCAAGCTCCCTCTGGAGGCTCTAGGGGAGAAATCTTCCTTGCCTTTTACAATTTCTGGTGGCTCCTGGTGTTCCTTGGCTTGTAGCAGCATCACTCCAACCTCTGCTTTTGTCTTCACATCGCTTCCTTCTCTGCATGCCTGTGTGTCCTTTTCTGTCTCTTATAAGGATGCTCTCATTGATTCAGGGCCCACCATAATCCAATTTGATATCATCTTAATCTTTACCTTAGTAACATCTGCAAAGACTCTCTTTCCAAATAAGGTCACATTCTGAGGCTTGGGGTGGATGTGGATTTTGGGAGGATACTATTTAAGCCACTATTGTCAATATCAAAGACAATATCTGTTCAGCCAAGTGAAAACCCTGACTAGTATTTACTTTTTTAAAAAGTGGGTAGAGGCACACAGTGGTTAGCAGGGGACTCAGAAGTGGACCTGTATGGCCCAGAAAGCCCTGTTTCCTGTCTTGTAGTCTGACATCCAGAAAGCTGCCACCGAGTTAAGATCAGACAGAGATTCTGGAGTGCAGGAAGATAAAACTAGGAATTAGAGATAACCATCAAGGACAAAGAAACAGTTAAGCAGAAATTGGTTAATGATATGAATTTGTAAAGAGAACATTACAGCTGCTATCAAAAATACAAATATGCTTGAGGGAGATGATTCAACAAATGAGAGAATTCAGGTGCTAAACTAATCCTCAGTTAATTAAAAACATAGCCCCATCAGATGTATTAAATAATAATCAGGGTTGTTGGCCTTGGAATGAGTTTCTTACAATGAAGGAGCAATAAATCGGGTCTCTGAAAATTGTACTTATGTTCATTCCCAATTATAGGTTCTTGGGTCTTCTATCTTGTGGGTGATCAGTGACTTTCTCTACAACACAACGTATGTGCTGCTTCCCTGTCACTACACAGTGTGAAGTTGAAGAGGGAAGATCAACGTGAGCATTAGACTTTCAAAATATCACCAAGCAGGTACATGTGCCAACAACAACAAAAAAAGATGCATCGCAAGTCAGGGAGAGATGCCTTTTAAATTCTTCTTTCAGTTGGAGATTTAATCACGGGTAGAAGGTAGTATCTTTCACTTTCTTTTTCAAAGCTATGTGGTGCTTTTAAGACTGAAAGCCTCATAGTTACAGGAGAAGACTAGAGTTTGGTAGGAATCTAACGTAATCCTCATTCATTGCCAAGACTTTCAGAGACATTGAAATAGGAATGGAACTTGGAAATCTGTCCAGTTCAAGTTCTCAGTGTGAAGATGAGAAGCCTGAGGTCCAGAGACGCAGGTGCCCTTTCCAAATGACTACTTGGGCCAAGCTAGGATTAGACCCAGGAATCCCAAGCTCTTTCCATGATACCCACCACCTGCTTTGATCATTCTCACCAGGTGACATCTTAAATTCCTAGACCTGTCAAGCTTGAATGAGTTCTAGGTTTATATTAGTGTGTTAATTCACCATGAGTGGCTAACAATAATATTTTTCATCATAAGAGCTGGCTATCTAGCAGGTGCTGAATAAGTAGTTTCTGAGTGAATGAAATGCAGAATAAGACCAAGGGACAGTGGCTCACCCGATGTTCCACAGACAGATATTCTGCTCTCTTGGTTTTAGGAACATGGCTGGGCCCCATCTTGTAGCCTCCCTTGCAGTTAGGTGTGGACATGGGGCTGAGTCCTGGCCAATGAAATGTGAATGGAAGTTACAGGGCCACTTCCAGGCCTGGCCCATCAACATCCTCCCGTGCTTAGTCTTCACTCTCTTTCTCCATCACCAGATGAATGGAGAGGAAGCTGAGGACAGAGAGGACAAAGCCACTGTAAGAAAAGAGCCTATGTCCTCAAATGACTCCCCTCATCCCAAACCCTTTTTTGAACTGTGAAATGAGAAAAAAGTAAAATTTCTCTGGGTTAAGCCACTGAGATTTGGGTGCTGTTAATTACAGTGGTTAGCAACCCTAAGTTTGTGTGGGTGGTTAAAGAGAATCAGGCCCAAAATAGTTTAGGGGTCCAGCACTCTAGATCTGATGGATGGGGCCAAGGCTGGCGATGGTGGTTCCTCTTTGCTCCCAAACGTGCATATGCTGCACGCTTGTTGACTTCTCATTCCCTCCTGATCAGCCTCACTCCGATGTCCCCCAGGACCTTTCTAACTCGCTTACTGTCGTCTGCAAACCCCACACACGCACGCACGCGCATGCGTCCGCGCGCACCTGCAGAAAGCAACTGCAAACTCTGGAACCTTAACTTGAGTGTTAGAATTCCAGTTCACACAACAGAGCCCAGGTAGAAGGCAGCAAAGCTACTTAGCATGTGAATTCCCTGGCACAGGCCTGGCCTTAGAAAAACATATTTCTCACATGAGGAATCTTAGCGCTCACATCAGTGGCGTGCATCTCACCCTGTGCACGTCCTGCTTCCCTAATAAGACTGCAAGCTCTAGTCTTAGAAGTCTTTGTATCCCCGTGACTGCCACCAACCAGGCGCTCAGTATGTGTCAATGATGGAAATGAGGCTGGCATAAGTCAATAGCAATCAAAACTGTGCAAGAATCACCAAAGAGCCAAACATGAGAGAATGACCTAAATACAGGGTTGGTTATTTTTTTTGTAAATGATCAAGTAGAAGGAGCATCACGTGGAGGGACAAAACCAATAATTCATTTCCCCTAAAACTTTGCAGAGAAGATAAGATTTGAACAGATTTTAGACTTTCAAAACCCATAGAAAGAATGTATTGATTGAAAAAAGGTACTTTCTTCCTGCAAGAGGAGGAGGATGAGTAATGTATAATCAAGCAAGACAGCACAGAGGAGGGTGGACTGCAGTAGCAAGTGTGGAGATTGTAAGTTTGAATTCTGACTTTGCCATTTATCAAGGGTGTGTCCTTGGGGACAGGGTATCATGTCCCTGAGCCTAAGTGCCCTTATCTAGACAATATAAAATGGAGGTAATTCCTACTTCATGGCGTTGCTATGAGGAGTGAATGAGATGATGCATGGAAAGGGCCCGGGACAGGGCAGAGTTCATTTTCTCGTAGCTTCTAATATGAATGCTACATGTGAGCATATATATGGCGATAATCACCACCACAATGTCCAAAACATTACAGTCAAGCTTTCAGAAAATTACAGACCAACAAGAGAAAAAGGATAAACCTTTCCTCTTCATTACATATCAGCTGAATCATCACCACCCAGATCTGGTACACGATAGCAAACAAGTCCATTCATAAATCTATTTTGCAGAAGCCTTTTGCAAAATGTCTCAACAATTGCAGAGTCATTTAAATTCTAGTGACTATGCCTGTTTTGAAACTACCTATGCTTAATTCTTCCTCCTAGAAAATACGACATGCCTTCATTTATATCTTGGAGTTTTAATAGGCTATTTTGCTTAATCCTGGATTTTCTACCACAAATTTCCTATGGATAATATTAGCACAGCTTTTCTAAAAGAAGGAAGCCAAGGTTTAGATCTTTCCTGCTTTATTTTGATAGAAACTGCCATGGAAGAAAGCACTTACTGCTCATCTTACATCAGCTGTGTTTTAGTGGTAACTGTCTTTCATGAAGTTATAATCTTACATTTAAAGGGGTAAGCCAGATTATTGCTGCTGGGGACCAGAATGTACTACTGTAATGGTACTTCGTAGTTATAAATCATTCACTGAATATATCATTAACCAGACAGCACAACTGAAGTTGCATTTTTAGTTTTGCCTTCTACTTGTCAGATGTCTACTTCTGGCACAGGGTGTGTTAGTTATCTAGGCTGTGTAACAAATTACCCAAAATTCAGTAGCTTGAAACATTTTTTCTCTTGGAGTCATTTTTGGGCCAAGAATCCATGTGTGACTTAGATACATCCTCTGTTTTGATTTGAGAGTTGGCTACAGCTATAGTCATCTCAAACCTCAACCGGAGAAGGATCTGCTTGCTCCTAAGACCACTCAAGTGGCTGGTGGCAGGCCTTAGGTTCTCACTGGCTATTGGCTGAAGACACTAGTACCTTGACATCCTCTCCAAAAGAGGATGTCAAGAGAGAGCAAGAGATGGAGAGAGAAGTGCTATAGGCTGAATGTTTGTGTCTACCCTAAATTTATGTGTTGAAACCTTCCCCCCAAGATGATCATATTAGGTGGTGGGGCCTTTGGGAAGTGATTAGGTCATGAGGACAGAGCCACCATGAGTGGGATTAGGGCCCTTATGACAGCCACTGAGAAAGCTTCCTTGCCCTTTCTATTATATGAGGATACAATAAGAAGTCAACAGTCTGCAAACTGGAAGAGGCAGCTCACTAGAACTTGACCATGCTAGCTAGCATTCTGAGCTTGGTCTTCCAGCCTCCAGAACTGTGAGCAATAAATTTCTGTTGTTTATAAGCCATCCACTTCTCTGGTGTTTTTGTTATAGCAGCCATGACAGACGAAGACAGTAAGCAGAACAGAAGACACTCAGAGTCTTTTCATAACCTAATCTTGGAAATGTTATCCCACCACTTTCGTCATATTCTATTTGTTAGAAGTAAGTCACTAGGTTCAGCCCACACTCAAGGAAAGCAGGGCACTGGAAGCCATCGTAGACCTTCCCCACCTCCCAGGAATTCCGCTGAAGGCAGTGCTTCTCAAACTAATGGACCAGCCTTTTTTTTCCCCCCCAATTTCCAAACTTTTGTAAAATAAAATTTCTAGAAAAGTAAAATAACAAAGACACATACACATAAACCCATTGATTACATGTTGAATGTAGCAACGTAAAATTGCTAAAAAAAAAAAAAAATTTCTAAACACTCTCAATTCTATTACTTACCACATCTGAACCAGATAGAAATGATTTGCAGATTGGCATCAGTTCTGAACCATCTTTTGAGTAGCACTGTTTTAAGGATTTCCATAAAGGAAGATGACTTTTCAAGGCTTTTACATGACCATGGTTGACTATTCCGGGATGAAGGGATTCTAGGAGGAAAAACAAACAAACAAACAAACAAACAAATACCTAAGTGGATGTCATTCCTTCCAATCTCACTTCACTCGCTGCATTTCTAAAAATGGGACCTTTTATTAGGTGAGATTGATTATAAGTATCCTGTTTAACATTTTATCCCAGAGTCCTTTATGTACCCTCCTTCTCACCAGTTTATAAGCTAGAATTAAGCCACACTTTTGATTTGGGCAGTCTGATGGATATTATGATCATCACATTTTTAAAAGGAGAGAGGTCAGCCTCCTCCCCAATTAATATTAGAAAGAAAATTTGAATGCCCTTCCTACTCCATTCAGATCCCTCCAAACACACCTGAAGTGTAAACTCAATTCCACTAAAAAAATTTTTGAGTACCAACTCTGTGTAAGATTCTGGAAGATACCATTTTGAAGATGGTATCTTTGTTCTCACCTGGTTTATAGCACTTCCTTTATAGTCATTTCTCTGGTTCTTTCTCTGGTTTCTAGGCAAATCTCCTTAAGGAAACCATAAACTTACTGAGCAAAAGTATTCATTTCACACCCTTCACAGCCTCCAACACAGCATCAGGCAGTTGAGAAGGGCCTCAGTAAAAGCCTGGATTCAGCTGACATTTACCAAGCCCAGAACCCAAATTCCTGTCCAGGGACCACGTGGTGTGAACAGGGCTTCTGTCCCAAATGTCACTAATCCGGTGAGTATCTCTCTTCGTCCCTCTTCCAGCGTCTTCACTGCTCCCTAACTCATCCACCGAGGCTTAAAGTAGAAGCAGACTCTGCTCCCTGGTCCCATTGGGCAAACTGAAATCTTATATGAAGTTATCGCACTAGCCCTGAGAGAAGAGAAAACCAGGTGGAGGAAGGGGCCTTTAAAAACAAGTCTTGCTCAACTTCCTACACAACTGCCAACCCCCAGTTTGGCATCCCCTTCTTCTCTCCTGATTCCCTGCCCAAGGAAGGGAGTATGATGAGTAAAACTACATTTGCAAGCCAGGTGCCATGTACCATGCAGAGGTGCAAAGGTGAGCCAAACAGGTTTGGTTTTGTTTTTTTGCCCTGAAGAATTTACAATGGGCAAATCACACTGATCTTCAACCAGAATCCAAAGTGGAAGGTGGCCAAGTGTTGCAATGTTGGCATATAGAGAAAGCACTGTGAGAGAACAGATGGGGGAAGTGATAATTCCAAATGGTGAAAACATATCTTTGCGTTAAACCTTGGAGGCTGGGTAATACAAATAATGAGAAACACGCAGAGAGCACTTCCTACCTACTAAGTGCTGTGGTTGATATGCCTCTTATTTGAGGCTCACAACAGGTCTGCTGGCAAAGTGCTAGTATTAGTCCCACTCTACAGTGAGGAAACTGAGACACACAGAGAGTGAGTAATTTGTGCAAGGTCCAGGTGAACTCAGACACAGTAAACCTAGAGCTCTTAACCCTCATTTACGAGACCCTAAGGGAAGGCCCAGCATTGTGTAGGGCTCCGTGGGGGAACAGTGCAGAGTCTGTGAGGCCAGAGCACGCGGCCTGGGGAGGGGAAACAGTGACTTGATACTAACAGCAGCTGTGGCATCTATATGTCAAACTCTGGGCTTTACATATACTTTTTCACCTGACCTCACTACATCCCCATTGGACAGGTATTATTATACCCATTTTACAGATAAGAGAGCTGAGGCACAGGGAAGCAACTTAATCAAGGTCACACAACAGGCAGATAGCAGGGCTGGAATCCGAATCCAGGGATCAGATTTCTGAACCCACTACGGCAGCCCAGTGTTCTCACGTGGGTGGAAGCCTTTTGCATGCCACGACTTTTTCCCCAGTTTACACACCCTGTCCCTTCCTACCTATCCTCATCCCCGACCCTGGACCCCTTACTCCCACCCGCGCATTCAGCTACGGCTGCCCAGTCCACCCACACAAGGTTGGGGGCCACCGCGCACCCACAACAACTCTTGTTCCCAGAAAGCTTTGCTTTCCCCCCGGAATAAACGGCCTTTGCGCCGGGAGCCCCGCCCCGCCCGGCGCGGACCCCGCCCACAGGCGCAAAGCCCCGCCCACGGGCGCGGCCCCCGGCGGCAGTGGGCGGGGCCGGCGGCGGCGCCCGCGGCCAGGGGCGGGGCCTGACTGCGGCGCGGAGTCGCGAGGCAGCGGGGCGGGCGGACCCGCGCGCAGGTGGCTCCTCCTTCGCCTCTCCAGATCCCCAGGCACCGTGCGGGCCTGCGAGGTCGCGCCTTTGTGCCCGGCCCCGGGGACCCGCGACGGCTGCCGTGTGTCCGGGTCCATTGTTTCGCTCCTTTTCCGGGCAGGTGCCGGCGGCGCGCGGGGCCCTTACGCGCCACAGCGGCGGCCGGAGCGCGGGGACCCGCGGACGCCGGCGGGAGATGAAGTACCTGAAGCCGTGGTGGTCCGACGGCGGCGGTCTCCTGCACCTCACCATCCTGCTGAGCTTGGCGGGGCTCCACCTGGACCTGGACCTGTACCTGCTGCTCCCGCCGCCCACCCTGCTCCAGGATGAGCTGCTGCTCGGGGGCGGCCCGCCGAGTCCCGCCTACGCGCTCGACCCTTTCCCGGCCTCGGGAGGGTGGGGACACGCGGACCACCTGCATCTCAAAGGCCGGGAGCAGGACCCCGCGGCGGAGCCCGAGGGCCAGCTGCTCCGGGAGGTGCGCGCTCTGGGGGTCCCATTCATCCCCCGCACGCGCGTGGATGCGTGGCTGGTGCACAGTGTGGCGGCCGGGGACTCGGACGGGGCCCACGGGCTGCTCGGCGCCGCCGCCGCCTCGGCGACGGGAGTAGCCAGCGCCAGCGCGGACGGCGGTAGCCAGGCTGCGTCTGGGGGCGGCGCGGACCCCGGAGCGGCTCCAGGGAGCCCCTTGGCTGCTGGGGAAGAGGAGAAGGCGCCGGGGGAACCGACGGCTCAGGTGCCGGACGCCAGCGGGCGCGCGAGCGAGGTAACAAGAGCGCGGGGACGCGAGCGCGAGGCTAGGGGTGCTGGCCAGGAGCCCTGGGGGGGTGCCAGAGCCCTGGGGAGCGGGCAGCCCTGCTGTCCTTTTACCCTCGGTCGCTGGGTAGTTGCAAGTTCGCGGGCGACTCTGCGCCTTTCCTTTTTGTGACTCGGAACGAGGCTGGCAGTGCTGTCGCAGTGGCTTTTAGGTTTTTGAGAGAGAAGGGGGTGAAATCATCCGTTTGGTTGTAGGGGACACCTTTCTTGTGTTTGATGGCTTAAGGGTAGTTTGGGGCTGAGGAGAAAAGAGATGCTGGTGCCTTTCTTGCCCACTGCCTTCGCTCAGCACCTCCTCGTCTATAGTGAGGTGTCTTTTCCTGGAACCCGTGCCCGACCCGGAGGATCCAAAGGAGGCCTTGGCCTCCGGGAGGACGCACGTTTCTCTTTAAAAACCTCGTTCCCGGCCTAACGCGATGGCCCCCGCCCGGGTTTTCAACCCAATTGCAGTTCGTTTTGCTGCCTCCCTTGCTTAAAGCAGACTGTCCCGCTGTGACCCCACTGTCCCCCGCGCTAACAGCGCTCCTCCTGGAACGTGTGTGACAGCCGCGTGTTAGCATAAAGCAGGTACTCCGGCAGTCACCTAGTGACTCACACGTTCCCTTTGGTTTCTAGATAGATTCAAACCCTTTGGTTTAACATCCTGTTGAAACAAAGTTCACCAAGATCTGCTGACTGAAGTCTCTGTGTTGCACCCACTGGCCCCTTCCAGTCCCAGGACACTTAATTCTCATTCCCACAAAAGCGCCTTTATTGGTATTGATCAACAGGTGTTCATTGGATGTTTTTTGTGGACTGCCGTCTTATGCAAAATGCAAAATGGGAATCGGGGCTAGACAGGTTTGTGTGCTGCTGTTCTTTAGAATTGCCTTTTGTGTAGGCAGTTGTCTGACGAGCTTCTCCACCCCCTCCTGGAGGGATCATTGTGCTGAAGTGCTGGGTGATTCACTGTTATGCAGATCTGATCCCTTCCTCTTCCTGGGGCCAGAACTAATGGGGTGAGGGTTAGTGAGCTCCTGTCTGTTCAGAGCAAACAGTGGAAGGTTCTTCGTTCACAGCCAATCTGGATCCTCACCTGTATTCTCTACCTCCTAATGAGAGGTGCATGCTTCACCGCTATCTTTCCTGATTCTGTAACTTACGGGGTGAAACTCACTGCAGGATGCTGGCTAGATGGTACCCAGGCCCCCTCACAGCTGAATGCCAACCAGCTTGCATCCTATACAGAAACCTGAAGGCAAGGCTACTTACTCTGCAAGAACTGCCCCCTCCCCCAGCATTACCTGGTTGATAACCTATTTAGACAGGCAAGCCCTCCGTGGGGAAAGCTCCGGCTCTGGGGGCCTAGGGCCAGTCTTGGCCCCAGCTTTCCTAGGGGAGAGGGTGACGTTCCTATGGAGCTGTTTCTGGCATTGCCTTTCCTGGCTGTGGTATGTGTGAACCTGCTGGGATGACCTGGTTCTGTTCATTCTGGCGATGATCAGTTGTCAAGCACCTTAAACTGTTTTCACAGCCAATTTACTTTTATTGGTAATGCCTTTTCTTTACATCAACCTTGTGAGGTGCACAGGCCAGGTAGCCTTATATCCAATTTGTACTTAAGGTAAAGAGGCCCGGCAAGGTTAGGGGACTTGACGAAAGCCACACAGCTAATTGGAGCCAGAAGTGGGACTAGAACCCGAGCTTCCCGACTCCCAGACTGGCACATAAATTAAGCACTGGCACTGTACTCGGGTTGTCCGGACAAAGGTGCAGCTGGAATGGGGCGGTGCCTCTCACTCCTGACCCCGGCTCACTGTCTTCAGTGCCAGATTGACTTTTAAACGCAGATTGTACCATCGATAATGCTAAGGTCAGAATTTGCAACCATGATTCTGGGAGAAAATGGGTTGGGAAAACACCCGTTTTTTGCGATCTGGAAATCTGGGTTTGGGGGCATCACTTGCTACTGTGCTCTCATACGGGTTAATCACACCAAGCCTCAGTGTTTCATCAGTCAGGTGGGGGCGTTGTACCAATTAAATGGGAAAAGCATGTGTGAAGTGCCAGCCCAGTGCCTGGAATGTAATTGATGTTCTCTTCTCTCGCCTCCATCCTCAACCTACTCTCCTTAACCTGCCCCCACTCAGTTTATTTCCTTTTGCCTATTTGGCTTGGTTGTTTGTTTATTAAGGGGGTGAGGTGTATAGTAGCCAGACTGCCTGGTTTTGAAACCCAGCTCCACCGTTTACAGCTTGGGCCAGTTCCTTAACTTGTCTGTGCTGCATTCTCACCTGCTCATTCACAGTGAGAATAACAAAGGTGCCTACCACATGAGGTTGTTTTGAGAAACTGTATTTCACATACCAGGCTCAGAACTCTGCCTGTCGCATCTTAGGTGCTCGATAAATGTTAGTTACTGTTAACTTCAAAGGAGGGGGAGTGCTTGCCCAATGAGAACATCACAAGTTTGCTTTGTTTTTAAATAGATTGTCTGGTGGCTTACATTTGCGTTGTAGGAGACAGGTTTAATAGTATTTTCTTTTATAATGTGTGAAAAATATTTTGGAGTAGGGGATTTTCCAAGTATCAAAAGAAGTACAATTTTGGTTTCACTTCTTAATGGGGCTCATCAGCATCTGAAAATGACCCGGAATTCCCCAGGGCACAGTGCTTCCCTTCACCGCCAGGGCCATTCGCTTACAGCCCATGAAGCACGTGCTCTTCAAAGCGATGCACAGGTGAAACAAAGAAGTGAACGTATTTTGCAGAATGGAATGTGTGAGCACATTTGAAAATGGGGTGACTGCATACAGCCAGCATCAGCATTTCAGGGAGCTGGTGCCCTTTTGAAACTGAGAAGGCTTGTGGTCACCTTGATGTGGCCCGTTGACCTGGGATGGGCGCCTTCTGCTAGGCGAGGGGTCCAGTAGGACCCCTTGATTTGCTGCTCGATGGACTGGGTTTCTTCAGGTCACAGGAAGAATCTGATTCAGTCAGTGCTTGCTTCTCAGAGGAAAAGGGAAGAGAAAGGTCCTCAATTGTCAAAGTAAAATTGTTTTTCCTTTCAAAATCAGAGCATGCCCCTGATGCCTGGGCAATTGGAGATAGAGGAACTTTCAAACACTTGCCTATTTTTAACTCACAACTAGGAAACAGAAATAGTCCAGTACGTTGCAGCTCTACAAAGGTTCCCAGTAGGCTCTTCCTTCTGCTGACTAAAGGGCACAGTAAAGACGCCCCTATGATCTTGTATGGAAAGGGTTGCATTGGTCGCTGTGTTAGTGTCCCAAGACTACCATAACAGTATTACAAGCTGGGTGGCTTAAACAATGGAAATCCATTGTCTCACAGTTCTGGAGATCACGGTGTAGGCAGGGTTGGCTCCTGAGGGCAGTGAGAGGGAATCTGTGGCAGGGCCAGGCTTCTGGTAGTTTGCTGGCAGTCTTTGGCGATTCTTGGTCGTACCGCATCACCCCAACCTCTGCCTTCATCTTCACTGGTGTTCTCCTTGTGTATACTTCTGTATTCTAAGGACACCAGTCTTAGTGGACTAGGAGCCCACCCTATTCATCTTATCTGATACATCTACAATGCCCCAATTTCCACATAAGGTCACATTCAGAGGTCCTGAGAGGGTTAGGACTTCAACATAGGAATTTCAAGAGATACAGTTCAATTCATTACACAGTCACCACCTCTTTTCCTGAAAGTTCTTGGAGTTATTCAGCTTGCTTAGCAAATAGGCTCCAGCTGTTGAAAACTAAGCTGTTTCTGGAAACAGCCAGTCTATGTGTAGGATCCTTTGCAGCAGGACTTAATATGCCCATGAGCGAATCTGGGTTTTCTTGTTTGTTTGTTTGCTTGCTGGCTTGATGGGCAACAGCCCTGAGGAACCTATTTCAAATTTTTTTCCAGTCGGTCCTTCATCTCAGCTGGAAGGTTACAGAGATAGCATCTCTGCAGTTGCAGTGTCCCTTGCATCATTCGCCTTCATTCTCCCTACTTCTTAGCTCAACTCAAATCAGAGTGCAGGGCCCAGGCCCCCACTCAGCGGCTGGCCGGCCTGCTGGTCAAGTGCTCTGGCTCTGGAGTCAGACCAGCTGGGATAGCTGTCCTCGGTCCCCCTGCTGACTGACTGTGTGGTCCCCGGGACACTCCTTAACTTCTCTGTTCCTTGGTTGCCTTATCCTTAAAATGGAATGGTAAGAGCACCTGAGGGCTTTGTTGTGAGGATTAAACGAGATCCTGCAAGTTCAGCAGGGTTGGTGCATGGTAAGCCCTCGGTAATGTTAACTACTGCTGTTAATTCACCTGGGGCTCTGTGATGCCCCTTCCCCAGTTTATTTCTGTCCGTCCCCTTGGCCCGGTGCAGGTTTCCAAGGCATGCCTTGGATTTCTCCACTTCCGTTTGGGGAATCTCCACTAGCTCCTCGTTACCTACCAGTTTGATATTTGCTCATTCAGGGCTCCTCCTTTGGCCGTTGTGACCCAGCTCCCTAACTGCCTGAGCTGTGCTCATTTCCCACGATCCTCAGCCTGTAGCCTTCTTTCCAGCTAAAACTTTCTCCCTTCTCTTCCCGGTGCTTTCCTGCCTCTTAGTTTGTTACCTTTGCCCAGAATGCCTCCTTTCATTCCTCCCAAGTCTTCTACTGTTAAATTCTCACTCATCTCAAGTGTCACCCCATCCACAGGCATTTCCTGTTCTTTTCCTTCAGGCCCTACACTCTGTACTATTTCTTCTATGGGACTTTGCATTCTCTACTTGGAACCATAGTGTCTTGAGTGCAGAAAATGGGTCTTCTCTTCAGCCTGCAAGCAGCACCCAGGACGGGTCGGGAGCGCAGGCCAGTTCAGGCAGTGTCTGTTGAGCACGCCTCATCCATCCCTCCATGCTGGCTTGATACCATGAGCTTGAATGTGTCCTCGGTCTTTCGGGGCCAGAACCCAACTAGAAAGTAGGTCAGATCTGAAATCCCGATGGGCCATCTGACCATTTAATGCCCATTTGAGTGGATGGGGGCAGTGGAAAGCAGACTTTCAGGTTGGCATTATAATTAATCAGGTGGTGAAACAGGACTACCTAAAGTTATATAGCAAGTTAGCGACCTTGCCCAGAATAGAACAGGTCTGTTCTTAAGTGCTGAGTAAGCCATACATACCTCCCGTCCACTACAAAACTACCATTGTAAAAACAAAACTCCTCCCACCGGTGGCAGGCTTTCAATATGAAGATTTTCTTCTCAAAATCTAATTGTTAAGGACCCGAATTAATATTCAAATACACTTCTAGGCAGCCAAAGCTGGTGAGGCTCAGGTACACGACCTGAGTTGTTTTGGGTTAAGTGGCAGGTAGTGGTTGGCAGAGTCTGAGCAGTGGCGTAGGTATCTGACCTGTGGTCATAGTGACATGACCTTTTGAGATTGGATACGGCTCAGTATCAGTCAGGGTGCTCCAGAGAAGAGAACCCGTAAACGTGAATACACCTCCCCCACGCCCCCTCCCCACACACACATATTTTTAAGAAATTTACTTTGAAGAATTGGCTGCTGCGATTGTGGGGGCCGGCAAGACCGAATTCTAGACTAGCCAAAAATGGCACACGCTGATGCTGCAGTTTGACGCAGAATTTCTTTTCCCTCAGGAAAACCTCAGTTTTGCAATTAAGGCCCATCAACCGGTTGGATGAGGCCCACTCAGATTATCCAAGGAAATCTATCTCTTAAAGTCACCAGGTTGATTATAGCCATTCACCACATCGACACAACACCCTCCCAGCAATACCTGGGTTGGTGTTTAATTGAATAACGGTGTACTATAGCCTGGCCACGTTGACACATAAAACTAATCGTCACACCATCCCCGCTCTGTGTTCCCGGGCAGCCTTTGTGAGAGGAGAATATAACCTCGGGGTAAGGACCGCGTGAAGGACCGACACATGGCACATGGGTAGGTGTTCCACAGGGGATCTGCCCTCATTGCCCCACAGCTGGAAGTCCAGTCTCCAGGAAACTCAGGTCATGCTGGGACCTGCTCTGGCGGGAAAGGGACCCTTTTCCCCCCGAAGGCGGGAAGTCATGTAGGAAATGGTTGGGTCGACTGGGGCCGTTCCATGTTGAGAAGATCAGACTGAGGAAGGAACAAGACTGCCAACGCAAATATTTGAAAAGCTGTTATGTGAAGGAGGTCTTAGACTTTCGAGGAGGGAGAACATTTCTATAAATATTTCCATATATATCCCTGAAATACAAGGACTCTTCTAAACATAACCATAATGCCATTAGTACACCTAAAAACATCAGTCATCATTTGGTATCAACAAATAGCCAGTCGGTATTCAAAGTCCCCAGTTATCTCATGAGCAGTTCTCCATGGTTTGTTGCTTGGACTCATGTTAAAACAAGATTCATACCTTGCATTGTAGCCAGCGGTTTTGCGGGATAAAGGGGTATACTGGAGCTTCATGCTTTCACGTGGCATCAGCTCTTCCCACCACTGCTGTTCTCATCTATGGGGTGCAGTGCGAAGCAAGTGGGAGCCGTTGTGTGTGCTGGTGGTGCAGTCGGGCTTCTGGCAGGAAGTGGCATTCACCCCAGATGGCTCAAATGAAGAAGGAACATAATGAATGACATCTTTCTTAGAGGAGCAGACAGGGTTCGGGGTACCCACAGATTGAGTGGAAAAAGTTACTGGGGAGCCTGGTGAGGTGAGGAGAGGCTGTTGTCACAGGCAGATCAAGAGGGAGATATACCTTGACCTCTCTTTTGCTCACCCCCCCCAGTTTCCTACCTCCCACTGATGAACCTAGCTAGAAACTAGCCAGCTCAGGAACCCCACAGTTTGCAGAGGCAGTTTCTGGGGGACACACGTGTCTCTGCAAAGGCAAACAAGTAACAGAATAGCGCCTGAGAGCTGGCTCTGAAGTAAAAATACCTTCAGCCAAATCCTGGTTCTGTCACTTACTAGCTAGGAGACTTTAAGGCAAGTTGCTTAACCTCACTCTGCCTCAGTTTTTTCCTGTAGGAGGGATGCAGAACAATGTAAATGAGATCATGTATGTGGTGCCTGGCCCACAGTGAGTGCTCAATAAATGTGAGCTATAATTATTATAAACTGCTGTTACAACACCTGGACCAAGCAGGACACAGTCTCTCTTTATCTGGCTCCTCCTTTCTCTCTAGACTTGATGACTCCAGCTTGCCTGCAGCCTAGAAACGGACCTCAGAATTCGTTGGCCTTACCCCTCTCCCTCTGATGTCATCCTCCTTGTAGGCACCACACTGTTCTTTGTCTTTTAAGGTTCATCCAACCCTAAAGGTCAAAGCAGGTCTCAGTACTTCCTCCCCCAGATAAAGAAATGAAAAGCTAGGCCAGCTAGGACCGTTCACGGAGAGTTTTCTTCAGGGTCAAACTCTCCAGCACACTGTTCAGGTCCCAATACAGTAAGATAAGTACGGGCTTAGAAATCACGTTGCCAGTTATCAGAACTTCAGAGAGGTCTCGAGACGAGAAAAGCCCAGCTGGGCACCTGTCTTCACCTTCCCTCTACCTCCACTGACGCAGAAGAACCTTCATGCGTGGCTCACACTGGTGGCAAAGGCGCATTAACAGCTGGAGGACAGGTGTTATCAGTTTACGGCCCAGTAGGAAAGAAAAGATCCAAATAGTCGTAATTTTAGATAGAATAGGATAAAGATCACAGGAGAAAACTTAGAGGGCCTGAGATTTTAGAGACAGGAGAACCCAGATTTAGCTAAGGTGGCGGGGGGTGGGGGTGGGGGGGCACATTGAAGAGGTTCTAGATCCATGCAGAGGATGAAATGGGTCTCTTCCCAGCAGAGAGGGCTGTGGTGGGGAGGGCCTTTCCAGCAAGGGCCAGTTCAGGACAAGTCCCTAGATTTTTAGTTGTGATTAGATACCCCTCCTCACAGGTTTACGATGGCTTCCTATGGCAAGCATGGAAACTTTCTTGTTCCTTTTTTTTTTTTTTTTTATTGAGTCCCGGCCCCACGAGAGTAAATATCACCTACACACAAATAAAAAGTAAGTTAATGATGGGTTGAACTCACCCATTCTGTAAGTTAAGAGCATGGACCATAAATCTCCGGTCCATACAACAGTACCTGTAAAACATGTGCTCTGTATCCCAGCTCCGTGTCATCGAGTTGAGAAAAACAGGAAAAGAGAGCACAGAGATAGTAATTACTGCCCACCCGCGGCTGGCATCGCTTTCTCTTGGCATTCTGATTGAGTTGACAGCAGTTAGTCATAAACAGCGACTCCAGAATCAAAAAGCACTAGAAAGAGGTAGTAATGTCTGTATAGCATCTTAAAATTGTATAAAATGCTTTCTCTCGGCTAACTTCTTTAAAATGCGAATTAGAAAATATCTTTTCACAGACGGAGGAAACTGAGGGTCAGAGTGGCCCAAGGTCACACAGCTGGCGGGAGTGGGATGGCCTTGTTACTCCGTGGTTTTTGGACCTGAGCCTTCCTCGCCACGAGGCTTTTCTGGGGGCTTGTAGACTGTGCAAATTATATTACAAGTGTGATAGGCCTTTTTCACTTTCTAAATGGAAGTGTTATAATACTGAGTCCTCCACCCCTCCCTACCTTGAGATTCTGGTGTCTCGTCTCTCCCCACCCGGATAGAATTGTTAACTCACAAATCGGGTTCCCTGGGAAGAGGGCTCTGAGATGGAGTGTAGCTGCACGATGTTGGCAGCCCCAGCTGTGGAAGGGAGGATAAGAAAGCAGGATTGGACAGAAGCAGAAGTCGAGCTGCAATGCAGGCTCCCAAAACCAGGAGGAACTCGAAGGCTAAAGTGGCATACCGCATCACAATTGTCCCACACTGAGCTGTGATGGTCCGGCCTTTATACTTTCCCTGCTCAGTTGTGGGATGTGAGTGCCCTAGGGAAGGGTGTGACCTTAGGTGAAGTAGCTCTTAGCAGTTGAGGCATTCCGTAAAGGCACAGTGGGAGGCCATCTGCCCACAGGTCACCAGCAGCGGCCACAAGTCCTTCGAGGGGGGTTTACAAGCTGCACACCAACCTGGAGGAAAGTGTTCTCACTCATCAGTTCTTATGACATGTGTTTCTGTTAGCTTTGTAATAGGCTTATAATAAATGATTGTTGAATGACTAAGTGAAGTTCTGGCTAACTAAGAAGGTATTTATTGAGGTATCTCTTCCACAAGTCTGGAATTCAGTCAGCACTTTTTAGTCTGCCATCAGTATTTTTGATTGTTATGCAGTTGCCTTTTTTCCCCTGTGGCCTCATAGATAGGTTGAGCGTTCGGGGCAGTCTGGGCCTATGCCTGTTGTCCATTGTAATTGTTAGTAACACCACCTTAGCCTCACAAAAATGGACTGGGTTGGGTGATAAATGACAGAGCTACTTATTCATAGCTCGCTGGAGTGTTAAAACTGAACGGGCTATCTCAGGAGCCCAGGTATTCAGCAGTGACGTGACTTGTCTCAGGTCCCACCTGCCTCTCCTGCCTCTCTGTGTGGCCAGAGAGGAAGAGGAAATACCTACAGGCAGCAGAGCTCAGACTCCTACTCCTACCATGACTTTCCTCCCTGGCCCCTTCCGCTCTTCATGCTCCGTCTCCAAGAGGACTCAGGCCTTCTCGGACGTTTAGAATCAATCCCCCACTTCCACCTAGAGCCCCGCCCCTACTGTCTTCATAATCACCTCTTGTTTCATATGTACATTGGTATCTCCAAGAGTATAGCCACTAATGAGCTGCATATGTAGCCTTCTAATTAGCAAAATATTGAGAAACAATCCCATAGTGGAGGGGAGGGAAGAAATGGGTATGCTCAGAAAGCATCGATGACAGTGTAAACGAGAACAGCCTTCTTGGAAGGCTGTTTGGCAAACCCCACCAAAGAATTTGAAAACATTGTCAGCATCGTTTCCTTAAAAAAAAAAATCCTGGTGTAGGCAGAATTCAAGAATTCTTTCAAACTTTCCAATAAGGAATTCTGTTATATAAAGTTTCCTAATTATTTTTTAAAACTGGCTTGTCACTGATACTAAGATGTCGCAAAAACACATCAGAGAAATCCAGGAATCACTCTTATGCATATTCATGCAAAATATGAAGTAAAATATTAGGGCATACATAAAATATAGGCACAAAAAGCACTTTTTTCATGTTTGCGTTATCATTGCTGCATAACAAATTGTCCCAAAATGTAATGGCTCAGTCCAAGCAGCATTTATTATCCCGCAGTGTCTGTGTGTCAGAAATTCTGTAGCAGCTTAGCTGGGTGGTTCTCACTCGGGGTCTCATGAGGTGGTAATCGAGATGTATATTTATCTGAAGGCTTGATTGGGGCTGGAGGATCCACTTCCAAGATGGATCACTCACATGGCTGTTGGCAGGAGGCCTCAGGTCTTTACCAAGTAGGCCTCTCCGTGGAGAGCTGAGTGTCCTTACACTGTGAGCACTGGCCTTCGCCAGCACAGGTGATCAGAGAGAGTGCAGACAGGAAGCCACGGTGCTACATCATCACTTCTACCCTTGTTCATTTTGTTAGAAACAATTCACTAAGTCCAGCCCCCACTCAAGGATAGGGGGATTAATCTTTGACTCTTGAAAAAAGGAGTCAAATAATTTGCGGACATATTTTAAAATCACTGTAATGTTCAAAACCTATTTCTGCTTTTTAAAAATATCCTTCAAAAATAAGAATAGATGGATCTCTTCTTATTACCAGATCCTCAGATATATTCTGGCAATCTACTTTCTACTCCTCATCTTGAAACCAAGTTTTCGTTCGGAATCAGTCTTGCCACTGGTGTCTCCTTGAAGTCCGTCCTCCCTCCGTTGCCTTCTGGCAGACCTTGCTTTGCAATCATCCCTTTTCCTAAATCATTCCCTTACAAATATATGCTTGTGTCTCTCATCTTCAAAACAAAGAAAACACTGCTCTGACCCATTTCTCTACTCCACAGCCAGAATTCTTGAACAGATCATCTGCACACTGTTTCCAATTTGTCACCTCTCGTTTACTCTTCCACACAGTATCGTTTGGCTTCTACCTTAAATTGATTTTTCAAAGGCCACCAACAGCTTTCTTAACTGCCAAATCCAGTGGATACTTTTCTGTGCTTACTCATGCAATCCCCAAACAGCATTCAACACAATCAGCTACTCTCTTATTCTCGAAACACTTGGCTTCCTAGATACAGCTGTCCTCTACCTCTCCCTCGATCCCCATGCCCACTTCCTATCTATCTTCCCATCTCTTTGATGGCTTCTCAAATGATGGCTTCTGAATAAATGTTGCAGTACTGGTATTCAGCCCCTTCTCACTTTGTCCTCTATTGCCAGAATCTCATTAGTTCCTGTGTTTTGTTTGTTTGTTTTTGTTAATGTTGCTGTGTTCCCACTTTATACCTCCAGTTCAAACCTTTGCTCTCAATTCCAGATTCTCATCTCATCAGTGTAACAGATATTTCCATTTGGCTTTGGATATCTCAAATTTAACATATGCAAAATGGAAGAACTCTGTTTTCCCTCTTAAGCTATTCTGTCATAACCATCCAACAAGTTGTTCAAGCCAGAAATCTGGAAGTCATCCTTAATTCTTCCCTTTCGTTTTTCTCCCATTTCCAGTCCGTCAAGAAGCGCTTTCTATTCTTTTCCCACAGTATACACCATGCATTCTTCCACTTCTCAATCTGCTACCAGCACCTTTTCCCAATCTCATCTCTCACTTGAATTACTGCAGCGTCCTCGAAGCTGGCCTCCCCACTTGCCGTCTTGCCTTGCTGCAGAGACTGGATGGGAGGGGGTAAGTAAGTGATCTGATTGATGCTACCACTGAACAATCAGAGGACTGGCATCCCAACAGAAAAGTGGGCGGAAGTCCTCAGACAGTTCACAAAAAAGGAAATGCAAATGCCTTTTAAATTTGTGAAAGATGTTCACATGTAAATAAGAGAAATATAAATTAAAATGACAATGAGAAACCAGTTTCCATTTACAGATTGACACTTTTATCCATCGGTAGTAGGAATTTCAGTTCCCACACACATTTTTAGTGGGTAGAATCCATCCAATAAAAAAATGTGCATATCTGTTGACCCAGCGCAAATTCTAGAAACTTGTCCTGCTTGCACCTATGTGTAAATGAGTACGTATGAGAATGTTTTAGATATTGTTTAAGAGAAGATTGGAAACAACTAAATATCCATCATGAAGAAGAGAAGGTACTGAAATGTGTTATAGCAACAGGTAGATGAGTACAGTTTGACTATTACCTGTGCCTGGAATGCGTTCCTGTTTTTCACACAGCTCTACTTCTTTAGATCTCAGCCCAAAATCACCTGCCCTGAGAGGCCTTCCCTCACCACTCTTTCTACAGTAGGTCCCCTCTTCATTCACTTGCCCTAAAACTTGGGAGTTATTTTGTTAGTTCATTTGTAGTTTTGGCTCCCTCTTCGCTTAGAATGTAAGCTCTGAGGGTGCAGTCCGAATGTATTTTTTCACTGTTGAATCCCTAGCATCTAGTGTGGTATTTGGCACTCAGTGTATATTGACTGAATGAATGATTAAAAAAAAAATGATTGACTTGAATCTGAAATAAAAGTCCACATGTCCTTCTTAACTGGTGAAACATTCAAAGCATCCCATTAAATTCATGAGCAAGATAATGTCAGGTGTGGTGATGTGATTTAAATATGTATTTGGTCTCCATCCCCCTCCCTTTCAGGCCCAAAGCTCTCCAAGCCCTCGGGGTTTCCTAAATGTGAAGAGCAAAGGGAGCATCATTTTTATTATAATTATTTTTAATTTTTATTTTTAATGTAATATTTGGTCTTTTGTCCTCAGTTATGAAATAACTGGGCCACAAAGGTACAAGTGTTTTGTTATTCGTGACACGCCCTCCTTTCAAACACACCTGATTTACGTTATGTTAATGAGGTGACTTTGGAAACCCCCTAAGGATGGGGGCTGGTTGCCATGGGATCTGACTGTGTGATTAGAAGGTTGGAACTTTCAGCTCCAGACCTGGGGAAGTGAGAACACCTGGAGATTGAGTTCAGTCACCAAGGTCAATGATTTAATCTGTTATGCTCGTGTATCGATAGGCCTGATTGATTACCTATAGTAAAGGACGGGGTTGGCCAGCTTCCGAGTTGGTGAACATGTGGAGGTGCTGGAAGAGTGGTACCCCCGGAGACTCCATGGACGCCCCGTGCCCTTTCTCAGACACCTTGCTCTGTGCACCTGGTTGCTCCCAAGATGTGTCCTTTTATAATAAAACGTGAACTAGTAAGTAACACGTTTCCCTTAGATCTGCAAGCTGCTCTAGTAAATCAGTTGAACCCAATGAGGGGTCGTGACCTCTGATTTATAGTCGGTTAGAAGCACAAGTGACAACCTGGGCTTGCAGTTGGCATCTGAAGTGGGTGATGGGGCAGTCTCGTGAGACTGAGCCCTAAACCTGTGGGATCTGATACTACCTCCAGGTAGATAATGTCAGAATTGAGTTAAATTGCAGGACACTGTTGGAGAGGAAACAATTTTATTTCTAACCTTCTAGGTTCTTTGGCCTGGCAATTAAATTGATATAAGACAGATGACAGGAGAAAAAATTAATTACATGCCTACCTCCTGTGTACAAAGGTCCTGGTTTGCAGCTCCCTCAGAAAAGGCTGAAGTCTTCACCTTAATACCATCCTCAACTGAAGACAAAAAAAGATGGGGTGGGGGGGGTCGGGTGTGGGATGTTACCGGGAAAGGCACAGTGAACACGAGGCATCGTCCTCCGCTTCCTGGTACAGCCAGGGAGATGCCCTTGCAAGGGGAGATTCCCCTGAATGCAGGTAGATAGATGTTCTTACAGAAAAGGTAACCTCTGCTTGGTTTTCAGAGCTGCTTTTCTCAAGTCCACGGTTCCTGAAAAATAACTAAAATGTTGGAAAGAAAGGTGAAAATAATTATTAAAGCAGTTGATGTGTCTATATACTTTGTGGGAAGGAATATAGATGAACAGAAATTTTATGGAAGAATTGTTCTGGGGCAACCCTTTGCTCTCGCCTCGGCCAAACTGATTTTGCTATGCAGGGATATTTTAGGATATTTTTTAATTAAAAAAAAATTTGCAATAGTATGTCTTTTATTCAAATTTACCTGTTAACATTTTGCCCCATTTGGCTTATCTATTTTTCTAATTGTGTCTATCTCTATATGTACATACTGTATGTAATTCTTTTTGTTCTGAAACATTGAAGAGTGAATTGAAGCCATTGTGTCCCTTGGTGCCCTAATACTTCAGTGTATATTTCCTAAGGACAATGATTTTCTCTGTAATTATCAAAATCAGGAAATTTAACAATGATTGTAAGACTATTATCTAATCTGTCCATATTCAGATTTTATATGTTGCCCGACTATAATGTCATATGTAATACTTTTTTCCTGGGTCAGCATCTAACCCAGGATCACCCAATGCATTTAGTTGTCAAGTCTCTTAGTCACCTTTAATCTGGAAAATTTTCTTCAGTCTTGGTAGCTTTTGACTTTTCAATTTTGTAAGAGTATCAATTTGTAAAATGGCCCCAATTTTTATTTCTCTGATGTTTCCTCATAATTACACTGAGATATGAATTTTGGGCAGAAATGCCACGGAAGTGGTAACGTGTCCTTCTCCCTGTCACATCAGGCCTATATGTGGATTCATCTCCATATTGTGATAGATTTGACCACTTGATTTAGATGGTGTTTGCCAGCTTTCTCGTATAGTGTTATTATTTTCTCTTTGTAATTAAAAAGCAATCTGTGGAGTGATACTTTGAGACTGAATATCTTGTTTCTCATCAAATTTTTACTCTCTAGTTTTAGTATCCATTGTTGATTTCCTAACTCCATCATCCTTCTATATTTATTAGTTGCATTCTCTGGTATGAAAGAGATTTCCTTTTTCCCTCATTTACTCATTTGTTTATATTCAAATGGATTCATTGATTCTTTTAACTCATTTAATGAGTTATGATTCATTATTATATGATGGGCTTTTTAAGCTAATTTTTCATTCTAACAATATGAGTTGTGGTCATACAGAATTTCTCTACCTTCAGTTATTCTCTTCCCAAAATTTTAGGCAGCCCATCTTACATACTTCTGTTACCAAACTCTCATACATTCTTAAAAGGTTTTCCCCAGAAAAAAGTTTC
Source organism: Macroglossus sobrinus (assembly GCA_004027375.1). Lineage (NCBI taxonomy): Eukaryota > Metazoa > Chordata > Mammalia > Chiroptera > Pteropodidae > Macroglossus > Macroglossus sobrinus. The sequence continues at coordinate 282,482 of PVKZ01000851.1, forward strand.
CTCGGACTAAAGTTTATTTAATTGGTTTCCTTATGGGCTTGATCTAGTCCTGTATTTGTAATTTTACAGATAACATGTTCTCATGATCTCATGTTCATGTGTGTGTCCGTGTGCATTGTAGCAGCTCACATATTACACATTAACTAAGGGTATCTTGCTTCGTGGTTCCTGAGAGCTCGTGTGATTTAGATATTAGAAGCTCCTATGCCCACCACCAGCAAATTTGTAAACAAAGCCAACTGTCTCAGGAACACAGAATTCTGAATTTGATTATCTTCAGGCTTAACAAAAGAAACTTTGCCTTGGCAAAACATGGAAGTTAAAACAGTGATGCCCTTTTTCCTTCCTTCCCCAGATTTAGACGGGAATCATCATTGTCATTGCAGTAAAGAGCAAGAAAGCAGTATATTACTCTTCAGAAGTCTGTCTTACCAACGTCTTAGGATATTGTGTCTAGGAGTTCATCTATTCAACAAACATCTGTTAAGGGTCTACTATGTGTCATACAGCAGGAACCAGGCAGAGTCTCTGCCCTCAGGGCTAGCATTCTAGTAAGACAGATAGTCACCAGATAAATAAATATGGTAATATATCAGCTGGTACTAAATGTTACAGAAAAAAAAATAAGCAAGATCAGGAAATAGATATTGATGGGAGAAGCCTCTTTTTTTTTTTTTTTTTTTAATAGAGAGAGAGAGAGTGCTTAGAAAGAAAAGTGAGATGGTGATATTTGAATAGGGACCCAAAGGGGAAACCATGGAGTAGGGGAGGAAAGCAAGAGCCTTCTCACTGCTGGAAGGTGGGACAGTGCTTGGTTCACCTGAGGCTGAGCATGGGTCAGTGCCAGGTTTAGAGATAATAAAGATGAAGCACCAGCAAAGGAGAAGTAATTAGGTAGGAGAATAAAGAGAGAAGGTACTTGGATGCCAGGTGAAGAACATGTTTCCTGGAGGGAGTAACTAAGTGAATATTGTTGGTGGGCCAAGTAAGGTGAGGATGGAGCACTGGCCTGACTGGGGAGGCCCTGATGAGCTAGCCGTTTCAGTGGAGCAGCAGAGACTGAATCCTCACTGAAATAGATTCCAGAGAGAATACACTAAGTCCAGATGATGCTGGAGGATTCCTCTCTGACAGAGCAGGAAAATGGAATGGGATCCAAAGAGTAATATTAGGTCAAGGGAGGGGATTGTAAAGATGGGAGGTGTGACTGTATGTTAATAGGCTGGTGGAAATTATCCAATAGACAAGAAACGATTGTTGGGGCAGAAAAGAGCATAGAGGAGCAGGAGCGATGTTCATAAGCACACACACTCCTTATCAGGTGCACGAGGTAGGAACGAGACCACATCCAGTGTTGAGAGGGAGGCTGAGTATGTCAGGTACAGGGAACAGAGAAGCAGGTAAAAACGTGGGCTTCCTTTCTCTGCTCTTGCGTGCATTTCTCTCCTTACTGCTGGCATCTGTGGATTTCCATCTCTTTGGCCCTTCCTGTGTTTGTTTTTTTCTGTTTTTAAGATTAATATTTCTGCGGATTAGAGTGGAGGGGACAGTGGTGCTGTCTTGTCCTTTGAGTTAGTTCAGTGTGCTATGTTATTGGAGGAGAGAAATTAGAATGGTTTGAGAAGACTTGGTATTATGTTAGAGGGGAAGAATTATACAGAGAGCTTTTAGTATAATAATTGAAAGTATCAGTTTATGCAATATATGCTAAGTGGTAACTATTTGAATGGTTAGCTAGAAGAATTCTCTAGCCTTTTAATTATTTATGTCTCCTCAGTTAAAATAAATTAAGAGGTGGAAGCACTCGGTAAATAAGCATTGTTGAAAATATCTATGGAGGTATTAGTGTAAGCTTTGTTATCTTTATTTTCTCAATATAAAAATATATTTTACTGTTTCCTGATTGTTGCAGAATGTCCAGACAGAAATGTATAAGGATCTGTTTTTAACCACCCCTTGTCCCCACTCATCCCACTTTTCAGAAAGATCAACAATGAATAATTGTAATAAAACTTTCCAGGTTTTTCTACGTATGTTTGATCAGAGTTTACTTCTGATTTAGCTGTTTGATCTGTTTTCAACAGAAAGCTAAATAGAAACACCCTGCTCTCAACATTGCTTTCCAAATCTAATCAAATTTGCAAATATTTTGAACTCGGGGGCTTTATAATTGCATATGATTTAAATTATGCAGATTAGAACAGCCTGCCTCACAGTGACTTCTTAAGGACAAGACTCAAAACTGAGCTTTGTTTCAGAATTAAATGTTTCTTTGATACTGAAATAATGAAATGCCAGTCTTAGCTTTTAACTTGTCCGTTTTTATATAATTGAGAAGGATAATGCAGTTGTAAAGATTGTTTGACTTTTTTGATTTTTGATGAAATATGGATTTCTACTTAGCATATTTTGGGATACTTTTATAGGAGAATGAAATATTAAGAGCTATGGGTCACAGTTCCCAGCATGAGGAAAACGAGCAAAGAGTGTCAACCCAGAAGGAAAAAACACTACAGCGGAAGAATGAAGATGAAAATAAAATAGCAGATAAACCTGAGTGGGAGGCAGAAAAGACCACTGACTCTAGAAATGAGGTAAGCATATCCTAGCCTTGCCATTTTGGATTTAGGGTAGATTTTTGTAAGGCCTTGACAATTGTGTTGAGAATGAAATTTGTATACAGGTGTGACCTACAATAAGCAAATCTGATTTATGAAAATATATATTTTTCTAGGTTGTGGGAGTGGTTATTTGATTTACAGGGAATCAGCCCATAGAACTAGTAATCTCTTACTAAACTCAAGATATTGCGTGTATGAGTGAGTGCGTATACATACCTGTATCCCTTCCAGGAACTTGTCAACAGGTTTTATTAGAGATGGCCAGCATCCTGAATCCAGGAATCCTCAACCAGCTACCTGCAGAGGCAAGGCAGCCAGCTAGCCAGGTCTGGGAGAGCGAGCCAGGGGACCCTGCAAGCAAATCGCCCTCAGTACCAGCTGGGGCTTGGGCTCAAATCTTCACTCAGGCTCCTGGCAGGCCATGCTGAATGGGCATCCAGGAGCCCATTTTGTACCTCTGGCCTAGACTAAGGCCAGGCCCAGTGGGACAGCTTTCTTGGTTCCTCTGTGGCTCAACTCCACTCTTTGGCAGTGAGAAGAGGTGTAGAAAGATGAAATCTAGGAGTCAGGCTAATGAAATGGGTTCTTCCTGAAGCTTGTGCTTCTCCCTTTCTTTCACTTGGCCATACTCTGGTTTCCACTCAGCCCTGCTGAGGTCCTAGCCCACAAGCCTGGCAAACAAATGCTCCAAAGGCTGGCATGGAGATGCCACAGACTTTTAACTACTTAGCATGTGCACCCGAAAGGGGCAGCCTTGCAGGTCTTGTTCCTGATGGTACCTTCTGCCGCAGCTTGCTCCAGGTGGAGTTTGGGGTTGTGCCTTGAACATCCTCAGAGGATGGAGGGTACCATGCTTTGGCCGTTCTTACGCAGTCCATCATCACTGTCTCCTTGACCATGTAACATTACATCGAACATTACATGATTAACGGACTAAAATCAAAACAGCTTTGCTCTCTTTGCCAACCCAGTGTTCCCACCCCTCTAGTCCATTCTGTCCTGTTCTAGGAGAGCTGGCTCTCCCTTACACTGTGAGTGAAATGCAGGGCCATCCCTATGACTTCCTGATCTCTCTGGTCATCCCAGTACAGCAATTGATCAGTAATATAATCCTGTGTAATTTTAAAAACTCTGAACTGAAATGCAGCTTCTCCCTTCCTCCTGGTTTCATCTGCTGCAGCCTCAAAGTCTCTCCTACGTGTGTGTGGCCTATTTGTGTGTTTCCCCATTCTTTCTCCCTTGCTCACTAGGCTGCCTTCTCTGGGGTGTGGTCAGGGAAGTAAGGGTGCAGGAGAGGTGTTGCTTGACTGGCACCATTCTGACACTGGTTTGTCTTGACCCTAGGGATATATTTAACACTATTTCTTTGTTGGATGGACATTTTCATTCCATAGATTCTTTGGAAACCCAAACCCTGTATGTTGGGGTCCTTCATCTGCCCTTTTCTTGATAAGAATAAATGCATCTCCACCTCCAGATGGCCTTTAGGAGTCCTCACTGCATTTTCGGTGGCATCCGCACCCTACCTCTCCAGGGCCCTTTAGTCACATGCTGGTCCTCCATCATCTGGTCCTAGAACTCCTTGACCTCTTTCATCAGTCTGGCTGTTTCCCTAGCTGTATCCCTCGCCCAGCCTCTTGCCCTTCATGTTTCACAAGCAGCCTCTGGACCTCATTCACTGTGTTCCCTAAACTGCAAGCAACGCATAGCACATTTCTAAGTGGTCTTCTGAGTCTCTTTTTGCTTATCTTCAGGTGAGGGGTAGGGAGCTCACGCCGAGGAACCCCTTCCATTTTCACTCCCCAAACTCTTAGGCTTATCAACCCTTTTATAACCTTCGAGTGGGGCCCAGTTGCAGCCTGGCAGTTCCCTTAGAAACGCAGGTGTTTGCACTTGCCTGTGCCTTTACCCGCTGGTGTTCTCCCCAGGTGTGTATTTCCTCTGAATTCATATACCCCTGGTGAGGTTTTACGTACCTCCCCCTCTCCCTACCACACACACACCACTGTCACAGCTATGCTAGTTATAGTAATAATGGAAAACATGTATTTTGAAGACATTTCAGCCCACTTTGCGAGAGCCTCGGGGAAATGTTTTTATCACAGTCCGTCACTTCATTATATTTAGATATATGCTCAATAGCATTCGTTTTCCTCCTGGGTAAGTCTTTGCCTTTACTCCCTCACTGGGCTTCCCAATAAAGCGGGAACTGTGCTTTCTACTTCTTTCATTACTTGAAGTAACTTGCTGCTAGATATTTAGAAGGCACTCATTAAATACTAATGAAGAGGAGGTAGATGAAGTTGGGAAAATATAATTTATATCCAAATTAACTTTCCAGAAACACATTAATTGCTCAAAGCAAGCATTTGTGCCTTGGTCCTTGAGTATCAGGCTTGCTCATTTTGTACCTCTGTTCCTGGCCTGTCTTGTTCAGTTAGCACTTACACACTCTTTTGTGTACTTCAGATCAACATTTCTTATAGAAGCTTCTGACTATATATCCATCTACTCTTTTGTTGTTGTTGTTGACCTCACAGATTGCAAGGACCTTGTCAGCTTACAATCCCTTATTTTATTTGTTTATGTCTACAGCACCTGGTCTTCCTAGGTGGTCTCCCATCCAAGTACTAACCAGCCCCGACCCTGCTTAGCTTCTGAGATCAGACAGGATCAGGCTTATTCAGGGTGGCATAGCCGTAGACTCATCTACTCTTTTACTGAGATGTTACTAGGTGTTCTTAGTTTGTTGAAATAAAACAGTAATGAGTTGTCTGACCAAGTGAATTACTGGCATTTATATTTCCATTCTTTTGGGTGATAACTAGGACAACTGATATAATTTGCTAATAAACAAGTGACTTGTTTCTAGCCCCATTGCAGGCCCAGATTAAGGCTGTTGGCTGTTAATGAGGAGTAAATAATGTATGTGGGTTAGCAGGTCTGAAGAGATTTTATTCTAAAGACAGGCTGAGTTTATATTAATGTTTCATCTTTTAAAACATGTCTTATAAAGTTAATTGTGTGTCCACCATACTCTTTGGATACTCCTCGTGATCTCTGAAAATGCAATGAATTCTTAGCTCAAAATAGAACTGTGTGTTCGCAATTTAAGATTTAAGGAGAATTAAGAACCTGACTTAATGGCAATCTAAATTGCACTTATTGTAGTAATGGCTGGGTTGTCTGTCCATTTTCATGAAAGATCTGTACCTAGCAAACAAAAAATTAATTAGATTTAGAAATGGATTAACCGAGTTGTATCTCAAAAATTATTCTGCATAATAATTTAAGTGAGGTAGACAGAACTCAGTTGCAGTGACTTCAAACAGAATGCTTTCCACAGTTAAGGCTCTCAGAAGGTACATGCCAATGAGATTCTGAAGTGAATGAGGGGATTTTTTTGTTAACACAGGTGAGAGTAGGTTTAAAGGAAACACCAAGGAAAGGGGACACTCTCAGGGACTAGCAACAGCATGAAGCCATTACCAATATCAGGACAGAAGGGGACCTGGAGAGGAAAAAAGAGCTCAGTGAAAGCTGGAATTGATGACTCAGAAGCTGTTGTCCCTAAGGCACTCTGTTGCTGCTCCACCTCTTGCCTGTCTCCGGTGGACCCTTGCAAAGAAAAACACAAAACTGCCTTACAGTTATTTGGTAACCCTTGATATATGGGATTCATATGCTAATAGCTCTCCACAAAGATGAGCTCACCATTAAATTATGTAAGAAACTGACTGGTAGAATGAGAAAATTTAATTTCTAATAGTCCCAAGAGAGACTACAAAGTGTGAAGGAGAAGCAGTATTCAAAGAGTTTACGGCAAAATATTTCCAAAATTAAAAAGATCTTACAGTTCAGATTAAAGGAATGCACAGAGGCCCAAGAAGGCTAAATACAAAGTCTCAGACATGTCAAAGTGAAATGGCAAGACAACAAAGACTAAGAGAAAAATCTTTAAAATTACCTAAGAAAAAGATTGGCTATAAAATGACAGCTTGCAAATACACCAATAGTAAAAAGGGAAAACATATACCTGATAATCTTACCAGATAAACTTTCATTTACGCATGGCAAAATAATTCCAAGTTTTAAAAATTAAAAATTTACTGCTTGATGAGCCTCTCTACAAAGAACTATCAAAGGAGTTATTGCAATAGGAAATGGAACTAATCTCTGAAAGCAGATGAAACATGAGTAAAGTTGATAAATCTGAATACATATTTGAATGTAAAATTGCATAAGTTTGTAGCAAAAATGGAGGGTTGGTTATGGGGGGGGCAAAATAAGGCTGAACTAATGATATACTAGCCAAAAATTATTTGAAGATGGTTTAGACAGAAATAGGGGGAAATTTTAAGAGTTGAAGGTTCTTATTTAAGGAAGGGTATTAAAATATTGACTAGAGATGTAAAAATTGCGAGAGGGTTTTACCTGGCTTGGGGACCCTGTTATCCCTCCAAGATAAAACAAAGCCCTAGGCAACCACTTCAGTCTTTTAAATGAATGACATACCTTTTGTTTTTCTACAGAGACATCTAAATGGGACAGGCACATCTTTCTCTCTGGAAGACATACTTCAGTTGCTTTCATCACAGCCTGAAAATTCACTAGAGGTATCTGGAACCTTGGCTTTTATTCCTGCAGGAAAATATCTGCACTAACCTTTCTGAATAAATATAACCTTTTTACATAGATGACAGTTTAAATACTTATGTTAATAGCATCACATATAAGTATACAGACTTAGTATTACTTTTTATAGGAACACTTCAAATTAGGAGAATTAGCCAAATGTGTATACTCTTCCTCTGTTTAATAAACACAAAGGGATAATCAAATTTAATTCATATTGAATCAAAATGGCAGAAAAACATTTTATTAACTAGGGCATAGCATTTTGGGCAGCATTTTGTGTCTTGTCTTCATTATACTATTTGGCTTGATTTACTTAAAAAGATCTCTCTCTCACACACACTACTTCATTACAGCTGTTATTATCCATGATCCTCCACAATATGGATTTAGATTGCTAACAACTAGAATGAATTGCATCTTATAAAAGTAGTAAAATATAGTTAAGACTTTAACAGTAGAATGATTTAATAACAAGACCAGCTTTTTTTTTTTTTTTTAGTAATCTAATTGAGTTTCCTGAATTGCCATGATGTTGGAAAAGTTACCCCAAGAATAGCACCTTCTGATTTGGCTTCCTACCACCACCACGTTTTGTTGCCTGTATTTACTAGGGAAAGCTATTCATAGCCAAAAGCATATGATTCTGGAGGACTTGACAAAAGTGAGCAAAGAAAATGTACTAAAATTGCTATTGAAACTGGGTTATGTGTATTAAAATGTTTTCCCTTTCTTTCTCAGGGCATCTCACTGGGAGATATTCCTCCTCTTCTGGGAAGTATAAATGATGGCATGAATTCTTCAGCACATGACAACATAAATTTTAGCCAGGCTATAAGTCATGACGTGAATCTCCATGAAGCCATGTTGCTGTGTCCTGACAATACACTTAGAAGAGATCCAGTAGCAAGGACTTCGCAGCCACAAGAACCATTTCTGCAGTTTCATTCTCATACCACCAATCCTGAACAGACCCTTCCTGGAACTAATCTGACAAGCCAAGACCTTCTGTATGGCCTTGATATAAACATATTTGATGAGATAAACTTAATGTCTTTGGCCACTGAAGGTTTTGATCCAATGGAACTTTCTCACCTTTTTGAAGAATCAGATTCGGATTCTGGGCTTTCCTTAAATTCAAGCCAGAATAGCATCTCTGCCACCAAGTCTAATTCCTCTGTGTGTGAAGGTGCTATTGGTTCTAGTAGTGACCTTGAATCTCTTTCCCATCATGCCTTAGAAGGGGCTGTAGGTGGCTACTACCCAGAGCCCAGTAAGCTTTGTCATGTGGATCACAGGAGTGACTCTGGTTTTCATGGAGATGTTGCATTTCAACATATACTCCATAACCACACTTACCACTTACAGCCAGGTGCAATAGAATCCACTTCTGAATCTTTTTCATGGCCTGAGAAGTCACAGAAAATAAGGAGTAGGTACTTCAATGACACAGACAGAAACTTAAGCCGTGATGAACGCCGTGCTAAAGCTCTGCACATCCCTTTTTCTGTAGATGAAATTGTCCGCATGCCTGTTGATTCTTTCAACAGCATGCTAAGCAAGTACTACCTGACAGACTTACAAGTGTCACTCATCCGTGATATTAGACGAAGAGGGAAGAATAAAGTTGCTGCGCAGAACTGTCGTAAGCGCAAACTGGACATAATTTTAAATCTAGAAGATGACGTATGTAACTTAAAAGCAAAGAAAGAAACCCTCAAGAGAGAGCGAGTCCAGTGCAACAAAGCTATTAACATAATGAAACAAAAACTGCATTACCTTTATCATGACATTTTTAGTAGATTAAGAGATGAGGAAGGTAGGCCAGTCAATCCAAACCAATATGCTGTTCAATGCAACCATGATGGAAGTGTTTTGATTATACCCAAGGAACTGGTGACCTCAGGCCACATAAAGGAAAACCAAAAAGGAAAAAGGGAGAGAAGAAATTGACGATGGAGCCCATTAATATGTATATAGTCATGTTCAGATGACGTATGGATCACAGACCAATGAAACTGCTTCACCATTAGCTCCTAAGTATTACATGTACCTTTTAAGTACTGCTACTTGAATCACTGTTAAGGCTGTATTTCGAAGCTTATATGAAAAGTTTTAGACTTCAAGATCAGACTTTGGGAAATCTGGGGAAAGCCACTTTTCATTAAATCCTGCATTATATGCACATCATAAATATGTATAAAGAATAGGGCGACATGAAAAACTTGATATAACTATCCACTTTGGTTGCTATTTTGATAAGATGGTGACTTCAAAGAGCAAATAGATGTAATATCTAAAGTAGCCTTATTCTCATTTACTTTGTTAGCACTGAGTTTATAGTGAACTTTTTTAAAAGCTATTTTAATTTTTATGAATGAATACTTAAGTTATAGCTTCTGTGAAAATAAATTTTATATCTGAATTTATAAAAAGTTAAATCTAATAATCTACCTTGGATATTTTCCCTCCAAAATACCATTCAGGAATACAGCTGATAGCACGTTAGATCAAACCAAATTTGGTCAACACAGTATGTTAAACTGGTAAGGAAAATTCCCCTTTGGATTTAACTGAATACTATATGAAATTTACTAAATGGCCAAGATCTAAACTAAGGTGCCAAAAACAAAGAATGCAGCTTTAAAATATTAAGTGTATTAGGCTTTAATGGCTGAGGACAGACCTATAATCACAGGTTTTGGAGAAGAGCTACCCGTGCATAGGCAAATAGACCTCCATGGCCAAGTAAAGCCAGCCTGTAGGGAATGGCTTGACATCCATCACACTTTCGCTTCACCAAAAACCCTCATGCAGCTTAATGTGAAAACATTACAAGCCCTACAAGAACACAAATCAACAGTAGTTTCAATAGATAAGCATAGACTCTATAACCAAAGGACTGGAAATACTGAAATCTTATGAAACAAGCGGATTTGAAAATGAGCTTTAAAAATCCAAGAAATGGCACTGAAAATGACTTAACATAATTTCAAAATGTTATTTCTACGCTAAGAATCATTTCCCTAACAATGTAGAAATCGTAAGTCAAAGTATCTTAGGTTACAGAAATGCAGCATTTTATAAGAGTGGGTTTTTTATAATAAAATTTTTTCTCTATTTTAAATTGGGCCCTGGCATTTCTTTCAAGCTATCAATATTGCCGAGTGCTTCTAGATACATTCTTCTGACCAGTTTTGTACAATGATCATTTTAATCTGTTGAATTTCTTAACTTTTGGTAGATTACAACTTTGAGACACCCTACCACAAATTACTTCAAGTGTACAAAAAGTATCAATTTACTTGTAGGATTGAAAACTGCTAGTAGCCTTGCTCAATTATTGACTATTTGTCAACTCCACAACCCCTTGGAAATAGACTACAATGAAATACATCAAATTGACAAGGTTTTGGAAAGCAGCACTGGTGGAGAGCTGAGACTGAAGTTTAAACAATGAACAGTTTAGGCCTGGAAGGTATTTGGTATTGTAACCAAAGACCAATGAATCAAACCTATAGTCTAACAAAAATGAAATTCAGAATGGGTAAATTTAAACTGCTTACTCTATCACTGATAATTCAATCTTAGCAATAGAAACCTCAAGATTTGAGTCTGTACTCTAAGAAAACATACACAAAGGCTGAATAAAACTTTTACTAGCTCAGTCTTAACATGCAGGTTTATCCTGGAATCTAGATAAGAAATCTGTTCAGCTTCGGGTTTAATAACGTTCAGAGGCTAAGTTCTGATTGAAGATGTATATATTTCACCATTTGCTGAACCAAGCTCTTCATTTATCTGACCCATTGAGTTAAACCAGATTTCAATTAATCTTATCAAAGCCTACAGTCATGCCACCCTGAATAAGCCCGATCCTGTCTGATCCCAGAAGCCAAGCATTACCTGGGCCTGGTTAGCGCTTGGATGGGAAACCACCTAAGACCAGGCGGTATAGACTTAAAAAAGGGGATTGTAAACAGACAAGGTCCTTGCAATCTGAGAGCTACTCAAGGGTCGCCCCTCCCCCATAATCCATAAACATGGATAAGCATTTAAGATGAGCAGAGAAATCACAGGGAAGAATAACTACATAATCAGATGTCTTCCCAACTATCTGGTATGAAGTATAAGAACAAAGGGACCATTAAGATTAGTTTGCTTTTACACAGCAATTTGCAGTTAGTCCTTGGCCTCCTTGAGGCACATTTTGTGATAGGCACCTTTTCCTGAGTTTCCAGTGGACTGGCCCAACCTAAAATTTCGTTCATTTTTCTCAGCATGACTATAAACTTCCCATTAACTACAGGTAATCACTCTTTAATTAATCCAATGTAAAATGTGTTAAAAATGATATGGCCCAAGATCTGACAGGTTTAACATGTGGTTTTCTTTCAAAGCCAAATCCAGTTCAGCACTGACCTATAATAGCTGATTTCCAGATTGAAGCCTTCCCATCAAAGTCAACCTATATACATGGTAGCTGACGTACCTATCTTTAAATGGCTTAATCAGCCTTTTGCTTCTTGGGTAATCTACTTACCGTGTCAGTTTAACTGCTTAGCAAAAACCTGAATGGGGTGACAGTATTTCGAGGTTTATCAACCATCCAGGAACATTAAACCATGCCAAGATTGTTTTTCTATCTTCCAGTCATTGCCCACTTTTGAACTGAGGCATGGTTAATCTCCCTAAATTACTAGAATTAGCCCCTAATAATGGAAACATTTAGTGCAAAATTGTTACAAGCCTGACTTGTATTTATACCATACTGGGTTACTGAAAACCTTACATGGCAATAGTTTTCATGAGAAAAATGTGAGAACCAGCCCCCAACGATGCTTGCCTCTTGGTAATCTTGAAATGCCACCCCATATATAGTGAGACTTCCAAACAAGCCATATTTGGGGGCTTCTTGGATCAATCACCTATAAGGTAATAGCCATTTTACAATGAACTTGCCAGCCCTGTCAGCTGACCATTTTGGACATAAAATTTCCAGTCCTAGTCAAGTTACCTGCCATCTATCTTGAGCTTCAGCCAGAATTAGTTAAACTGCTTCAAACTTGAACCACAAATACTGAGGGCCCAAATTTACTATTGGTCTAAAACTGCTGAGATAATGTGTTAAGCTCCTCCTTTTATAATGGTGTAGGGTCATACAAAAAGCACCTTAAATCTCAAGTTGAAAATCAAAAGCCACACACAGGTAATATTTCATTCACCATTACCAGATGAACCTACATTTCTTATCAGAATTTTCCCTATTTGTGCTGCATAATTACGTGCTTTTAGATTACACCATGTTGATTGACCTTATTTGTAGAGCTACGTACTTTTTGAAGCCAGTAGTCTCACGTGTTAGTTGGATACAGCTATTAGCTCATCTTCTGTTAGCCATTAGTTTGACTTACCTGTGACATGCCTCATATCAAAGCCAAAAGAAATTGTAGGTAAAACAAGTCAACCTTTACTATGTTTATGGTTTTTTCATTAATTCAAGTAAATAGCCAAGTCACCATTAAATCTTACCCATCATACTTAACCCTTTAAAAAGCCACATACTCAGTGTATAACACAGGAGAATTGACCATTGAGAAACTATGACAGGTGGTTGTCTCGTGCATTTGCATAGCTGCTTAATTTGGACCACTTAGCTGGTTATAATCCATTAATGTTTAAACACGCCACCAGCAATGTTCAACATAGAATGTAAAGCCAAAAAACTATTAGCAGTATTCAAACGCTGAATATACAGTGTATAAAGAATGGCATTTTTTATTAGGGACTGCCAATAATGTCCACAATGGTTTTCTCATGTCTCAATATTGGAAAATGGCAATATGCACAGCTTTGTGAAACTGCTTTATGTATCTAGGGGACGGCAATCCTTTAGACAACTGAAATGTTTATAGTACAAGATTCACACATTTTATGTGTAAACATTACACCAAGTTATTTGGATACAAAAGTATTTATTTTATAAACTTAGTATTTAAAATAGAATTTTGATCTGTCTACTCACAAAACCTAATTTAAAACATGATACATTTATCTGTTGACGTAACTTTCACAAACAATACTCGTAATTGTTTTATATCAAGAACCTGTACTAAATGACTTATTTTTATCAGAAAACGTTTCCCTTTAATCTTAAAGAGTGCTTTTTAAATGAAGGCACCAAGAACTATTTTCAGATGGTACAGAATTTCTTATTTCTTGAAGACTCTGTGGTTGACCACTTCTTCATTAGTTACCTGCAGCAAGACACCTTCCTGCCAAAGGAAAAAAAAAGTATCTGAAGAAGTTTATCATGTTTGTCCAAAAAACCTAAATAACTTCAGTGGTGGTCTTAGGACCAAAGAAGACTCACTGGTGTATACAGTAGAATATGCCCTGATTATCACATTCCTGAAAAGGCAATAAAGCCTGGCAATCAAACTGATGACATTAAGAAATGAATTTCAGCAGCCAACCTAAATCTCTCCTATAAGGTAGGGGACTGGGAAGGAATTATCACATGTATGCTCATGTACTTAATAATGAATATATACATAGAGAATTCATACGTAGACTGACACTTTATTTTAAAGTATAAACTATTGTCTTAAAAATATACTCAACCATTTTTCCCTACCTTCTCCTTAGCCTGATCCTGATAAATGTAAAGCTAAAACCATATAAAAAAAATGTCTTTATTAATAAAAACCCCCAGTTCACTTGAAAATGCTTGAACCAAGAAATGTGAATACACAAGAGTGTAACGATGGGAAATTTCATGATTTATTGAACTTGCAGCCTAACTTTTACCTACCATTTTACTACCAACACCACTGAAGGAACCAAGAAAAGCTTTATTAATGACCACTTGGCTTGCCTCAGCTGTTGAAATGAAGCACTTTACAGTCTTTATGGCAGCAGAATATACTTGTCCACGGTTCATATCAATGCTAAAATTCCAGCAGGGAAAAAAATGATATGTTAAGCACCTGAATCTTCATAGAGGGGGAGGGGGATGGGAAAGGAGGAAAAAGGGAAAAACAACCAAAATAATTTAAACGACAGATTGGAAAACAAGGGTGTATAAAATTATTCTCTTGAGTTTATAAATTGTTAAACTCAATTTTACAGCTATGTTAAACTACATAAGAACCACTATACTGAAAAGACCATTGAAGAGTATTAGTTTTATCTTTTGGGGAGGAAAATTAAGAAAGAAAAAGTAAATGAGATCTTACCTAAAGAAGTTTAACTGAAGCTTAGAACTATTTTGCTCTACACCCTCAGCTTTCGTTGGCATCCTTATAAACTACTGTAGTTAAAGCTTTGCAGAAACAGCACAGTTTTTTAAGACTGGCTGAACTTAGTAGCCGTCAAGTTTTCTTGTACTAGACCTGTATCCCTGAAGAGTACCTCGCTGGGGTTATTTCCTTTCCTTGCATTGAAGAAGCAGCATCTAAAAGATCTAAAAAGGTGTTTCTCCTTGCAGAGATATCCCTTAAGTTATCTAGATAATTTAATCCTGATGAATTGCAGACAACACACTTACATCTGACCAGCATTTATCTTACACAAATATAACAGCTTTGCAATGGACCTTAATTATACTACCCACTCCTTAACTTATTTAAAATAAAAAGTCTATAATTACACAATTTCCTTTAGAATTATTTTATTAAATCATAAATGTACAACAGCTTCTTAACTCTACACACGCACTTAAATTTTTAAAGGAAAACGTTATGTCTTATTACACCATGATCCTGGCTAATAGCTTTTCAAAACTTTGAGAAAAATCTTAAAAAAGGTTTCACATGTCACCTGAAACTTACAAATTTAACATTATCAAAGAAGGAATGCTTCTACACTCTTACAAAGACCACTAGAAAGAAACAACAATTAAAAAGCTAAGAAACTGTCTCAAAGGCATTTTTTACAATCCTTCCTCCACAGTAAGGTAATGTTATTAAATAATCCAATCCATTCACAAAATGGCTCTCTGCATCTGCTCTGGTGTCTTCTGCCATATCACTGCATACTTATGCATGACTGAGATAAGAGTTTCCTTAACATTGTTATTTCGATAACCTGAAGCTGTTCTGTTACCTCTGGGCTCTCATCCTCTCCTATTTATACAGTGAAGCCTGTTTCAACAGAAGTAAAGAGTAAAAAAAAAATAGGTTATGAAATTATCCATCTAACCAGATTTTAAGGAAAGATAACATGATCCTAAAAAAGCTTTTACTCCTGGCCGCTAGGTCTCCCCAAGGTAGTAATAATGTAAACTTAAAAGTACTTACCCATGGCAAGTAGGAAGAAGCTTAATATCGGCTTCTCCCTCCATAACCCCCACTTCCTCCACTTCCTCCAGGACCATAATTTCCTAGAATATAAAAAGACAAAGCAAACTTATTTTGATTTCTCATGATTAGCCTCATACTATAGCTACTTACTGTATACCCACATACTCTTTAAGATCATGTCCATTATTCCTAATTATCCTAATTACTTGGGAAACAAACTATCCAGATTCATAATTTTTTCCTTTAAATTCAAAAACATTTTGCTGATGCTATTATTCTTTTAGAGGGTTTGTCCACCACAATCATTGGAATGAGTTAAGGAATTAAAAATAGAAGCATAAGAACTCTATTTAGCCTAGTAAAAACTTCCTCAATAGTTTAAACTAAGATTATTTAACTAAATTAACTTTCAAAGGCAACTCAAATTTATACCACTTTGCAATGCACACAGCAACTGGCTCTTAAATAGCTGGGGGGAAAAAAAAGACTTCCCTCCATGTGAAATACCTATGCTGCTTTCCCAACTATTTTATACCATGATATCCCAACCATCCAATCACACCAAACACTCAAGGTCTGACATTATAATTGAAATATTTTGACAAAAACTTTTAGTAACCCTATCTATGATGGTAGTGTTTAACAACCAGCATGTTCTCTTCCATTTCAGATCACTAATCCTTCCTTTCAATCACACAAAATTGAGAAATCTAATAAATTACCTCCACCATATGGTCCTCCCATGTTCCTGCTACCACCAAAATTTCCACTCTTCATTGGCCCATAGTTAGAAGGTTGCTGGTTGTAATTTCCAAAATCATTGTAATTTCCACTTCCATAATTTCCTGTAAAAAAAATTTGAAATACACGTTTTACATAACAAACCTCAAAATAATCATCAAACATTAAACCAGATACATGCTAAATATTTAGGACAAATATCCCACAAAAACAAATCAGAATAAATGCAAAACGCCTATCTACAATTCTATGATTAAGGCAACTATTGACATTGAAACGAAAAGAATGTTAAAAGTCATTAATTCCACTCCAAATTCCCACATAAAGGTTGCAGGTGAATTTATTACCTCCTCCATAGTTGTCATAACCACCTCCGTAGCCCCCACCCTGGTTGCCATATCCAGGTCCTCCACCACCATATCCTCCTCTTCCTCCTCCATAACCAGGGCTACCTCCAAAATTGCCACCTATTATAAAATAAGCCTTTAAGTAATTACTTAATATTTTCAATGCCATTTGAACTGTCTTATCACACCCAATTCCAGCTTTCCAAATTACATTTTTTACAAGTAAAATATTTGTTCTATGAAATCTAATAGCCTCAAGGGCAGAAAAGAATATCCCTCCATAAACATTTAGGGGCAGGGAGTACCTACCCACAACCAACTGGTAAAACCTTTAGAGAGACAAACACTCTCTACTCTAAAACTTAAGATATTAAAAATTCCCTTGATGGCATCCTGAAAATACTATTTATATTTTGTTAAGAGTATGAGGACAAATAAAGTCTAAGATAATGGGACAAAGTAGAATCACATCCTCCTAACTGGTCCAGAAGATTAATATTCCCAGCTCCTGTTTCCCTATAAATTATGTCTCTTAAAGAATATACTTACTACCCTTCACCTGAGTAGAAATGGAGAGGGGGAGACCTGAAATTAACAAACTTATAGATAATTCAAAAACTTATATTGGTAGTTAATCTCACATTA
Source organism: Macroglossus sobrinus (assembly GCA_004027375.1). Lineage (NCBI taxonomy): Eukaryota > Metazoa > Chordata > Mammalia > Chiroptera > Pteropodidae > Macroglossus > Macroglossus sobrinus. Next base: position 299,774 of record PVKZ01000851.1, read on the forward strand.
TAATAAGAACTAATCTTTCTCATAAAATATTCGCATTTCAGAGCAAAACTGGGAAGTGAGATGTACAAGTACCATAGTTATGCTTAATGAGTGTCAAAATTAGGTCTATTGCTAGCTCAATTTTAAATGTTTGACAATTATCAGCAGGCATCATCAACCTTTTCTGTATTCCAATAAACATACATCTAAATGAACAACTAGATATATAACAGTAGCTCTCTCAACCTTAGCTAAACTCAGAAGTACCCTTGCAATATCTTGAGAAAGTTCCTTTGGTGACTTTTGGGAAGTTATTCTGGGAAACACATCCATCTTGTTAAGGACTAAAACACAATTGTTCTGACTAATATGCCCTTACATGTTGACCACGGTCATATCCAGTGTTCCAAACTTTTTCAGGAAAATACAATAAAACGTTAATACATTTATGCCTAATTCTTATGATTGAGAAACAGGATACTACGATGGCATCTTTAAATTCTCATTTAAAATACACACAAAGATTTTACAAACTATACTGATCACCTACATTCTCCTTCCTAAGCTATATAAAAGCTTGAATACTAAAATCCAAGAAACTCAACTACATTATCACCTTAGCTCTTCATAAAGAGTAAAATGTAAAATGCTAAGAAAAAATTCACGTAAACGTTAAACTGGACAAACATACAAGTCATGAAATCTTTTAAGTCACATAAACCAACTGTAGAAACTGACCTCCAGGTCCTCCTCCATACCCATTATAGCCATCCCCAAATCCACGGCCACTTCCATAGCCATCTGTTAAGGGCAGGAAAAAAAAAAAGATGATGGTTATACACTGTTCACCCTATTCCATTTATCTTCCTTTCCACCACATTCTCTATTAGTATCTATAGATTAGGCACCATCTCCCTTTATGCTAAATGTACTTTATTCTCAATAAACACACAGTAACGTGTAATCAAATCTATTAACATAGCTAGCCTAATTTGGGGATTTAGACTTAGCAAGCCTAAATTTAAGAGACTGCATTAATTTACATGTATAAATGAAGGCCCAAGTTTATCAGTAGGCACCTTATTACTTCAAATTATCAACTGAAACTTAAAATATTTAAGACTTAGACCCTTTAAATTCCTAAGTAAGGCATCTGTGTTCATTCATTATTCAGTACTTCACAGTTTAAGTGGTTGAAACGTGATTTTAACTTTTTAAAAAGATGACCATAAAAAATCTTAGATTGTTTTTAACTATTACCTCTTGCCTAACACCAAATCAAATCAAAATAACCCATCAGAATACAATCTAAAGTCCTAAAATTAGTTGTAGTTCATAATTCTAGTTAAAATTGAATCATAGCTTTTAATCAAAGAACATTCACAGTTCGAATAACATTTAGAACTTGAACTCACCAGATCCTCCTCTAAAGTTACTTCCCGGTCCTGGTCCAAAATTTCCACCGCCACCACGAGAATCTCCAAAACCGAAGTTGCCTAAAATAAATGCCCCGTTAATATAAAACACTAACACAAATATAAATTTTAAGAATAAATAAAATGAAAGTTACCTCCTCTTCCACTTCTAGAACTTTGAACTTCCTGCATCTCTTGTCTAGACAAAGCCTTTCTTACTTCTGCATTGTGGCCATTGATGGTATGGTATTTCTGCACTGTAACGAGAAGTTCAGACTCCACTAAATTAGCATTCTATAAATTATAACCTACAAAGTTTACGTTTTAATAGAATTACAAGTGTAAACATACCCAAATGTTAATCTAAGAAAGAGCCACACACCCCGTGCTTAGACACTTACACACAATCTTATCCACAGGATCATGGTCATCGAAAGTAACAAATCCAAAGCCTCTTTTCTTTCCAGACTGCCTATCAGTAATAATCTCAATGGTATCAATTTTTCCATATTCCTCAAAGTAATCTCTAAGATGATGTTCCTCAGTATCTTCTTTAATTCCACCAACAAACAGCTTCTTCACAGTTACATGAGCCCCTGGCTTTCCAGATTCCTGTAGCAATGAGAAGGGAAAAAGTTATCCCAACAGAAACAACCACAAATGATCACTAGCACGCTATTTCTGTGTACCATAAATGGCTTCTTTACAATAAAATACCAGTTGAAGCAATAGCTTATAAACAAGAACCCAGTCTTTTGAACAATAAATTAGTCTAGGAAAAAATACAGAAACCCACCATAGCTTTTTAAGATAAAAAAAAAAAACACATTAGACAGAAAGAAATAAGTTCTTTCAAAAATTACACACTTAATCTTTGATGGAACAAAAAATTTTTCATTTATTGTATGAAGTTATATTATACCCACCTCTCTTGCAACAGCACGTTTTGGCTCAACCACTCTCCCATCAATCGAATGAGGTCTTGCAGCCATGGCAGCATCGACCTCAGCCATGGATGAAAAAGTCACAAAACCAAATCCTCTCGATCTTTTGCTTGCAGGATCTCTCATTACCTTTGAAATCAAAAGGAAAACTTCAGCATTTAATCTAATTATTTGCACTCTGAACTAGGAATATGAATAGCATTTTACAACCAACATAAATTTTAAAGTCATTTTCTCCAGGAGTCACTTTACGTTTTAAACAAAGACCAACATTTGAAGGAATATTATCTGTAGGCACTTTTATATTTAACATACCACGCAGTCTGTAAGTTTCCCCCATTGCTCGTAGTAGTTCCTCAAACTTTCTTCTGTGGTTTCAAAGCTCAAGCCACCAATAAAGAGTTTACGAAACTGTTCCTTTTCTCTCTGCAAAGGAAAACACCATTTCAATTTTTATTTACATTTCTCTTTGTATGCAGGAAATTAAATTCTTAAATATAAGGTGACCTGCTGGCAGAGTACCTTTTTCCTCTCCAAAGGAACAGTTTCTAAAGTTTTCTGGAGGGAAGAAAAAAACTTACATCAAATTTAAACCATATGTTAAACTGCATATTAGTTGTGTTAAACCAAAAAATTGCCTCAGATGAAGTACACGTTTCAAAGTCATCAATACTTGGTTCTAAACCTACTTGACATTTCAAATAAATTTAATGCTACTTAATTTAAAAAGCTTTCTAAAGAGAAAGCAAATCTATTCCCTATTCACTGAAGGGTTAAAGGATTCTTATCAGAATTTGCATTCAATCGTATATCCTAGAACAAAAAAGTTAACTTTTAAATACCCAGTTTAAATACTTTTAATATAAAAAATTGCTGGTACCTTACTTATAATCCTTAGTTTACAATCCATAGTTTCTGAAAAGTGACAAGATTTCTTTCCCTTCATTGCTCCCTCTGGCGGAGGTTCTAGCATATGGCAACCAACACCTAGGTAAGGTGTTCTCACTATTTAAAAATTTATATATTCAACATATGTGGCAAGTCTTTAAATTTTGCCTCTACTATTCCGACCCACACCAACGTATTTCTATGACCACCTAAAGCTTATCTAAACCTTTTAAAAAGTCTTAATGTTTTTTTTTGTGGACATTCTCGATTTTGATATTTAGGTGAACAGTAAACTGTTTGGGGGTTAACAATCATGAAACCAGTAAAATAAACTCATAGCAATCATCTCACTTTTCAAAAACCATAAAAAATGTTTAAATGACCACTGACTACGTTTACACTTCAATTCGTTAAAAAAAAAAAATGCTCAAATGTATTGAACTTAATGGTCGTCCCGCAAAACTATACAGCATTAAGTGTTTAATAATGCACGGAAAAAGGAAACAAGCCTGGGCCGAAATCTTTTAATACCTAATAAACCAACAGGCAAAAATGCTGCATCAATATGCTCATTACCAGTCCTGTATTTGGGGCTGTCAAGTTAAAGGATCGGCCATTATACTTCATCTTCAGAAGACTAGGTTAAAAATTAAAAATATTCAGAAATAATAAGCCCAAAGTCCAGAACCAACTGCTATAAATGTATAATACAAACTAAAAGAAGTGTAATTTTTGATACACAAAAAAATATTTTATTCTCAACAAAAAGCATTACAGTTCTCAACCCAATTCTAAGGTTTGTCCTCCCAATCACAATCTATTCAACCTTATAAAGGAAAAAGCAATTGAGGTATTTTGCATGATTAACTGTTCTCAGGAATCTGAAAAAATTTAGATTAACAAATTATTAAACTTGCTCCTGATACGTCTAAATAACAATCTAACAAAATGTTTAATTATTTGGCATATTGAAATCGGGACTGCTTCTACATGCTGTATAGTTGGTAAATAGTCTTTTAAAACCCAAATGAAAGATTTTAAAAAGTACAACTACAAGTTTCTACAAGTCACTAACAAAAGGCAAAAACTCATTACTTACCTCATCTCCAAACTTACCCGATGTCCACTATCGATTACAAAGTTATTTTTTAAGCGTGCTTTACGGTCAAAGAAAATACCCAGGTAGACCCCCTTTCGCTTGAGCCCTTAACGCTTATCAATGTAATCATCAACCATGATTGCAGGCATAAATGAGAACAGCAAGTAACAAAAATCAAATGCACAGCGGCCCACTCCAAAGCAATGTTGATATAACAATACACGCATTGAAGGACAGCCGTTTCAAACAAGTCTAAAAATTATTTTATTTCACTTGCTTCCAATTTCTACCTAATCATTCCGCGGCCTTTACCAGTAAATTAAAATTTCCATAAGGTTATTACTTAAGATACGAAAAAGACTCTACAAAAAGGAATCCTTCAAGAAAAGACTTCTGAAACTAATACTCCCATAACCTCCTTCCCCACTGCCACCCACATTGCCATAACTAGTCTGATAGCTCCCAATTTTTATTTTTTATTTCTAAGCTCTACTGCAAGACAACTGCCTTTTTAGTCACTGCAGACCCAGGTAAAAACCGTTACTCAAAAAAACAAGGGTTGGAAAATAAAATATTTTCTTTGTACTCTGGCTCGCCTTAAAACTGGCCCCAGACCCTAGAGGTCGCTTTACCGCCTCTAGAGCCAGGCAAACCAAGCATGTCGTCGTCCCTCCCCTCCCCCCCCGCCCGCTCTTCGCTGTGGCTTCTGAACGCAATGGCGCCATTTCATCGAGGGGGAAGGAGCGCGCCGCTCATGAGGTGCGCAGGGCTTTTAAAGATCCAAGCTCATAAGACACTCGGAATCCACCTCAAAATAACATAAAATCAGCCCAAGAGTAAAAAAAAAAGCTAACCACTTCTACTGTTTAATAAAGATATCAAACTAGCAGGTTTCAGTCAGTTAAAAGAAAAACGCGGCGAGGAAGGAGAGTAATGAAAATGGCGGCCGCCAAATCCGGTTCCCTGGAGAGGGGGAGGGGAAGCTCCGCAGCCTCGCTCCTGGGGACCCGAAGCCCGCCAAAATGCTCACACGCGGGAACGCGAGGGGCCCCGAACTAGCCGGCTTTAAAAAGGAAACAGGCATTCCCGCCTCCGCGCCCCACTTTCACTCAAGCGGGCTCGGCCGCCATGTGGAAGATCCCCATCCCCCACCCCCAGCAAAGGGAAATGGCGCCGGGAGGCTGAGGGTGGGGAAGGTGCTGTACGAACAGGCCTCCTCTGACGACCCGAGCCCTCTTCAAAAATACCCCGAGACGGACCGCTTCTAAAGTGGCCTAATTTCACTGCCGCTCTCCCACGAGGCGGGTGGCCGACTTCCACTGAGGCGCCAACGGCCTCGCCATGCCCTCTCCAATAACTCATTGATTTCAAACCCGTTACCTCCATCGCGGACTCAGTCGCTTCAGCCCGATTTCCCGCAGCCGAGCGAGATGAGAGAGATCTCCGCGGTCGAACACGAACCGGACTCGTCCTGGCGCTGTAGTGAGAACTGCCGCCGCTGGAGAAACAACACCGCTAGGAGAAGCTCCGCACAGCAAGCCGGCGCTGCTGCTACTGCCGCTAGAGCCGCTGCTGCCGCTTTTCTAGAACCTTCCCCCCAACTAACGCGTCTTTACGTCAGGCCGTTGCGTAAACGCCCTAACCGCCGCCAATGGCGGGAACGCTCTACGCCCTCCCTACGCTAAGTACGTACCCCTCCCTCCCGTATTAACAGGGGTCGTGCTTGACGTCACTTGCGTAAATGGCATCAGTGAATTGCGTAAGGCTCGAGCCCTGCGTATTCCCCTCTCTTGGAATTGAGTCCAGCCCCCGCCTTAGCGCAGGGCAGGTGAGAAACGGTCGCGCAGTTTGAAATTAATGCTGTGAGGTGGAGCTTAATCCACGGCTCAGGAGTCCAGCCCCCTCTGCTCAGGAGGTGGTCCCTGCAGTTTTGCCTTTGATAATCGCCCCGACCTCAAGTTCTCCTGCCACCAAAACCTATGTACCTACCCCGAGTTTTTCCTCCCTCACCCCTTCCCCCTGCGCTGAACACAGACTCGGCCCCTTCCGGGAACACCCGAAGAATTTCTAGTCAAATTACACTTCACGCTCCGCCGACTTAACCCTGGCCAACTTCTTTGGGGTCCAGCCCTCTGGCTCAGGAAAGGTTTATGGAGAGAATGGGCCTAAAAGGGAACTCGTTCTTATTTCCCGATTCTTCCCCAGCTAAGTTTTCCTTCACACACCCCCCGCCCCGCGCCAACGTTTGGAGGCACCCACCCCCAGAAGCGAGAAAGTGGGCGGAGCCCGATTTTGGCGCCAGCGCGGCTGCTGCAAAGCAGAAACGCCTCCAGCGGGAAGACTGGACACCGTCCTCGCCCCTCCTTCCCTCTCCCTCCCCTCCCGGGACCACCAGGCGCCACCCCGCGAACGGTAAGTGCTACTGTCGCCGCCCCCTCCCCCCGGGTTCCTGACTCGGTCTCCCGGCGAGCACAGCGCGACCCGCGGCCCCTCCCCCCGCCGGGCGCGCGCCCGCCCGCCCCGCCCCTCACGGCCGCCCGGCGTGGGCGGTGCCAACCCCTTCTCCCGCGGCCGCGGCCCCGCGCGCAGCTCCCCGGCCCCCTCCCCTTCGGATGTGGCTCGAGCTGAAGGCGCGCAGGGCCGGAGACGCCGCAGACGGGAGACCCGGAGCAGCTCGGAGGCGGTGAAGTCGGTGTCTTTCTTTCTCTCTAGTGATCACTCGGAGGTGGTGCTTAAGATGTGCCTCAGAGAACCCCCTAGTTCCCGCTCCCGCCCTTCCCCACCCTACCCCAAAGGCGGGAGCCTGGGGGTAAGGATCGGAGAGGCGAGTGGAGACCCCGCCGCGGGCCTGCGCTGGGCCGGAGCCTGTAGTTTGTTGGGCGGATGAGATCGTCTTTAAGCGGGTAGAGAGCTTTGGCGACAGCAGCCGTGTTGCTAGACAAAGCGCATTTCCTCCCCTCCCCCATATCCGATCAAGACAAGGGGCCCTCCTTCGCCTCCCGGGCCCGATCCGCGACTGAGGCCTCCAGGGAAGGCGCATTCTCCCGCATCAGCGCGACCTGGTGGCGCGCGCGGCCCGCTGTCCGGAGGCTGCGGCAGGCGCTCCGTTACGTGGCCGCCGCCGGGCGGGGGAGGCGCGGGCCCCGTGGCGCAGTGCCCTTGAACCCCCGCGCCGCGGCCTTTGTTTCTCCCTGCAATGAGCTGACCACGAGGCCTAAGCTCCCGGGTGGGTGGGGGCGGGGCCTGGGGCTTTGGGGGAGCAGATGGATCTGCAAAAGAGGTGATTGGCTTTTAAAAGTGGCACCAAACATCTTGCTGTGTTTTTCCTTTAGTTTTTTAACTAGTGACTGGAAAGAGGGAGGGTTTCCAAGAATAAATCAAGTTGGATTATCTAGCGACTCCAGACACTTAAGAGGTCTATAGGGAAAATACACGGCAGTTTACTTTTCTGATTTTGAACCAAATATTTGGCCATTTTTAAAGAAATACTGAATACGGTATAAATGGCATTTGAATTGGGGAAAAAATTGTCTATTTTCTGCCCTGTAAAAACTGTCTCAGGTACCAACGCCCTCAGTAATGTTTTCTAGTCCCACTTGGTTAGAACACTGATATATTATCAGGCATATAGCAGTAGTGACAAATAGGAACTCAACTCGGCTTGTCTATGGATTTGTATACATACTGATAATGGGTTACATAGGTGGGGATTGAAGTCCAAACTAAACGTGTTTAGCTACTTTTTTTGTATCATGCAAACTTCCTTTAACTGTCATGCATTTTTCTAGTAATAGCTCTTCAAGTCTGCAATAAAAAATGGCCTCCAATAAAACCACATTGGTAAGTTAATGAAAACCTAAAATATGTAAAGATCTAACTCAAATTTTTTTCCCCAAAATTACAACTTTGCATCTCGGTGGTTGAGAAATTTACATCCACTTACATTCTGTAGTTCCCTCCCTCCCCAATGTTATGAAGAGAACTAGGGACAAAAATGAAATTACATTGCAGTACTTATTGACTTGGCTTAATAGCGTGTTAATTCAATTATACGAGCCTAATCTTGGGAGAGTAGCACAAGTATGAATGTTACCAAGTGTATTTATCTGGAAATTAAAAATATGCAAATTTACGTAACAGAAGAACATGTTATAAGCATAGACAAAACAATTAAATCCAAGTTAATTGGTATAGTATTTACATGAATCACTATGTACTGAATAATAGAGAAATCAAGTTTATTTTTAGTATTGCCCAATTTAATGAACAGATACCTTATACAGTTGGCAAAAGTCATTGAATCTTTCAAATCACGTTATTTTGTCATTTCAACATTCATTCTAAAAATAATAGAAGGGTCTTAAATTTAATCATTGTGAGGTTTTTTTAATACACAGAATTTCATATATGTCCTGGAAGGTGAGAGAGTAGATAATCTGGAACTTCTGAGCAGTTAAATTTTTTTCTCTCCAGTAGTTTATTAAACCCAAAGTTTGCATTCTTATGCTTCATTAAAAGTTCTGCAAATGTGTAAAGACATACATATATTCAGCCATGTCAAGTTACAGGTTTTTTAAAAAGCACTGAAATATTCAAATAAAAGTCACGAAATTCAAAGTTATGGTTCCCACAGTATTTAATACATCGCATTAATGATAATTGCAAGCACATAAAGGTGAGTGGTAACATCTAAATAAAACACTCGGTTTTGGTTTGTACAATCTCACTTTGGATTTTAGGCTAAAAAGGACAAGTTTTTTATTTGATTTGTACCATTGTTAGATTGCACATTTAAATGAAATAATCTGGGAAACACTTAAATATAAAGCCTCTCTGGTGTGTGGCACAAATGATTCTCATCAAAGTCATCAATGGAAAAAGCACAAAGCATCTTCTGTGTCCCCTTCAGGATTGAACTGTCTCTTGAATTCCAGAACCAGTAAACCAATGTATATAATTGAATTGGCTTTACAGTCACCTATGTCTATACAGTGGCTGAGAAAAGAACTAGCTGTGCCTATATTTAAGGATAAATATGTTAAAAGCAAATATTCTTCTAATAAAATAAATTGCTTTTGTACACAAGTATTTTAATCTCATTTTTTTTATTTTAAAATGATTTAATTAGTGTCAGGTGTGTACCATAACTGAAATGCAAAAGTAGGTGAATTTTCCTTTTAAAAAAATAACACTTGAAGTTAGCTTATGTATGCTATTATGGTGAATACTTCATTTTTTATACTTTTTTTAAATTAAGGTTTATCCTTTTAATTTTCTGTTTATTTTTGTCATTTTTATTCTGTTAACCTCTTACCTTCATGGACATAGCACTTTGGTTTATCATTTAGGATTAGTATCTAATAAGCTTTTGTCCATACAAGTATTTCTCACTCTTCCCACTGCTATTCTTACCTTCCTTATTCTCTACAGAGGCAGAAAGCTGTCTGAAGGTTGCAGTATACAAGTATTTTAACTAGTGAAAATTGTAAAGCCTGACTTGGCAACGGTATCCAACAAAGTCAGATATTTGCTGCATTTTTTTTTTTAATTCAGAGGATTTTTATTTCTTATATAGGTATGCACATGCCTTTAATGATTACATAGTTTTATTATCATTTTTGCAATCTTATGGCGTTGCTGTTAACCTTTTTCTGCAATTGAGATTTATTTTTTTGATAGTACCTGTTTTAAGATGAAATGATGAAATAAGCATAACATTGGGATTTCTCCCCTTAGTCTCTTCTAGTTGACCAGTTTGATTTTTACTTAATGTCCGTTTTTAGTCCTCTTGTAACAAATCTGAGTTATTGGAAAGTAGCTGGTTGAGCTTGGTCTCCTGCTTTTCTCAAATACAGATTTTTTCAATTAAAAAAAATTAGTTAAAACTTGTTAAAAGTGAATTTTGTTGTCTACCAGTTTAGACTCTTAAGAAACCAAAAGGATAGGATTTTTTCACAGAATTAAAATGATCCAGTATTTTGGCTTCTTGAAATGACAGCATTATAGATTTGTTCAAAGTGGTCAGTAATATTAACCAACAGAGATTATGGGAAAATAGTCTCTTTTTTTCCTTATTCATGGTTTCCATCGTTGATCCTGTTGTTGATATCAGGATTCTGAACTATGTTTTTGTTTTTATTCTTAACAGTTACCTTTTTTTCTGTATTGAGATTTCTAACATTGGTGTTTGAATCGGCAAAGCAGGTATATTTAGGGACTATAGTTTTAACAGGTCTGTGGTTCAATTAGTAAGACCTGTCACTGCTACTTATTCTCTTCTGTGTCATTCTCTAATACCTTCTGGTTGTGGCCTTGTCATTAAAAAATCTAAAAAATCTAAAAAATTCGGTATTTTAATAAGAACAGTATTTTTTACATAATGTTTTTGATTGTATTATTTCAGTGATGGGTGGTGGGTGATGGGTTTAAGCTAAACCAACAGAATTAAGTAAGCATTCCTTTATTTTATTGCTTGTTGACTTTTATCTTTTCAGGAGGTGTCTACCCTGGGATAAAAAAAGTAAAAATGTAGATGTCTAATGCAACAGTAATATAAGCAATTTAATATTTTAAATGTACTCAAAAAATAGGAAAGATACTTAATTCCCTTTCGTTCTTAGCAAAAAATGGGAAAGAAACAAAATGGAAAAAGTAAAAAAGTTGAAGAGGCAGAGCCTGAAGAATTTGTAGTGGAAAAAGTACTGGACCGACGCGTCGTGAATGGGAAGGTGGAATATTTCCTGAAATGGAAGGGGTTCACAGAGTAAGAAATCTCAATGCTTTTATTGTGTATTTAATTGCATGTATGTGGCATTTAAAATTGTTTTTAGCTTAAAGTCTTTTTTGGCTTTCTCATAGGTTTCTTTAAATTTAAAGATATTTTTAACCTAAGGTAGCTTGTTTGAGATCTGTTTAAAAAGAACCAGTCTTTAGCCTACAGTTCCAACCAGAGTTCAGACTTGTTGATTACCTTGGAGAGTCAAATTTATAGAATTAGTGGAATTTATTGAATAATACATTTTAATGTAGTTAGATATTGCTCTGGTTAGAATATTTAATCTACATTGTTTCCCTACATACAGAAGGCACTAAAAGACATGGAAGCTCTATAACACAGACCAGTGGGCCTTAAACAGGAGTGCTCATTATGATCTGGTCTTAAACTAAGCTTACTATATCTTAATCTCTAAGAGGTAGAGTCTGGACATCTTTTATGCTCTCTGGTCCCTCTTGTTCCTTGTTACTAATTGTTCTCATAACCATTCTATAACCATTCTTGTGAATAACCTGTATGCAGAAATTATACTCTTATGTTTATAATGTACTAATCTGCTGGGATTCTTCTGCCTTACACCACAAAAACAGCAAAGCTCCACAGATAGCAACTATTGAAAATGGATAGGGAGGGATTGCCAAAAATTTCTGAACATGGTGGAGACGGGGAGTATGATGGTCAAATAATTAGGCTTCAGATATCTGTTCCTGCTACTTCCCCTACCACTCAATTAGGTTTAACCAGTTTGGCAAAGAATTGCTAACCTTCATGTATTCAGTTGATTTTTGTTGTTGCCGGTTGGTTGGTTTTTTATCACATGAGACAGTAAAAGCTGTCTTTATGTCCTACCTATTAAAATTTTAGGACTTTAACTCCTTTTCTTCTTTTTTTCCCCCAAACTTAAGGCTACTAGTATGGTTAAGAGGACCCATTATGTTCAGTGTAATGTATTAGATAATATATAAAGCTCTAATGAAAATAACACTACAGAATGGAGGCTTCACTTCAGCTCTTTTGTCTGCCACCCTTTAATACAGGTTTGCCAATTTTGGATCTCAGAATATCAACAGACCAAGTTGTAACCAGGAGTTAATAGCAGCTTTCCCAGCACCACTAAAACGATTAGTCATTTTATCTTGTATAAAGGCTATTTGGATCTGAGCACACAAAGTTAGTAAGCCTATCACTAGTGAAGGATGATCTTACTTTCACATTTGGTAATTGATATTTGTTTTCTTTATAGCCTTTCTGAAAAATACATGGGGATGGTCATCTCAGTCTTCTATCAGAGTTTGGCAAAATTTTGCCCTAAAGACAATACAGTAAATAAATAGGCTTTGGGGTTCAGAGGTCTCTATGAATGTAGTACAAAGCAGCAATGTTAAACAAATGAGCATAGCTATATTCTGATAACACTTTGTTTGTGGGCCTTGAAATAGGAATTTTATAATTTTCCTTTTGAAATGTTCTCAACCAATTAAAAATGTAAAAACATTCTTACTATAAAAGGTGGGATTCGACTTTTGGGTTCCCAGCATCAGTTTTATATCATTTCCCAATTTGAGCACTGAGCAGAAATTGAAAGTAATGTCACATGTTTGAAAATGCCTCAAAACTATGTTTAAAACACAGTATTAGAGGCCCCAACCATAGGCATATTCTGATTGCCCTGGTAACGTAATTTGGGGATGGGAATCTGCATTTTTAAAAAGCCATTTCAGGGAAATTCTGAAGTGTATTTTCTCTATAGCCTGGAAAAATATTAACTCTTAATTCTATTAGAGTCAGGTTCAGTTAACTTAGAGGTGATATAGTAAATTTCCCTCTTAGGTGTAGAGTAGGGGCTGTGAAAGAAGACACAAAGGGAGGTATGATGAGATTGTCTCAATGTGAGGGATAAGAAGGAAATGGTTACCATCTGTAGTACAGAGGACTTTTTCAGATATTAAATGGATCTGAATTAATGGTGATGAATCATGTTTAATACAATGAACCATTTTTTTTTTAACTGAACACAGTGCTGACAATACTTGGGAACCTGAAGAAAATTTAGATTGTCCAGAGTTAATTGAAGCATTTCTAAATTCTCAAAAAGCTGGTAAAGAAAAAGATGGTACAAAAAGAAAATCTTTATCTGACAGTGAGTCTGATGATAGCAAATCAAAGAAGAAAAGAGATGCTGTAAGTATAAAATATTGCTCACTACACTGACTTTTTGTAAAAGGTTGATTATTTGATTTTTTAAATATTTTTAGGATACTTTAAAAGTCTTTTCTAAATGCTTAATATTTGAGACAAAAAGGATAGATACAGTTTTAGCTTACATTTTATAAATGTACAGTTAAGTGCTTATACCACTTAAAATGATAGGCTAGTGTTATTTTGGGTAGATTCATGGATATGGTTCCCAGTCACAGTTTTCTGTGATCCAAGACTAGCAGTCCAAGGTACAAAGAAAACTATCATTACATGATAGAAATCCTTTGCAATACAGCAAAAACAATCATACAGGCCATCCTGAATTGTAGACAGTTAGTGGCGTTGACCACCAGAAAGTACTTTGGCTTGTGATAGTTGTATCATCAAAATATTAACAAGCAATATGTTGATTTTGAAGTATATAATCTTTGATAATACATTGTTTTTATGTTTTATCAGCATGGATTGAGTCACTTGGTTTATTCACTACATGTGTATTTTGATCTGGTCTTTGCTTCACTGGTGTCTCTGTGGCTTTGGGCAAATCTCATAACTCCTTTCTTCCAACCTCAACTTCAAAACAAATTATACTTGACCTGCCTACTGGCCTAGCATGGCAATTTGGGAAAGGGTCTTTGTCCTGAATTAGTATCTAGGCTTAGGAAATAAACATACAATAGAGATATTGAATTTAAATAGAGATATTTTTGAATTTAAAATTTGATCATTTGAACTAGATGGTGAGTACTTTTACAAATAGTCTGTTAAATCTTCATGACATCTCTGTTAAGGTTATAGGTATTATCCTCATTTTACAGATGAGAAACAGAGGTTGGCCACAAATTTCGTTCTGGATGCTTTAGAGCCAAAGTACAAAATGTTAAAAATCAGTATGCAGTAGTCCCCTCATATCCATGGTTTCAGTTACCTGTGGTCAACTGAGGTCTGAAAATTCTAAATTTCCCCAACCTTCGACATTGTTCCTGACATCCAGCCATCAACATCATCATGGCTCAGTGATCCAGGATCACCCAAAGCAGATGATCCTCCTTCTGAGGTATCAGAAGGTCAGTAGTAGCCTAATGCTACATCACAGTGCCTGCGTCTTTCATCTCATCACATAGGCATTTTATCTCACATCATCACAAGAAGTTATTTTGAGAGAGACAGACCACATTCACGCAACTTAAATTGTTGTAATTGTTTATAATTAGTTAATCTCTTACTGTGCCTAATTTAAAAGTTAAATTTTATTATAGGTATGTATAGGGAAAAAAATTGGGCTTTAGTGCTATCTGTAGTTTCAGGCCTTCACTGGGGGTCTTGGAATGTATACTCTGCAGATAAGGGGGGACTGCTGTACATAATTTAAAAGTCAGCCACATGCTCAACTGAAGCAATAACAATAGTTATTGAGTTATCCTATATCTAGCCCTTAGCATTGTGCCAAGGAGTGTTCTAAATAATAACTTTATTTGCATTTCAGATACTGTGAAATGTCTGAGAGATAGTATAATTATTCCTATTTTATAGATAACATCAACCATAAAGAGGTTAACTTCAGAGCCACACAGCTAGTAAGGTTAGAACCATCATTCTAACCACCCCAGGTAATCTGACTCCAGAGCCTTGGATATTGATGTAAAAGGCCAATAAGGAGAAAGGATTTGCTGATCTAACCAGTACTTAAACTTTTTTAGTCTCCAGAACATTATTGAGGGTAACAAAGAAATTTTGTTTATATGGATTATACCTGTCAATAACTGTAGTAGGAGTTAAAATAGAAATTTCTGAGATATGTGCGTATTCAGCTAAAAACAAAACCTATTCTGTTTTATTCCTAACTTTTCATGAAAAATAAAGCGTGAAGAATGGCATTTTACATTTTTGCAAATCTTTCCACTGTCTGGGCTTAATAGAAGACACTTTGTATTTGATTTGTTGTGTTAAGTTTGGGGGAAGTATATGAAGGTAATCTAAAGTCACATAGATGAAAAGAGGGAACCTTACAGATAATAGACACTCCCAAAAGATCTCAGAGATTCCCGGGAGTCCTCAGACCATACTTTGAGAATCACTGGTTTATACTAAGTATTTTGTAAGGTTTTCTGTAATTCAAATTGATTATAATACTGATCAGTCTGAGTTTTAAGGTTTTTACTATTATTGTTTGTGTTTTTGTATGTGCTTTAAATTTGTAGGCAATTTAGACTAATTCCTGGAAGTAATTTGAAATGTTAGTTTTCAAAGATTTATAATTATTGATTACAGTTACCAGAAATAAAAGGATTAATTTGTCTCATGATTCAGAATACTTTTAGATATACAGGGTTTTTTTTTTTTTTCTGCATTTGAGGTTAACGGAAATCAGATGTGTTTTAGTACTAAATATGAGCTCTGCTTTAGTCATTTCTGTTTCACTATTAGAAGGTTTTTTATTTAAAAGCTACATATGAAGAAAAATTGGAACTTAATATTACTCATTTACTCATAATATTACTGTTGGGAAAAATGAATGGAAACTACATGAATGGTTCATGTAGTAATCATTTAACCTCTTCAACAGGCTGACAAACCAAGAGGCTTTGCCAGAGGTCTTGATCCTGAACGAATAATTGGTGCCACAGACAGCAGTGGAGAATTAATGTTCCTCATGAAGTGGTAAGTGTACGTACAGGTGATGGCTGTTAATGTTATAAAGCACGAATTGATGGGCATGTTTTTTAAAAATTTGTGAGGCTTTATCTAGAAAAGGTTTTATAAATAATTTCTATCATAGAGAATAATTATCTGCTGAAAGGATTATTCTAGTTACTTTTGCTGATGATGTTTCAAAGCAAAGACTGGCAAACTAGCCTGTTTTATAAAATGAACTTTTATGAGAATACCAGCACAAGTGGCACATAACCCTCCTAAAGCACTTAAATAACCTTTGGTTAAATTATGAACAATGCTCAGTTGACAAAAAGGTTAAAACTATTAATTGATTTTTTTTTTCTTCACAACAGGAAAGATTCAGATGAGGCTGATTTGGTGCTGGCAAAAGAGGCAAATATGAAGTGTCCTCAAATTGTAATTGCTTTTTATGAAGAGAGACTAACTTGGCATTCTTGTCCAGAAGATGAAGCCCAATAATTGTTTGCATTGCTTTTTATATATATTTATATATATATATAAAATCTGGGTCTTGGTTTTTTGATTTATTAGTGTGAAGAAATAACTACATTCTAATGAAAATCAAGTTTGACATGTTTGTTTTGAAGTAGTATTGGGGGAAGTTGTTGGGGGGTGGTTTTGCATCTATAACACTGGTTACTTTGAACAAAAGCTTTCTGTAGTTGCTTTCTTTATCAGAAAAGAATATTTGATACCATGATATACTTTTTCCTCTGCATTAGAAAAGTCTTTCTAAATGTTAGAGGAAATCTCCATTGTCATTACTCAGTCAGAATTTGAGTTTAACTCATGTATGCCTACGGGGGAATCGTCTTGGGTTTTATTTTATTTGGGGATTTTTGGTGTGTATACATACAAAACATGTAAATGGTTTTCTTTAAACAAACAAACAAACATTTACCAAAACAAAAACAGCATTTCACAACCATGGATTAAGTCCACTTTTCTGGGATGTCATCGTTTTCAGCAACCTGAGAAACACATCATTTCAAGTTAAATTGACATTTCCCCCGAAGCTTTAACCTTTGGAATTAAATAATTTGTAATTAATTGGGCAGTTTAAATATGTTAAGCAGTTACAATTGGACAATTTGAAAACAGCCCTATCAGACTCCATGTTCATAACTACAATCATAAATTCAAATTTAATTTGCAAAACCCCCATTTTAAAGGGAAATTTTGTCACTACCAACAACCTCCCACCTAAATGAGAAAACTAGGCAAATCCTGGTGTGTTTTAATTAGGCAAGTAAGATTTATTTAAAGGTTCCTCCTAGTGAACCATTCCTTTACAAAATATTGAAATCTTTGTGCTATATTGACTAAAAGGTCAGGATTCATGGAATGTGTATAAGAAAAACTTCGTTCATGGAACGAAGGGTAGAGATGGTTAGAGACTTGGCAGTTTAGGATCTGCTGGAATAAATGAGTGAACAAACTTTTGTAATCTAAACTCTTGACTTGCATGTTTTTCTTTATCCCAGCTCATTTCCTTAACACATAAGCTCAATCTCAGTATTTGGGTTACTGGTTCAGAGAAGCCAGGAAAAAATAACTTTGTAGTAATGAGAATATTATTCAGCTGTATATTGTTTACTTTATTGTAAATACTGGTAAACAGTGGTCAATAAATAGTTTTATATTCCTTTATGTGATCAGACTTTTTCTTTATCTGATTGTCTTTATAGTAATATTTTTTCACAAAAAATATTTTCTTGAGGCATTTACCTCATTAAAGTAGTATTTTGTTACTTTGAATCTACTTTGTTAAAAGTGCTATCTGAAGTATTCTGATAGGACTGATCCTGTTGTGCTAGACATACTTCTACTAATTTCAAAAATCTACACAGAGAAAGAAATCATTTCACAATATATACATTGAATTGTATACCTGAAAACAATGTTTATATGTCAATTATACCTCATTTTAAAAAAGGAAGCTGTGTCTATGCTGTTGGTTTTCTCTTTATAGACCTAGCACTGCTCAGCAATGGGTTTTTAGATAATACAGACCTTCTGTTCATATCAGAAATTAATGCCCCTACCTTAAACTTTAGTAAGGGTATTTCTTACTGTGCTGTATTAGTTTCTTATTGGTGATGTGAAAAATTGTCACAAACTGAATTGCTTAAAACAGTACAAAATTGTTTTAACAGTTCTGGAGGTCAGAAGTCCAAAATCAGCCTCACTGGGCTATAGTCAAGATGAAGTGTATATGTTTGAGGCACTTAGAACAGTGCTTTATATTTAGAAGTCAACATGCATTTATTGCTTCAAATTGGGGCTGTTGTATGGAGGTTTTCAAACTTAAGCAGTTGCTGGCTATAAGCACTTAGGTTCTAAGTATAATATAGTCAACATTCTTATTCTTACACATAATGTATAGTGATGCTTAAGTAAATAAGGATTTCCAGAAATTAGTGAAGTCAAATTTGCACTGATTTTCCATCAGAAGCCATTATCCCATGTCCTCCTCACTTGTACTGCAGATTGATAATACCGATCTATTTTTAGCCAATTCAATGGCATCTTGTTTTAATATGCATTCTTTTCAGGTAAATGACCACGTTTTATAAATTAATTGCTTAAAAAAAAAACTGGCTGTTTTTCAGAAAGTTTCCATGTTGGGAGACCAGAACGCTTACTTACATGTGCACAAACAGGAACAGAAGCTCCTTGCTTCAGTATCTTGCCCTATGTCTTCATCTGGCTGTCGATTCATATCCTTGAATATCCTTTGTAATTGGTAATCTAGTGAGTAAAACAAGTTTTTGTGAGTTCTATGAGCCGTTGTAGTAAATTAATTGAACCCAAGGAGGGGGTCGTAGGGCCCAGGGGACAACCTGGACCTGCCATTGACATCTTGAGTTAGGTGTGGGGGTGTCACTGGACTTCTGGTGGGTAGCAGATCAGTAAGAAGCACAGGTAAAAACCTGGGCTGACGACTGGCATCTGAAACGGAGGGGCGGTCTTGGGGTCTTGTGGAACTAAGCCCTTTACCTGTGGATACTGATTCTAACTCTGGGAAGATAGCAGAATTAAGTTGAATTTTCAGATACCCTGCAGACATTCAGGAATTGTCTTGCAATTATTTTCTCCCATTCTCTATTTTGACATGATTTGTACCTTTTTGTTCTTAATGTGGTCAATTTTTCTTAATGTGGTCAACTCATCAGTCTTCCTGTCTTGTTTAAAAATACCTTTCCCATCCTGAAGTTGAAGTTATGTGGATTTTTTTTTTTCAGTTTTCATTGAGTCATTATAATAGTCAGGTCTTTAAGATTTTGTTGGCTATTGTGAAGGTTTTCTGATTTTTGTTTCGCAATGTGGACATCAGTATCACTGTGAAGCAGATGTGTTGGTAGCAAAATTTCCTTAATCCTATGGATCAAAGAAAATAATTATACACCACTAAAAAAAAAGTTGGCCAGCAGATAAAACTGATGGTTTTTTTCATAAAGGGCCTGGAACCTGTTCAAATACCTGGCTAATTATTAGTTTGGCAAGATCCCTGGGTTAAATACTGTTAAGAACAGAAGACAGTGACCTGGAGTTTATTATTAATAAACCACTTTAAAAACCTGCAGTCTTAATATTGTAATCCCTCAAAACCAACAACACCCTAATGCTTTTGTTCTGTAATTAAAAACTAAGGTCCTTTGTTTGTAAACCAGAAATCCAGTTCTTGATAATTCTGACAGGACCTGATACTTCACAGGGTGTTTATGTAGTAAATACTGGGGACAGAAGTAGGTATGAAAATCAGTACGGGGAAGTAGTCCTTCAGGGTAACTATTAAGACATTTAAAAGTATTGTCTCCCATCCTTTCAAGTTCCCAAACCTTAAGTAAGCAATGAAAATATATGTTAGAAAGAAAAATGCGAGGAAATCCTGAATTTGAGCTTGATCGTTATATTTTAATTTTCTAGTTCTGTCACACAAGGATTCTTTTTTTCTTTTTTAACCCTACCAGGCTCCAAGCCAGGCTACATTCCCCTAGAAAGCTAATGAATAGTGCTTAATTTACTTTAAAATTTCTGTGTGTATGTGTTTTAATAGGTAATGCTGAATGGCTGTCTTATATTTTATTTTTACAATATACATTGTTTTATTAAAGCAGTATAAAAATTGGGTATCGAGCAAGAAAAGAATGTCAAGTGAAATATGAATAATATGTGTATTTGTGTGTAATCTATATAATACTTGAACCCTTTTATCCTTTGTTGAATAAATGAATTTGTTCCTTTGAATATTCACTGAGCAACAAGGAGCAATTTTAACATCTTAAAGCTCCAACAATTGATTAGGTCAAATGAAGGAAGTCATAGCACGGGCCAATCTATCTTGTTTAATACTTTGTAGCTTGATCCCTCTTCAAATGCTACACTTTTCTGATCCAAGACGATAATAAATATCAATTAAGAGAATAATTAAGGGTGGGAATTGAGGGTTGTTGGGTTTTGGGTGGGATTTTGTGTGTGTGTGTGTGCGCTAAGAATTTACATCGAAAGATTTCTGCAAGCAATCATATAAGTCACCCGGAGAAGTACAAAATTATGAAATTCTATTCATTTGGAGTCTTTATTTTTTCCATTACAGCTCATTTTTGCTATAAAAGCTAATGTAGTGAAAATCTCCATGAGCACACAAGAATTTGTCAGTTCCTAGAAGAAATAACAGTTGTTGACTATTAAGGGTTTTTCATACTTTATCTCATTTAATCCTCAAAACAGTCCTCTAGGATGGATATGATTGACCCCATTTTACAGGTGAGGAAACCAGGGCACAAAAAAGTTAAAGAAGGTCAAGTCTATTTGCATGAACTACATTAGCTGTGGGAATAAAGAGGTTTGAAGACAGAGTTTTGTCTATAATAGCTGCCCAATATGTATTTGTAGAATAAAGTGATTTGGGATATAAAATGATAAGATGTATAGGTTAGGAAGAAGGATCCAGAATGACTCCAAGTTTTTATTTCATCATGGATGAGTAAAAATGTCATTTAGTGAGAAAGGGGAGAGAAATAAGTTTGTGGTTGAAGATATTAAAGGTTTTGGAGATACTTATGTTAAGTATTCCTCTGATTGGTTTATTACAGTTGATCCCTGAGCATCTCAGTTTGAACTGCACACAGGTCCACTAATATGCCATTTCCCCCCACCAATAAATACTTGTACTGTTTTTGGTATGCAGTTGGGGGTCTGCAGATGTGGAGGGCCAACTATGTGCATTGATCTACACCATTTTATATAGGGGACTTGATTTGTACCCTCAGGAGCCCTTGAACCAATCCCCTGTGGATACTGAGAAACAAGTTTTGGGGGTCAAAAGTTCTATGATTATTTTTGACTGCAGCAGTGGGTGTGTCGTTTAAGGGTCAACTGTACTTAGTATTCCTACAACACATATTATGTAACTTGGCTGAAAGTCAGAGATCCCCAACTCAAACTTGCTTTGCTAAGGGAAATTATTCACTGTTCTAGAGACAGAATAACAGTGGTTCAGGGCACTGGCTCTGGAGTTTGACCCCAAGGGTTTGAATCCTATCTCAGCTATTCGTTGCAGTTACTTAACCTCCCTTTGCCTTTAAATCTCATCTACAAAACTGAGAGAATAATGATGGTACTTATCTCATGGGATTTTTCAGGGTTAAATGAGAAACATGAAAAATACCTAGAGCTGAATGTCTAGTACTTAATGAGGACCAGATGAATATTATTACCAGTCTCTAGCATAAGCCTTGGTATGACTGGAACCCTGGACTGGCATAACCCCAGGACTTGGCATCTCTGGTTGTTGGCTCCCTTCTCTGGAGACGATCTCCACAAATCAAAAACAGAAGTGCTGGCAGCTCCCAAAGCCCCAAGTCTGCTTCTAAAGAGATACTGAGTTTTTCTCTTTGCTGTGCAATTCAAAAATCCCTTAAGAGATCTCTGATTATCCTGGCTAGGGTCAGATGCCCTTCTTCAAATTTTCAGCTCTTACCAGATGATTGGAGAAATGTGATTGAATCAATCAGCGGGAGAGTATTTCCCAAAAAAGGTGGATGTTTTATGTAAACAAAATGTATAGCTAATGTAAAGAATTTCAACCAATTCAAAGATGCCTTCTTAAACTAACCTTTGTTCTCACTTTTTAGGGAAATTCTAATGTGAATATTTTCAGTGTCCTGGAACATCCTAGAATGTCCTACCAACTCTACTTCTTTTCTAATGAAGATAGAAATCTCTTTTCCTTAAATTTAAATATTGGGAGAAAAATTGACTTAGGAGAGCATGATAAGAACATTGATATTTAAAGCTACTCTTGTAGTTCCATGAATGCGTAATTTTCACTTTTAAAAAATAAAACCACCACTTATGGGGATGTGGAGTACAGCATAGGTAATATCGTCAATAATATTGTAATAACTATGTATAATGCCAGGTGGATGCTAGAGTAATTGGGGTCACTATAAATTATATAAATGTCTAACAATTTTGCTGTACACTTGAAACTAATATAACAATTTTTTAAAATAAATAAACCACATATTCAACCTCTCATCCTATTCAGTTCTGCATTGTTAGCCTCTTAAGAAAATAATGACACTGAAACTAATGTTAAGTGACCTTTTTTAAAAATTATATTTCAGTGTCTAAGGATGAAGCTCAATGGTATCCACCAACTCCTGCCTATTCTTCTGGTGCATTTATTAGATACTACTAATTACCTAATTTAATATCCTGAATTGGTCATTCTGGTATATCAAGCTAATATTTTTAGAGTTCCAAAACCATTTTTAGTGTCTCAAAACCCTAACCCACTTTGGTAAGGAGAGGTAGGAGAGAATCAAATGGGAAGAGAAATGTGCAAATACCCAGGGGTTTGAAAAGTCTAGATGAGAACAGCCATGGGGAAATTCGAGAATGAAATCAGTAAGCCAAAGAAGATAGATCCAACATTCAGGATCCATGCCCACCACTTCACAAGACCTGTTTGATACTTCGGTAACTGAATTCCTTTAGATAGATCCCAAGATGGACTCACTTCATAGTGAATTCATCTTTCTAGCAAATAGTGTCACAATAAGGTTCCTGTTATACTTTATCACTCCTTCTGTCTCTTTAGCTTTCACAGACATGAGTCCTCTGCACTAGGAAAACTTCCTTTTAGAAACTTCTCTCTGACATGCTGAAAATGATCAAAGTTCGGATGTTTTGCAGAGAGTATGCTGTTGTTAGCCAGAGTGGCAACACAACGCAAACCTCAGTTTTACTCTGAAATCCCAGTTGTTCTGCACGGAATGCCATCCTCAGCACCTTTCTAGCACCAGAGCATTCCATCTAATAGGAGAGGATTCTTAAATGACACTTCTTATATTATCATAAATAAATAGGATACTGATCTCTCTGCAGGTGGTTGTTATGCAAATGAGGGGAGAGGAGGACCTCGAAGATTCGGCTTTCTCCCTCTTCTACAATGTAAGCATCATGGGAACAAGTATTTCGAACTAAAGAGGACCTGGTATCGATTTTGAGGAGGGAAATGATGGAAGGAGGGGAGGCCCTGAATTCAAATTTGGGCTTGAAATCTAACGTTTCTACAATTCAAAAACTAAAAAAGGATCTGTCAAAAGAAGAATATTCCCCCCCATCCCCCACTGCTCCTCAGCCTTTTGGCTAAGATGGAGTGTAGAAGAGTAAACTCCTAAAATAAAGCAAGTTCAGTGAATGGATCACATTAAGGCTAGAAAGGATAAAATTATGTATTTTTAAATTTGAAGTACTGTAGTTTAGGTGAGTCCAGTGCCTGAATTACTAAAATAGATCTGGGAATGTACACTTCTTTTTTCCCCAAATCTCAAAGCCTATTTTAATTTGCCTCACATAATTTGCTATAGCCTCCCTTGTGCTTATTGTTGTTTTCTAAACTGTTGATAATTTCTCTGATTACCTCTTATTTGTATAACTAAAACCATAAGTATTTACCCTCAGTAGCAAATATGCATTTCTCATTTAGCATATATATTCCAAGAAAAGTGGACTATAATGGTCTTATTTTACTACTTTGACCTGAAGTGAACTCAGAGATTGTGAATACGAGTTCATCTTCAGGTAGGAATTGAATCCATGATGGAAATTACTATTGTCATTTCTTCCAACAAAGAGGCTCCTTGCCTGCCGTTGGCTGAAAATTCAACTTACTTCACAACTCAGACACTTCCAGCCCTAGACAGATGCAGTTCATGTGTGTATATTAGTCCAAATAATACCTCTAATATAACACTATATCTACATCACACAGTGTTACTTTATCATAGCAACAAAGGAAGCACTCATTTGGTTATTTATTGACTCCATACCAGTAATTCATAGCCCATTTGTTCCTTTGTAGAGAATCCATTGTTCAGGAAGAGTCATTATTTATAAACATGAGATGGACACCCAAAAAGATATAAAGAAATCCACTCTTAGAAAAAATTAATTGGGAAGGAGGACAAATTGCTTGAATTTACAATATTTTTAAATTATAGGTTAACTACACAGGAGCTTTTATTTAGGCATAGGCAAATTTAAGAGCAAATTATTGAGCTGAATTCTTACATTCATTCAAAAACCCAATGGTACATGTGTTTCTGTTCTAATACATGCTAGAATATATAAATTTATACCCACAGTAATAAAACAAACTGTAAGAAAATATATCATAATTGTAAAAATAAAATTAGAAAGTTTTTTTGGGGGAATCATTAATGTAAACAAAAACAAAACAAAAACAATACAACACAACTAATCTTGTAAGTAAGAAAATGGTAAAATTTTATATAAGGTTCATTACTTCAGTAGGAAAATAGAGACCTATAATGAAGTAACTAATGCCAACAGTGCACTGTATACAATGGCCTGATGTCAGATAAGCACAACAGAAAATGTGGCAAAATACCAATTAAATACTACCAAGAGAGCAAGGAAATTTCCACTTCCGGCAACATATGCCTCTATAAACCACCTACAGTTTGGCAAACCATGGATAACTTTGCATTTCACCGGATGGCTGAGTAGCTGTTCATTGTTTAAAAGTGAAATTGTAGTCCCCTGATTCTATTGATCTTCAGGAGACTTGAGCCTATAGTTATAGAGATGGGGAACCATCGATAGGATGCCAACCTCCAAGAGGACCTCCAATGACTGCCCATAGCTTTTGTCTGTGGGACCAAAAGCACACAGCAGAAAAAATGATGTGTCACCTCCAAGGCAAGGTTATAAAAGATTGCAATCCATCTGGGTGTTCTCCACCCCGCTCCCCCAAACCCAACCTCAGATTGCTTGCTCTGGGATAATTAAGCAAGCTGCCCTGTGGTTAGTGGTCCTATAGAGACCAAAGCTAACAGCCAACAGCCAAGCTGCCCTGTGGTTAGTGGTCCTATAGAGACCAAAGCTAACAGCCAACAGCCAGTGAAGAGCTGAGGGCTGCCAACAACCTCAGAGGAATGGTAAGTTATGGCACAGATATATTACGGTCTCAAGGCAGCCATTTGAAAGAGTTTTAAAGAAGCATATTGAAACTGGGGAATATGTATACATGCTAATGTAGAAGTAAACCTATAATGTATTACACCATTTTTATATAGGATATGTAATGCATGCAATACTAAGTAATATGCATTAAAGGAGAAAAGAGGCATGCATAGAATTTTAGCAGCATGTTTCAAAATTTCAGGTGATGTCACTGGGAGGTGAGATTATGGAGAGTTTTTGGTGTAATTGGTAGAGTAGGAACTGTTTCCTCAGAGGATAGCATAATCGGTATATTTTGGAGTTAAAAATCCTAGTGTCATTTAATGAGTATAATTAACCTTTACTTCATTATGTTATAGTTTCCTCATCTATAAAATGGGGATAATCAACTGCCCAATACGGCTGTAGCATTAACTGCCACCTCTAATATTTTTGGAAATAGATTGAAAATCAGTCATAAATATGTAAAATCAGTTAAAGTCTCTGAGGCTTATTTTCTTTTAATTAAGAAATGAGGGTAACAATGCCTATCTTTCCTACTTTGCAGGGGGCTTTAAAAATCAAATGAAAGAATAAAAAAACATCTCCAAAAGTGTCATCAATTTAAAATGATAAATCTGCACATTATGAAACAACATGAAAAAATGTTTTCAAAATAAGTGAACAAGACTACATCACGTGCTTGCACATACATGCTGAAGACAATGATATCACACAGGTGCTGGGATAAGACAATAATTGATATTTTTTACAGTACTTTATTGAGATATAATTTACATATGGTAAAATGCATAAATCTTAACTCTGCAGCTCAATGACTTCTCCCGTACGTGGGCAACTCTAAAGACCATCATCCAGATCAAGACAGACAACACTTCCTTCTTCCTGTGGAGTTTATTCATGCCCATTTCCAACCAATCCTCAGCCCGCAGCGCAGAGGTGACCACGAACGAACGATTCTGACCTTCAGAAGAGATCATTTAAACAATAATGTTAATTTTTTAAAGTGTTTTTTTGCAAATCCATTTGAGAACATTTGTAGTAGAACCTGAAGTCCTGGGTTCATATCTGAGGTCGGCCCTGTACTAACTGTGGCCTATGGGGAAGTCAAAAGTGCTTTTTGTGCCTCACAGTCCTCATTTGTTTAATGGGAATAAGAATTGTTCCCTGGCCTTCACGGTTGGCGGAAATTATTGTCTGTGTGTGTTTCCTGCAGTAGCTGGTGTTCCAGGGCCTGGACGTCCTGGGCTTGGATCTCCGTTGTCCCACAATTCAGCTGAGCGTTCTTGGTCAACTTTAATCTATCTCTTTCTCAATTTAATCATCTGTAAATTAAAAACCTTGATGTTTTGAGAACATATAACGCTCTGAGAAGGACATAAGAACCTGCATGCAGAGAGATTTCGAAAGCTGTTAAATAGCATTACCCAGACCTAGGGCAATATTCTGAATACCGGCAGGCCTTTTCAGGTCATTGGTTTAAACGCTTTTGGAAACAAACTCAGAGGATCTCAGATGCAGAAAATAAGCAACAGAACTAAAATCAGAATTTAGGCTAGGGCTTTGTGTCACCTCCAGGTTTGACCTTCATGCTACCAGACATCTCTCCTCATAGCCATATAATTTATAAAAGAACAACAAAAGCATAAAATACTCTACGGAAACCATTGTCAAATTTTCTTTCACTGACTATTTTTTTAAAACAACTACTTTATCTCAGAGACTACATAATTACTTTCTATTATCTTGTCATTACATACTTTTGAGCCAACTTGGTGTCATCTATATCTGTGATAACAGGTTCTAGTGCCTACTTCTGCCTTCACCATGGGAACATGGAAAAACACAAGCGTAATTGAGAGAAAATTCCCCAGAAGACTGGATTTAATACAAAGTAAAAAGATAAGCTTGGCAAAGATAATAGTTATTAGTATAGACACCTTCATAATGAGAGCTAAGTGGAAACAGTATTTATAGTATGTTATTAAAAGTGAAGCAGAAGTCTTACTCAGAAGCATTTCTAACAGAACTATTTCTTTCAATACCAAAGGTAATTCTTATTCATTCTAAAAAAGAAATGAATCAAAATGCAGAAAAATTTAAAAAATTACTATATGAATATTTTGATAAATATCTTCACTCTTTTTCATGCATATTTTTAAAAATCTTACAGTCAGATACAAGCTCAGCCGTGTAAGAACTATAATTTTAAAAATTCTTTTTTTATAATTAAACTTAATATTTTTTTATAGCCCCCTTCCACCTAGGGGTAGAAATTAATCTCAGTCAATGGAATGTTATTCTCCTTTCACCGGTCAGGGTTGGGGTGGGGTGGAGATGCAGGGAGAAAAGAGAAAGCTAGTGTTTAGTTTGAGCTTATTTTCATCTATCAATACTACCTTTTTTACCTTTGAATCTTAAAAATATTTCTCTTTCACTGAGATAATGACTACCATAGACTAAACAAGAAAGAACAAATGGTTCTAGGAACCTTTTTTTAACACTCAAAAGTATAACTACTTGTTTCAGCTGCATAGTATTCCATCATATGAATATTGCAATTTATTTACCTTCTTTTATTAGGCACTTTAATAGGAATTTTTATTTGCTTTCTTAGTACAGATTCCTTCAAGTGAGATTGCTGCATCACGCAGTATGCACATTTTTAAGGATTGTGAAACCTAATGCCAAACTCTCCTCATAAAGATTCCAGGAATTTACAGTTCCACCATCTATATAAATTATTATTTATTTATAAATTCTACGCAATATGGATTTTTCTTTCAAAGTTGAAGTAAATCAACTTGATTTATATTAAACCAACTTGATGAAGTAAATAAAATTGATATATAAAAATTTTAAAAATTAAGCAGTACCAAAGTCCAATCAATAGAAAGTTGCTTCCTGCTTTCCACTGTTTAGTTAATATCTTTTCAGGACATTTTCAGATAGTAAGTGGAGATAGATAGATGATAGACGGATAGAGAAGAAAGAAAGTTTAAAGAAAAAAACAGGAACAGATACACAGTTTTTATAAACTTTTTTAACCTAATATATTGTAAACAGTTATTCATTCAGTAAATATTTATTGACTGTCTACTATATGCCAAACATTGTTTTATATACTAAATATTTCTCTATGTCAATAAACAATCATTTTTCTGGGTGTATAGTAATCCATTGTATAATATGCCACTAGTAATTAACCAATCTTCTATTATTATTATTTAAAGTTACATTTAATTATTATACAACCATCTTTGTATACTTGGATTATTTTCTTAAATTTTCAGAAAAGAAACACTGAGGCAAAAGACAGTTATATTAAAAATATTAATACACATTCCCAGATTTATCCTCAGAAAGATGATTAATCTCACCAATACAAAACTCTTATTTCTCAGCTTCTTTACCAAAATGGGCACTCTAGGTCATTTTAATTTTTGCTGATCAGTTAAATAAATAAAATAAAACCCCAACTCGCTATTTTATTTTGATTTTAATTAGTACTTAATTCTATATGCAGTTGAAAGATGAAACTTTTGAGCACGGAAGAACTTTGCTCATCAATGTGAGGGCTGGAGTGGAGGGAGGGGATTAGAGACAGGGAGGCCAGGTAAGAAGTACTCAGGTCCTTGGCAGGCTTGGTAGATGGAGCTGAAATGTTTCGGGCCGTCCAAATTCAGTTAAGTCATCTGGATGCATCTCAGAACAGTGTGGTCCAAAGTGATTATAATAAGAAAGGTCAAACTTAATCATTTATATTGTGCTTTAAGAAAGAACTAACAAAAAAAGATGATATGCATGGTACATTTGGATGCATTTAACCAGTTCTTTGGAAGAGAGAGGAAACCTGGTCCTAATACTCATGTAGGAATGAATGATCAGCTCCAGTGACCCTTGGGGTGGAGCTGGTTAGTACATTCAAATCTACTATGACCTGGATTTTATTTTTTATTTCTGCAGAATATTTTTTTCTTCTGAAGGAAATCATGCTCATGATTAAACAAACAAAGAAACAAACAAATAAAAGAAAAGAAAAAAGAAAAAGAAAAAGAAACATCACTTAAGATTTCCAGAGTTAGAGATGGCTTTATTTCCCTTTCTGGGTCTAGTCATACTAATAGTGCAGTTTTTTATTTATTAGTTACTGTGTTCAAGAAATTAAATTTCCTACATATATTAACTTGTTCACACCTCCCCACAACTCTCTGAATATGTTCTGTTTATGATCTTCATTTTTCAGACAAGAACATTGTGTCACAGAGAAGTTCATCAACTTGCCCAAAGTTGCACAGTTTATAAGCAGTGGAGCTGGAATTCAAACCCAGCTGGTCTGGCTTCCCAACCTGTTTGCTTAATCTAATCACACTGCTCTAAATTCTTTTCATGGTAGTGGGGTGGAAATTTCTGGAGACAAAGAGATAAAGGCTCGTCAAAGGGCTTTGCACTATTCTCTGTCATAGGTGATGCTAAACAGATTTCATCTACTGACTGAGCCAGTGTGCCCCCTCCCTAAGTGGTAGGGGTGGCCCCAGGTGGTTTGTTCATGGTTACTTACAATTGCCATTTTTTATGTCCTTTCCGGGGTCTATAAGTATAGGAATAGTTTATCTATGTAACTTTTAACCAAATAGTTAAACATTCACCTTAGAAATCTCATTTTCAGTTTATAACTAACTCACCTGGTAAGGAACATTTAGATTATTTTTAAGCAATGATACTGTAAGTATCTTTGGATATAAGTCCTTTGCATAAGTGAGAGCCACACTATATTCTTTTTTTTTTTAACTTTTTAAAAATTAAGTTTATTGAGGTAACATTGGTTAATACAATTATATAATTTTCAGGTGTACGTTATCATTTGACATCTGTATATTCTATTGTGTGTTTACCACCCAAAGTCCGGTTTCTTTCAGTTCCATATATTTGATCCCCTTTACCCACTTCACCTTCCCACTACACACTATATTCTTAGTAGTGAATTTATTCTATCAAAGGGTATATACATGTACTTTTTAAAATTTAATATATTGGTATACAGGTATACCAACCTCATGGATTAAACAAATACACCTTCAATTTGATACTCCCTTACCCCCATAATTCATACATTTATTCCATTCTTCTAGGCAGCCTTTTCGTCAGTAAATTCTGTCCCCCCGGCAGAAAAGAAATACTGTGAGTAGAGGACATACCTGTCACTTGCACTGAAAAGTTATATACTCTCTAAGTCTGTCTCCTTAACTGGGTTACAGACAAAAGCAAATTTCCAGAATCACACCTCTGTGCATGACATCCCGAAATGCTGTGATCACACCAGGACACTGGTCCCCCCGGATGGGGACTTATGCTTTCGATGATACATTTTAAAGCTAACTTTGATTAAGGGGAGTGGAGGCAGAACACGTAGAGCTTGTAGATCATTAAAGGACATTGGCTTTTCTTCTGTGGCAGAAATCTATTGTAAGAGCTCCATCAGAGGAAGATCTTTAAGGGGAAAAAATGCAGAATTATCCTTTTCTTATTGGTCTCTGCTCCAGAGGTGTTTTGTGAGAACCTGGTTCCTTGGTGTCATACTTAGAAACCTTCTACTTAGTTGTTTTTTCAAGTTGGACAATAAATCAATCAAGATTTTATATGCAGAATCATTTTTTAGATTTTATATGTTTATGTTGTATGGTGTCGCTGTGACTGACTCTGCCCCAAATCATCTGACACAGACCATGCATCATCTTATAGAGAATTTCATCACCGTTCTGTTAGAACCAGCAAGAGTCTGGTCTAGAGTTACCACTTGGACCACTTAGATGCGGGGCTGGATAGTTTCTCAAAGTGTTATTAAACTATGCTTTGTTCTCCTTGACTTTCCCTCTCCTGCCCTCTGAACAACAGGTAGTTGGACTCTTTAAACGTCTTTGTCTTATGTCTTTTTTCTGGACTTGAGGAAAGAAACTGCTTGGAAATGGCTAGTCGTGCCTTTTGTGAAGAGATGATGCCAGGAGTCCAGGAGGGGCAAGTGAACAGATCTGGAATAGATCCCGGGAGAGGTGGTCGACAGGCCCCAAACTAGGTAGAGTCCCCTGGAGGGGCTGGTCAGGCTACACCCAGACACTCTTCTCAGGGTGGCCAGACTATGGGAACCACATGGCTTGGAAATGAGAATGTGAGCAGTGACTGATGGAATAGATATAACCTAGAAATCTGAAGTCCTCTGTTGTTTTCCAGGTGCCCTGTAGACCTCCCAATATTTGTGGGGAAGGTAAAGGAGAGACTGACTGAGACTGAATTTCTCCTCATTCTGATGGGATTAGGACTCAATAATAATTAGATTTAGAGAAAACAAAGGAATGCAATACTTTGTACATAATTGTTTAGCAAGAATACTGAATAGGTGATATTGTGTATTTCTGATTGCATCACATCAGGTGTTCACCATATATTGTTTGTTTAATTTCATTTACATAAGGATCTGGCTGTGTGACCTTGAGCCAGCTACTTAAAATCTCTATATTCTCATTAATATAACTCAATAATTAATTTAACTCAATATTCTCATTAATAAAAGGGAGAAAAGAATGGTACTACCTCATAAAGTTTTATGGATATTAAATAAATTAAGGTACATAAAGCTCTCAAAACAATGTGTAGTGTATAGTGTTTGTTGTTATTATTTTTTATTTAAGTGATTATAATTATTATTATATCTAAAGTGATCATGTTTGGCTTGACACAAATAGCTGGTTGGAGATCTTCATAGCTATAAATGTGAATGAATACTAATTAATCTGGAAATATTTTGTAATTCAAAACTAAAACTACATTTGTACAGCTGTTAACTTCACAAACTATGTCAGCATGGATGATTTCATTTGGTTCTCTTAAAGAAACCTTTGAGATGGGTAGATAAGGACTTATTCCCATTTTAAAGATGAGACAGCTGAAATTCAGGGAGGTGACTTTAAATATCTGTTCAGAAGAATTAATTTATATTTTAAGAGAATTCATGTGCCTGTGAAAAGGCTCAACAGATGACATTTTACTACTAGTTTACATTATATATTATATTTAGTTACTATTATTGTATTTTATTATACATTATCAGTTCTGGGTTTCGCCTTACGGTAGCAGTGCTCTGGAGAGCAGACAGTCACTGAGAAGCAAAGTCCACTTTCAGTTATTCGTATTTGCTTGTGTGCTAACAAAGGAAAAATTATAATTCTGTTTCTGGTTATAAAACAAAGAGAAAATTTCCATTTCTCACCAATCTAAATGGAAACACTTGGTAATCACGATTATTTCATATCATGGCAATAACAAGTAAAAAAAAAAACCAAACACCAGCGGCTTCCAGCTTATGAACAGGTTGTGGAGGCAGAGACCCGGTGCTGCCGGAAGGTTTGTCAGGTGGTGCTGGTGCTGGCCTGGGTACGAGAAAAAACCATGGCTCGTGGGGTGTAAGCTCACAGGAAACCACAGGAAACCGTTCTGAGGCTGTCAAGTTGTCTGAGTCCCTGAGACGTTCCTTAGACCCTGCTCGTATGGAGGAAAAGGCCCAGCTGTCTTCTCCTGTGCAGTGACACAGCTTGGGAGGGCGGGGGTCGATCGAAGGGTCTGGCTGGTGCCACTGGAGAGCTGTGTGGGAGAACGCCCGGGCTGAGTCAGGGCTGACGCGCCCACCAGAGGAAAGAGACAGAGGTTCTCTCCCAATGGGCCTCATTAAAAAGAAAAACTACAGGCCCCAAATGACTTCACTTGTGTTAAAATCCCAATACCAAACCTAGATTTAATACCTAACCTAATCGTAGTTTCGGCCTCTCCCAGGAGTGGAATTTTAAACCAATCAGCCTGGAATTTCCTGATCCACTCTGAGGAGATGATCTGCCTGTTAAGACCCTACAGGATGGTGTCCTTGCTTAAAGAATCCACTCCTAACTTCTTAATCCCATTCTCTTTCTGTCTAATACACCTTCGCTGTTGACAACTTTTTGGAGCACCCTTCTGGTTGCTCGATGGGATACTGCCTGATTCATGAATCATTTAATAAAACCAATTAGATCTCCAAATTTACCAGGCTGAACTTGTTTTTTAACAGCCTTTATCATAGCCACAAATGAGAACTTTCACGAAGTAACTTTATGGGCAATGGATAGCAACGTGTGATTATTGGAGCAGGAAAGGAAGAATATTGTGATTCCAGGTAGAGCTGAGGGTGACAGGTTTATAGATGCACATAAGGACCCCTTTGGGGGCTTCCAAAATAACAGGGGAGGGGGCTGGGAAAAGGAGAGCTGAGATTCTGCTCTCAAGCAGGCGACAACGCAAAGCTTTATGATTTGAGCATTAATGTAGATGAACCATTTTTTATGCTTACAGATAGAGCTCTTTTGGGGGCCTTCATCTGGGGTTATTTTAAACCCTAGTGCGTCAGTAGCATGTCTGTACAAATTAATTACTGTTGCAGAGAAAATCACAAGCCCAAAAGGGCATCACTCCCTCTAAAAGCCCATGATACCAAATCTCGATTAATATCTAATCTAATTGTAGTTTCAACATCTCCCAGGAATGTGTTCTTAATCAACCAATCTGGAATTATCTGGCCAATACCAATGAGATACTGTATCACGTGGACCCTCTTCATTCTTGCCATGCCTCCCACTCCAAAAAATCACAATAAAAATCCTTGCTGTTCCCTTCCCCCTAAAAAACGTCCAGGTCTAAACAAATCCTTTCTTCTCTTTCGTTGAGCTCCCTCACTCTATCTTCTTCCTATAAAAACCTTCCTTTTTGTCCCTTCTAGTTGCTATGTGGGATGCAGCCAGAGGGGCCTTATGTGTAACGGGTAGGGGCAAGGGGGGATCTCATCAGGCAGTTCACCTCACCTCTGGACCAAGAAATCAAGGCTGATTGTTTTAGAATTCTACTCCTGGGAGGGGCTGAAACTACAATGAGGTTCTGTGTTAAATCTAGGTTTGGTATCTTGGGATTTTAACACAAGTGATGTCATTTAGGGCCTGCGGTTTTTCCAGTAATCACTTAATAACCCCAATTAGAGTTGAATTTTGTTTTTTAACATTGCTTAAGTATTTGAGACCAGAGACATTTGCTAAGGGTGTTTGTAGTGGCCACTCAGAAGAAATAGAATGGATTCCCACCCCCCTACGCCCCCCCCCCCCAAGGGCATGAAAAGTTTTATTACTTACTGGGTAGAGTAGGGTGGCTCCCAAGCAAGTCTGAAATAACTTGAGAGAGCAGGGACAGGAGACTGGCTTGGGGATAGTGTGACGTCTGGGGGTAAGGCCAGATGAGGATTCCTAGTGTTTGAACTTCTTGATGCCAAAAGGGAGAGCACCAGACTTTCTTATCAGCTTGCTCAGCTGTGGGACATAAGGGGAAGAAGGTGTAAGATTTAAAAGCTGTTGAAAAAAAATTAAAAAGGAGTCAGGCTCTTCATTACAGCCCTGACCCTGTTAACAGTTACCTCGATGCCAGCTAGTTGAAGCTGATGTGGATGTTTTAAACATAACCTACTTTCGTGCAGACAAAATAATGAACCATCAAATTCGAGTTTTCCTTTTAAAAAAAGATTGAGTTGTATACACAAAAGACGTCCCACTCCATCCCACCCCATCCCTGAGCCTTGCTCCATTCTCTATTCTTTTCCTTCTAATTAGCTCCAGGAATCTCCTGCTGCCCCCAGTAATAATGATAATGATGCCAGATAACCTGCAGTAGATTATCAGTTGTGTTCCTGGATCAGGAGGTGAGGGTAACTAGGCAGCGTTCAGGAGACCGCATGCAAGGTGTGTTGAATAAGAAATGTATCCCTGTGTGGGAATTAATGAATAGTAACATCTGGTTGGGATTGTAGCAAATTTTGCTCAAAAAAACCATTTAGTCCACTTTGATGGATTCGGCCAAATAAAATCATTCATTAATGGCTCCAGCATGCATTACAGGGTTGTAAAGCCAGGCTATGGTTGGCCCAGGGAAAAACCTATCCCTGTGAATGTAGACCTTCATGGAAGTCACATTGCTCTTATTGTTGCAAGTCATGCTCATATAAATGTTCTTGAAGCTCCATCTGTATTTTCCAATGATGCTTATCAGGATACCTAAGAGTCAGTGAAAAGAAAATTGCCAAACACTGAAGCAATGAAGACGTATACTCATAAAAGGGAGGCTGGGATCTCTGTCATGTCCAGCAAAAAGCCATAGTATTGACTTTAGAGGTTATTCCAGGGTGTAATATAGTGTAAAGGGGAAGACATATCACATAGTAGAGCATTTTAGGGGCATATGATCCTCCTTGAGGACCTAGTCCTGGAGAATTACCAAAGTGTTTCAGCAAGGAGCCAACAGTTTCCCATTCCCAAGAGGGAATCCTGGGAAAAAATTTTATGGGGAGTATAAAGAATTTATAGGAGGCAGATTATATGCAAATTTTTATGGGGAGTATAAAGAATTTATAGGAGGCTGAACTGCCCGATATGTGAGGGGAATCAGATCAGACCTTTGTCTTCCTCTATGCATCCACTCCCCGATGCAATTGCGTAAACACTAGCCAGATCGAGAAATAGAATATTATCTCATTTCCCTTCCAGTCAGGGTCTCCCACTGCCATGACTAATAATGCTACACTTTTGCCTATTGTGTCTTTTAGATACATTTTAGTGTTTGGCTTCTATCACTGAACATTATGCTATAAGAGTCATCCAAATTGCTATGCATAGCAGTAGGTGCATTCACTCCCAGTGTTACATGAATACACCACACTTTATCTTTCGATGTTGATGGTCATTTAGGTTGTTGACTCTTTGAGGGATATTATGAACAGTGTTGCTATGAACATTTCTATACATTCTGATACGTATTTAGTGAACTTACATGTGCATTTAAGTTTAGAATAATAATAGGCCATAGGGTATGTGTATGTTCAGTCTTAGTAGATAATATCGAAGGATTTTCCAAAGTGGATTATGAGAGTTTCAGTTACTCCACATCCTCAGCAAAATTTAGTATTGTTTTCTTATTCTGGTCAGCAGTTTTAATGACTATTCCACTGGTAAACAATAAGGCTGAACACTTTGCTATGTTTATTATAGACTTGAATATCATCTTCTGGGAGTTCAAGAATTTGTTCATTTTTCTATTGGGTTGTCTGACTTTTAAAAAATTGATATCAAAAAGTTGTTTATATATCCTGGATACAAGTCCTTTGTCAGGTTTATATATTACAAATATCTTCTACTCTGGTTAATTTTTTCACTCTCTTAATGGAATCCTTTGATGGACTGAAGATCTTAGTTTTACTGTAGTCCAATTTATCACAATTTTCCTGAATATTAATGCTTTTTATGCCCTGTTTAAAAAAATTTTTGCCTACCTCATAGTTTAGCAAATAGCTTCCTGAATATTCATCTAGAAGCTTAAT
Source organism: Macroglossus sobrinus (assembly GCA_004027375.1). Classification (NCBI taxonomy): domain Eukaryota; kingdom Metazoa; phylum Chordata; class Mammalia; order Chiroptera; family Pteropodidae; genus Macroglossus; species Macroglossus sobrinus. The sequence goes on from PVKZ01000851.1 coordinate 336,684, forward strand.
AGTTTTGCTTTTCACATTTAGGTCTCTGATGCATCTTGAAATGATATTTCTGTCTGATGTGATTTTTGTACATTTAGAAAAAAATTTCAATTACAGTTGACATTCAGGATTATATTAGTTTCAGATGTACAACATAGTGGTTAGACATTTATATAACTTATAAAGCGATCTCCTCAATATGTCTCCTCAATATGTACCCACCTGGCACCATACATGCTTATTTCAATATTATTGCGTGTATTCTCTATGCTTTACTGTATGATGTGTTGTTAATTTTATTTTGTACCTATATGTTTATGGATATGCATATATATCCATAAATGTGCCCCTAACCTTTATAAGTCTTGGGCCAAGTGTAAAACGGAGACATGCATATCATATATCTAAATATTTACAAGTTATAAATCAAGTTGACAAACTGTTAAATAAAATATAATCTATTCTTCTACATTGACAAATCTACCTTCATAACATCAAAATTGAAAAATACATTCACAGTCATGTTTTCATGTGATCAGCGTTGGTAAAATATCAAAGATGACAGAATTTAATTATTATTGGGCATCTGGGTGTCCTGCTGATGGTCTGGAGATATTGGTATGTGTGATAAAATAAATATATCAGAATTAATAAATTATTATATATTTACTCCACAGAGTTATTTTTCTTTATTTTAGCTGTATTTTATTATAATCAAGACTGTCACATATTTGTCTTCTACTGACAGTAATAATCTATAGAATTAAAAATAAAATGTAGCTATAGTCAAAATGAACAGAATTTGAATATATTTTTATCAAAAGTTTTGGGTGTTTCTCAAAAATTATTCTTCGAAAACATTCATTATCATCTATTAAAATTAAAAAGCAAAAATAAAGTATCTTTAATAAACATAAACATTTTAAATTAAATTATTTAAATAAACTGATGATTGAAATTTGATTTTCTTGAAATCTTTTAAAATATATTCATACAAACAAAATTAATCACAACTCTAACATTCAATGTTAATTTAGTTGCCCATGTAAAGAATCAGTATCGTATTTCACCCAAGTTATGTCCAAACCCACATAGGCAGAAATTTAACAGTAATTTAAATCGTTTAATATTGCAAAAAAAACCGTCCTAAGCTGCCTTGAGCAGTTGCTACAAGTATCTTACCAATTGCTGGTGCCTCTAAAACATGATTTAAAAGATAAAGAGAAGCAGAGAATAGGATGCCTGGCACTGCTGGAAAATGATGCTTTGTTATGTAGGAATTGATCACATGCCTGCTATCCAAAAGGAGGGATTTGAGAGGTCATTAATTTGTCCTGTCTGGTCCCCAAGAGTTGCTGAGCAGCTGCTCAAATGTTGCACTTGGAAGCAGCAAGTCTCTGATGTGGGTATTGACATAACCCACACACCTCACTACACTGGCACCACACTGGCCTTTGTACACCGAAATGTGAGACATGCTAAATTGTAACACACTGAAAACTAACTGATGTTTATCCAGGTGTTCAACTTAACTTATTTTGTATAGACCTCAGAATAAAACTCGATCTCGGTCTCACTGTAAAAAGTTCAGCTATTACACTAAAAGGGCATGTCCTCGAAGGCGACAGAGCAGGACCATGTGGCTTGAACCCTGAACAATCCTAGGGGGCACTATTCACAGGGTGGTAAGTCAGCACATTTTTAAATCATCTTTTTCCAGCAGATGGCAGTAAGTTGTCTGGAAGAAAGAGCCTTAAAAAAATTCTCACAAATATCTTAAGTGATACGGGCTAGCAGCAGTGTTGGGTCATTCCTCTCCCAGAGGTAACAACTGTTAAAAATTATTTAAACATTCCTGTATTGGTGGACATTGAAATTGCTTCCTGTTTTCGCTGTTACAAACAATGCTGCAGTGCTCGTCCTTGTGTGTGTATATATATATATACTCAGTCACATGCATAAAGGTTTCTGTAGGAGAGATGCTGAGCATTGCTATTTCTGGCCTATAAGTTATGCACAATTCTAGTTTTGATAGGATACTACCGCATTGCTCTCCAAAATTACTTCTCCAATTTATACTCTCATGAAAATACCTGTTGTAAACATGGGATACTCAAAATTAAAAGTTATCAACTAAGTTAACCGTTGACAAATGGATTCTCCTTTTATGGTTTATTAGCTATTGGTACTTCTTCTTTTGTGAATTGTCTGTTCACACCTTTAGTGCTTGTCTCTTACTTTGTTTACATATTTTCAAATGCATTTTATGATATTTGAAAGGCTCTGAAGGATATAGGGTACAAAGTAATCTTCTTCCTACCCTCACCAAAGTGTATCCTTTCAAAGATATTTCATACATATACATGAACTGATTATTTTTTTTTTAAAAAATAGGCCTGTGAGTTTCCACGCACAGAAAATTGTATACATGAGTATAAACATATCCTCTTCCATAAGAGTTGTCATAATGAGACTTGGATATTAGGTAACCATTTATTCGGGAAAGATGAGATGTATTATAGAGACAATATTGTTGAAGAATATCTATGAAGCTCTTTCTTTCTTTGCTGCAGTACAGGGCAGGGCAAAATTACTTATATACATTATCTCTTAACTACAACACTTATCTTTTTCACAGATAAGAAAACCGAGGCTTGGAGAGATGAAGTCAGTTGTCCAAGGTCATCTAGCTATTAAGCAGAGCTTTTGGATTAGAATGGAGCCTTAACTACTGCACTCCACTACCTCCACCTGGCTATCGACTGTAATGCACCCATGATCTTGAACTAGTATCATGTGTATCAAGGCTACAGTAAAGGCAGAGCAGAAACCCCCAGTTGCTCCATCTAAGAGAATGGCTTCTCCATTGGTTTTGTTCTTTGGTTGACTGTTGGTGCTCATTAAACCATACTGCAATTTATGTCCAAAGGCCTAGAAATTAGATGACTTGAGACTGGACTTAGATTCAAAATATGCTCAATAATGCTAAGCTTTGTTTTGGGTCACTTTTAACAAACCAATTTATTATTTTTAGTTTGTAGTAATAAAAAAAAATTATCATTGAAACCAATGCTTTTAAAATGTAGTTTTTGATAATATAAAGCTTTTTGTGGCTTTTTCTTTCTTTCTTTCTTCCTTCCTTCCTTCCTTCCTTCCTTCCTTCCTTCCTTCCTTCCTTCCTTCCTTTCTTTCTCTTTCTTTCTTTCTTTCTTTCTTTCTTTCTTTCTTTCTTTCTTTCTTTCTTTCTTTCTTTCTTTCTTTCTTTCTTTCTTTCTTTCTTTCTTTCTTCTTTCTTTCTCCTTTTCCTTTCCTTTAAATATATTTTTTTCTTTTTTGGGAATGAAACTATTTTGATAAAGCAGAATGAACAGGACATCACCACAGAATGCATCCTTGTGGGTGGGTCCTGTGGAATACTGGGCAAGATGTCCACTTCTTTGCTCATGGTTCCTGGCACAGATCCCCTGAAATCCTTGTAATTTCCTAAATGATAAGAGCACTAGAAACATCTTTTGTTCTAATATTTGATCTCTGACACTATTTCCTGATACAGAGCTCCTAAGTGCCTTGGAATTTCCAAGATCCTATGGAGAGTCTTTTGTTATAATCAGGCGACTGCTGGGCTCCTTGATAGCTTCAGAATGAGAGTCGATCACCAGAAAGACCAACCCATGGTTAGAAGCCTAGAACTTTCCACTCCACCCCACATCCTCCAGGAAAGGGGAAGGGACTAGAAATGGAATTAACAATCAATCATGCCAGAGTGAAGAAGCTTCCATGAAAAGTCTGGAAGTCAGGGTTTGAAGGGCTTCTGAACACATCTGCATGCTGGGAGAGTGCACACTTCAACTCCATGGGGACAGAAAATCCTGAGCTTGGGACCCTTCCAGAGCTTGTCCTATGTTCCTCTTGATTTGTACCCTTTATCCTATCCTTAAGCAGGCTAGGTTTTCTTAAGCACCAGGGAGTCTCAGTTTACCTGCCCACTGATGGTATAACAAAACGTCACAGCCTAAAAAAGGTGATGATCACTTAACTCAGTCCACTGGATTCAGGTTGCACATTACAATTCTTAAACCAGAAACACCATCCAGCTGCTACACTGATGGAGTGGATTAAAATAATCCATTATTGCTTTATTCTATTCTTAATTGTTTTCATATTCTTCTTTTCTAATTAGAGCCATAATTCTAACGTTTCAAAGATCTCCTATAGACACTCCAAAGGCTTTTGTGTTGTGTAAACAGCTGTAAGGTCGTGTTCTTGACAATAATAAATTCAGAAAGATTTTAATTTTGCAAAATTTCTTAGGACCTTAGACACACTCTTGTGTTTTGCTTTCCAGATCAATGCTTTTCTTTGTGGAGCATAGGGACAATAATTTGAAAAATATTTTTTAATTTGATTTTCAAAAGAGATTATGTTTGCATTCACTTGTGTGATGACTTGGGTGCAATTTTAGGAAATTAAATACCTGATTCAAGATTCAGCTATGCAAATTTAGGATCCAAAAAGTTAAGACATAACATTGTAGATTTAGAAGTTTTGTTATGGAAAGCCAATTTAGGTATGTAGGATAGACATGTACATTTTCAAGTGAGCCTGGAATGGCCCTGAATGATAATAGGTAGCCAGCTGTATCTAAGGGGAAAATTTGTGTTTGAAAAATGACATATTATTCTGCCATGGAGTCACTAATTAGCAGTTTCAGTGATTACAGTTACACGTTACTTACTGTCAGAAATGCATTCTGATAAATGTGTTGTTAGGTGATTTCATCGTTGTGCAAACCATACTGTACTTACACAAACCGAGATGGCATAGCCTGCTATATACCTATACTATATGGTATTGCCTACTGCTCCTAGGCTACAAACCTGTACAGCACGTTACGGTAAAAAAACCCACAAGATTAAATCAAACCCAAGAGAAAATGATGCAATCAAGAGATGTGATAAACATGAGATGTTTGAGGCTGCTGCAGGCAACTGTTTGACAGCAAACTTCTTTATAAGTAGAAAGAGTACACTCTAGAATAATGATAACATGTATAGTATAGTGAATATATAAACCAGTAACATAGTCATTTATTTTCCATGTAAACAGGTGGGTCAGATGCAGCTCCAGGTGCCTTCTGGGAAATGGTTTACTCAATCAGGCCCCTTGATGGATCTCATTTCTCTTCTCCCAAAAAATTTATTATGAAAGATTTCAAACATATAGAAAAGTTGAAAGAATTTTAAACCACACACTCATGTGCACACCACTTAGATTCCACTCTCAACAGTCTGTCTGTCATTCTTGGTTATTACATAATCTATTCATCTCTCTCCTCATTCATCAATCTCTATAGCTAAGGAGGTGCGATTAGCAAGCTCAAAGTGGCTTTCAAGTGGTGATTCCAAAGGATCCCCGACTTCGCCAAGCTGGGGTATTTTCTCCATAGCCCGATTTCATTGACCAGAGGCCGGATCTGGGCTTCTGCGCAGCGGCGCCCCCCAGCGGCTGCACCGCTCGTCCCAGCCCCGCGGCCCGAGGGTCCGCCTCATCTTCCGGGGGCGGGGCGGTCGCAGCTGGTCACGCCGGGCAGCACCTGGGCTGGGCGGTGCGGTGGCCTCCGCTAGGGCGGCGGAAGCCAGAGGTCGCGCGGCGGCCTCTGAGCGCGGGCGCGGGGCCGCTACGTGCGCGGGGAGCGCGGGGCTGCGCTCGTGTGCGCTCCTGGGCGCTCGCCACCGCCACCGCCACCGCCACCGCCGCCGCCGCGCCTTTGAGTCAGCAAACTCCGCCGTCCGCCAGCCCGCCGACCCTCGTCCCCGGCCTGACTGCCCCGCGGAGCCGCGCGTAAGTGACAGGAGCCCTCCCAGGGAGCCCTGTCCCGCGCCGCCGGGGTGGGGACCGCAGCCGCGGGGCGAGCTGGCTGCCCGTGGTTCCCAGAGGCGCGGGGCCCTTCCCGGTGTGCCCAGGTGCCGCTCCCTGCGGTCTGGGAAGAGGTTTGGGTCCCATGGGATTGGAGCTGGGGGGCCGGGGCGGGAGAGCTGCCTTCTTTCCAGCTGAGATGTGCAGAGGAGGGAGAAATGGTCGCTTGCCAGGGGAGGGCGTGGAACAGACTGATCCGGGGGGTTCAAGGCTAAAATGAGGGGAGGGTGGGGCAGAGGTGGACTCCTGGTTGCCAGGAAAAGTGCTGTGGCACTTTACACCAGGTGGGGTTTGGGTGGGTATTTTTTTATTCATGAAAGGGTAGCTTTGGGTTTCGGAATTGCGAGCGATAGGCAGGGTGTTTTTTTTTTTTCCCTTGACAGATTGTGGGATTGAGAGAAAAGGCCCTAGAGAAGACCCACGCTGACTGAGTACCAGGTTTGGTGCCACGGGAAAGCAGCAGCCTGTTTTTCAGTTCCCATGCATCGTACTATGTTAAGATTCTACTCGAGTTGTTGAGGATGGTCACGGGGATGGAGAGCAACACGTCCTGCTTGAAAGTGTTAAAAAAAAATCCAACTGAGTTCATTTCAAAGATCTTACTGACTTCAGTGATTCGCGAATGAGGCGGCATCCTGTCTAGCAGATAGAGGAGCTGTACAAAATGGAAGGCTTTTATAGGCAGAAGGAAGAGGGATGTGGAAGTTATTAGTAAAAATCAGATTGGTGTGGGCAGGTCACCATCGTGAGGGGACAGCAGGGGTCTCTTAAGCAGGTTATTTCACTAGTCCCAACCAGCTAATTCCAGATTCACTGATATAAGATTTCATTCCTGGGAGAGGCTGAAACTGTAAGTTAGGTATTGTCTTGGTTTAGTTACATGGGGCTTAGCATAAGTGACGCCATGTTGGTCCTGTTGTCTCTTTTTTTAACAAAAGGAAGGGCTTCTATTTCTGCAAGACACATTTACAGGTAAAAATAATGGAATTCGACATTTAGGGTGGGAAAGAGCCTTCCATTATTTCTCTTTCAAGCTTTTCATTTTAGGGATGGGATAATTAAGGCCTGGAGAGGGGAGTCATTCAGATGGGAGAAGAAAGAGGCCTAGATCCCAGTGGGCTGCTGACTCCCACTGCAGGGATCCCCCCACCTTTGAGGGAGTGGGGTGAGTGTAGACTTGGAATATATGAACCTCCTTTTTTCCCCTGGGCCAGAGGTGGTGATGCCACTAGTGAGTACTGGCTCCTCCATCCATTGACCAAGCGTGTAACTGGGGCTCCCCAGTCCCTTCTCTGCTTCTGCCAGCACTTCCAGTGATGCCTGTTCCTACGGCTTTTTTTTTTTTTTTCAGTCATGATAGATTTAAGATTGACTAAGGGGGCCATTTTGAATACAAAAATAAAATACATCTAGAAGTAAATCTATGAAGATGTGAAGTAACGTGATTAGCGCTGACTTGCATTTAACTAGATCATGCTGCTGCTTCCGCCTGTCTATGTCATTGTCATTTTTGAGGTTACTGTTTCACTGAAGTGATGAAATTAGTGTTGAAAGAATGGGCACTTGCATCGGTGACACTGTTCCTCACCAGATCTCTTGATTGGCGCTCTGCTTCTCTCCCCAGCACACTGGGCTGTAGAATGAACTTCCTCTTGTTTTACTTATGAGAAGGCCTCCTGGAGCTTGGTATCGGAAAAATAGAAATAAATGCCATCATTCTTTTCCAAATAAAGGTGTATTAATTAAAGATGAATATTTGTGTTTGACAGCAGCTGTATGTGACTCTAGAGCATTCTTGATATCCTTCCTCTGCCTTAGGATCTCTACGTGCATTTTAAGGGGCTCACTTGGGTAGGGAAGCTGTTGTGGGAAATGGCTTGGTTTTCGTCTTTGGATGGCAGGGCTGTAGCTGAAGGAACCACTTGTGAAGGGCTTAGAACTGGCTGAGAGCGGGGTCCGGCCTTTGCAGTCTTTCATTTCCAAGAGTGGCAAAGAAGGGCTTTCCGCAAAAATTATGGTTGACCTCCATGGAGAATATCCCACATTTTGGACTGTTATCACCAACTTCTTTCTTTCTCTCAGCAATTAGTAGGTATGAATCTGCTTTTATGTTCTCTAAGCCCTGTTCAAATAAGAAGTTGTATGTGGTAGTGGTTACAACTTCTGGTTTCAGGCTCATCATGGTTGAAATCGTGGCATGATCATTTACTGGCTGAGGTGCTATCAGCAGGGCGCTTAACCTCTCTAAGTATGATTTATCCTTTATTCAGAAATACAAAAAGGTAAAAATGATAATCCTTGTCTCCCAGAATTGTTGATAATAATTGCTGAAATTTACTGAGCACTTATTATGGGGTAGGCATTGTATAAAGAGGGTTTTTTTTTTTGGTGTGTGTGGCTGTCTCATTAACCCTCAGCAAATTTATGAAGCGTATTTTATTTAAACTGGGAAACTAAGGCATCAGGATATTTATGACTTCCCTAATCTCTTCAGCTCACAATTTTAAGCACTAAGCAAGAGTGTCCCAGATTTCTATAATAGCTAATAATTATTTAGGTCTTAGAGTGTGCCATGCCCTGTTTATATACCCTATGTATATTAACAGTCTTGGAGCTAATACTGTTTTTATCTCTCCCCACCACCTTTATTTTACAGATGAAGATACTGAGACATGGGGCCTAAGTCAGACAACTAGTAAATAATGGAGCCAAGCTTTGAACTAGGCAACCTGGCCTTGGAGTGGGTACTCTCAGCTACTCCCCTGTGAATGTTATGTAAAGGCCTCAATCAAGGGCAACTCTTAATTGGCACTGTATTTTCCCCTAATAACCACTCCCTCCTCCAAGTCTCTGCAGAGGAGATGCTTTTATTCTGTAAATATTTCAGCTTTGCTTAAAGTTTGTTTTGTGATTCTGTATACATTTCTGTTGCATTCTCTCATTTTTAAATGCTCGTGGTAGGTCTCAGTGAACTTGACCCCGGGAATACAGAGATAGCATTCAGGAAGTCTCTGACCCTCCTCCCCCTTCCCCCTGCAGAAGTATATTATTCTGGGGAAAAGAATCCACAGCTTACTTTAGATTCTTAAAGGGTCACTCGCAGTAGGGAGAAAAGTTAGTAATGACTGTTCTATTTTAATCACATTTTACAAATGAGGCAGTTGAGGCCCAGTGGAGAGACAGGATAACTTAATCTGAACTATGCAGCTAATTAGTAGAAAGGGGACTCAGGTCTCCTGATGTCCAGTCTCATGTTCTTTCTATCGTGCCCCAGTATTGCCCTTTGGAATAAGTGGTACCGTGTGAATAAATTATGAAAAGCCAAAAGACTCCTGGCCCTCCCAGTGGGCTGCCACAGTGTGTCAGAGACCAGCCAAGAGGACGTGCCTATCAAAATACAACATCCTTTGGCATGTCATTTTGTTAGCTGAGCTGCTTTATTGTGATTTAGGATGAGAACCTGTAACTCTGAAAGATATGAGCCAGGAAGATAAAAATTGGGGAGAAGACAAGGAAAGATTCAGAACGTGCATTGGTTGAGGCACAGGAAGCCAGCCATTCAGGCCTCTTGGTAGAATCATAGTGTTGGAAGGTTTTGGGGAGAGATTTGTAAATGCAAACAAAATTCCGTGAATTCTGAAATTTATTTTCAGTGTGTGAATCATTGGGAAGCATGGCCGCCTCCTGGCCCAAGGTTGATGCTGTAATGACTAAGTAAGACTAACAGGTCATGAGACCTGGATGTATTAGTTTAGGCCAGCTCTTTAACTTCATTTAATTTTTACAAGCTGAGAAAGTTTACCTGGAAAAATGAGTTGTATTAATAAGCAATACATTTTATAATGTATTGTTCAGCCAGATATCAAAATATGTCATGTGAGACCAGGAATAAGAAGTCGAAAAATAGTCCACTGTAAATATAGGAATTGAGCATATGATAAAATTGACTGTGGAAAAGTATGTTGGGATGATTGTCTGTTCACTTAGGAAAAAATGAGATCCATGCCTCACATCATTCACACAATTAAATTTCATTTAGACTAAAGATTAAATGTGACACAAAAATCACAGACCTTAAAAAATATATATAAGATTGTTTTAAAATAAGTGGAGGAGTAAAGAGCTCACCAAGTTTAATAAAACTCAGAAACCCTAGAGGAAAATAGTGAGCTAACTTCATGAAACATTATACTTCTCTAAGGAAAAAGATGTCATAAACAGAGTAAAAAGGCAGATGACAAAGTGATAAAGCAAATAGTTGTCACATACATAGAAATCTATAGGAAAAGAATAATCTGGTAGAAATATGAGCATAGGTTTGGGCATGGTTAAAAATAGCCATTTAGGCTGATAAGTTCCAGTGTTGGTGAGGGTGTGGGAAAGTATTGTTACCATATACTTTTTTTTCCTTTTTAAAATAAATATTGGGGTGACATTGATCAACAAAATCCAGTAAATTTCAAGCATACAATTCAACAGTATGTCGTATATATATTGCATTGTGTGTTTATCGCCCATAGATTTCTTTCCATCACCACATATTTGACCCCTTTGACCCCTATCTACCTCCCCCTGCCCCACCCCCATCACCACATACTTTTGTGGGGAGTGTAAATTGGTACAACCTTTTGGAAAGGCACTTTGGCAGGGTTTAGAACATTTAAAAATTTGTGTACTTCTGATGCATCAGTTCCACTTCTAGAACTTTATCCCTCGGAAATACTTGCCTATTTGAACAAAGGAGGAAGTTGCTATAAATGAACTAATAAGGAGAATGTCTATTATATATTAAGTAATGAAAGCAAAGTGCAGAATGGTAGGTATAGTATGATCTTATTATTTGAAAAAATAAAATCTGGACAGATATGCAGCAAGTTGTAGATAGTTGTTGCCTTGGGGAGTGGGATTAGAGGGATTAGAAAGGGGATGATAGTGTTGGGGGTGGTTTCATCCATAGATTCCTATTTTTTTCAACTTTTAAATTTTGAAATAAATTTAAACTTATAGGAAAAGGTACCAAATTAATAAATCACTTACTTTTAAGAATAATGAATATATGGTATTAAAAAAAAGCAATACTTAAGAATGCCTGTGATAAAAAATGACATAAATGACTTGAAGTGTTAATGGGTAGGGGATGGTATCTCTGCATGAAGGACCCAGTCCTCTGGGTTTCCAGGTGAGTATGCCCAGCCGTCTTTTTTGCTACTCTTTCCAAAGGTTTGCCCCAGAGTCCATGAGTGAAAGCAGGAGTTGTATGTAGCAAGAAAATTGCTCGATCCAGAAGTATATTTACTTTAGATTATGTGGTCTTTAAGCATTTAAAAAATATCAGCATTCATCTCTCGACTTAGTTTTGTTTCTTGGGTGTAGTGCAGAACTAGTTTAGTTACCCTTTCACTGCTATTGTCTCAGCATACCCTTCTGTTACCCCACCCTCCCCTCCGGGAAATATCTAACCTGGGCTTTTGGCTTTGACAGTCCAGGTTATTGTCCACCTGTGCAGTTAAAATTGCACTCAAGAAGCACAGTCTCTTGAGAATCTATTTTCTCTCAGAAGAGAATAGAAGAGAAGTGTATTCGCTTGCACTCAAGAAATCTGGCTCATTAACAGCAAAATTTGGGATTAACCACGTATGTCGATATCCCTCCCCTTTCCCGACAGCCTGGATACTCTTAGGAAGATAAGAAAGGGAAGTCTGGAACCCCTTCCCTGTTGAGATTGGAAATTCTTAATTAGATTCCTGATAGCTGTTTCTCTCCATTAGGGAGCCCTGGATTCCTGCAGAAGGAAGAATAGAAACGGGGTGAGAGGAATTAAAGGGGGCACCAAAGGACAAGACAGACGTTACCAAGACCAGTCCCGTGTCTGAGTGTGTGACGAAGATTTCTGACCCGTTTCCAGGAAGTTTTTTTTTTTTTTTTTGAGAATTTTTATAAGAGTTTATTTGAGTAAAACTGATGACATATTCTGGGGAGCAAGATATCAGATGCTCCCCTCCAGGAACATTTTATATGTTTGGCATGATGACATGTTTTAGAAAAGAGATAGTGACTGACAGCTATGCAGTACTCATCATGTACTGCACACCACCTTGGCACTTTGACTTACATTATTTATATATATATATATATATATATATATAATATATATAATATATATATTACATATATATTATATATATATTACATATATATTATATATAATATATATATTAGATATATATTATATATATATATATTATTATTTTTTTTTAGGCGAGGCAACCTTTGGTTGACCTCACAGATTGCAAGGACCTTGTCAGTTTACAATCCCTTTTTTATTTTTTACACCTATAGCACCTGGTCTTCCTATGTGGTCTCCCATCCAAGTACTAACCAGGCCCGACCCTGCTTAGCTTCCGAGATCAGACAAGATCGAGCTTGTTCAGGGTGGCGTGACCATAACTCAATTACATTTTATTATTTAGTCTCTATTTTAGGATTCCCACCATTGTGTCTGCTTTTAAGGCCAACATGCCATTCTCTCTGATAAAATGATTAAGGGAAAAAATTTTAAAGCCATATGGGTATCTCATTAATTGTTGTATTCTAAGGTTCCTACTTCCAAGCCTCAAACATATTTCATGTAGGTTATAAATGTCTGTAATTTGGGGGCTGGGTTATCATGAATTTGTTCACTGACATCATGGGCAACCATGGTTATTTACCAAAACCATGAGGTAGATGGGAAACTTCAGAGCAATTTAGCTTTGAAATTGATGGCGCAAGGTTATTTTCTTTTTTTTTTCTAATCCCTTTTTTTGTTTCCCATCTCAGGTGTGCATTTTCCTTATTTGTGCCTCTCTATGCTTCCCCGATTCCACTAAGGCCCATGCAGCTTTTGGCAAAAGTTCCCTGGGCGTCAGAGAAAATGTGGAAAGACATCTCAAACCCCGTGGGCCCAGAACTTTGCACAGCTGCCATCAGTGTGGGGCACTTGCCCTGACATGGCCTTGAGAGCCACCATGGCCTTTGCATGCAGGAGACAGTTCCTACTCAGGGTGACACCTGCAGTGACAGTGAGCGCTGCCTCCTCTGCAGCCCCGAGATGAACCTCATGTCATTGGAGATGACTCCCACATTAGCACCATGCTTTCCATTCAGGTGTCTGCAGCCAGCCTCCTCTTCCACGTCTTTAAGCACAGTACAACCCCAGTGTGTCTGTCTACGCAGTATAGTGGGGACCCTCGTGGCATCACTTATTCATCTTGCGTGTTTTGTGCTCTGACCCTTGTTTTCACTAGTAAGTCTTCTGTCTACAGACTACACCCGGATTTCTGTGACTCCCTGCTCCCTGGTTCGCGTGACCACGTCTGCTGTGTACCCACAAAGGCTGGGCTTGGAGCCCTCACCCCATCAAGTCCAGTTTTGCCATCCCTGGATAGAATCTCTTTCTGATAGTCTTCGAATGAGAGAGCTCGAGGGAGGGCTAGAACCCTAAAGGAAGGGGATCAGAAGCCACATTTTGATTTGAATTCTCCTCAGCTAAAATCTGCTACTAGGAGCTCGAATGCATTGTTGGTGGCAGATCACCTAAGGACTTTGAAAGTCCTTTATTGCTCTTTTTTCAAGATTTATAATATTCTTGCTAATTCATCCCTTTGTGCTTTAGCTATTGCTGGTTATAAGGAAGAGAGAGCCCCTCAAGTTAGCACTGGCAGAGGGTGCTCATTGTACATTTACCACGGGCAGCTCAGGGGCAACGATTTGGAATTGGAAAGCCAGAAGTTGCCCTTCCCTTCATCTCCCAAGGCCCGCACAGTCTCTGCCGCCCTTCCCTGTGCCTCTTGCTGGGGTTTCTCAGTCGTGTTTCAGGAGGAATCACTCTACATGTAAATGTGTATTTGGTGTGTTTGTGGGAGGGAGCGAGTTCAGAGTCTTCCTTATGCTACCATCTCGGACCTGTCTGTCCTCACTGGGATTTGTCCACAGGTACATGGCTCAAAACTGCTGGCCTGGCCTTGATTCCACTCAGGTGCTCATCCAAGTGCTCTCTGATCCAGTCTCGCAGCCCACCCCCTCTCTCACCCCCACTCCAACACTGAACCCCTCGGCTTTCCTCTGCTTCTCTGGCCCTTTCTGCCCTGTCCTGTCCTTTTCCTCCACTCTCCCCTGACCTCTCCAACTAGCTTGTCCTGGGTCCTGATCCTTTTCTCTACACTTTCTGTGGTTTTCAAACATTTTTATGCATAAGAATTATCTGCTGTGGTACATATATACAATGGAATATTACTCATCTATAAGAAGAAATGAAGTACTGTCATTTGTGACAACGTGGATGGACCTTGAGATAATCATGCTAAGCAAAATAAGCCAGACAGGAAAAATTGAAAACCACATGATATCACTTATATGTGGGATATAAACCTAAAAGCAACAAACAAACAGGACAAACAAAAAGAGATTCATAGGCATGGACAGTAGACTAGTGGTTAGCAGAGGGTAGGAGGGGGGAGGTAGATCTGGTAGAAGGGGTTGACTACGTGGTGACAGAAAAAATCTAACTACGGGCAGTGAACGTACAATGCAAATATATATGACTTACTGTCGAAAAAAATTCATTGGTACCTGTATATAATTTTTAAAATAATAAACATTCTCCCCCCACCACACACATACAAAAAGAATTATCTGGGAAATGTGTTAAAGCAGATTTCTGGGCCTTACTTTTTAGATATTCTAATTCATTAGGTCTAAGATGAGACCTAGGAATCTGTATTTTAATTCCCAGATGATCCAGATATAGTGACAAACACTGGAAAAGCTGGGTTTATTCATTTCCGTGACTTTGAACCACTAATTTTTTTTAATTAAAAATTATTGGTGATGTTAATAAAATCGAATAAGTTTCAAGTATAATCAGATAATTCAACAGTATGTCATATATATATTGCATTGTTGTTTACCACCTAAAGTTAGACTTCCTTCTGTCACTGAATATTGGACCCCCTCTACCCCTAACTACCTCAGTCTACCCGCAGTCTGTGTTCATGGGTCTCTATTTATTATGTTTGCTTGTTGCTTTCAGTTTTATGTCCCACATATGGGTGAAATCATATGGTTTTCAACTTTTTCTGTCTGACTTATTTTGCTTAGCATGATTATGTCAGGATCCATCTATGTTGTAACAAATGGCAGTATTTCATCTTTTCTTATGGCTGAGTAATATTCCATTGTATATATGTACCACAGCTTCTTTAGCCAATCATCTATCATAGGACACTCGGTTGCTTCCATGTCCTGGCCACTGTGAACATTGGGGTGCATATATCTGTGAGTAAATGTTTTCAGGTTTTTTGAAGCCACTGATTTCTTGATGCAGATTTCCTGCTCTCTCTTGTTAGTTCCAGGTTTATTCTTTTAACATTGAACTTGACTGAGGCTCCTTGAATGTGTCACAGACATCTTAATTTTAGTGACCCAATACTGTCGATCATCTCCTGCCATGTGTTGGGTGCCTAACACTTAGACACGTTGAAGTCCCCTTCAAATAAAAGAACACAGCATTGTGAATGTAAAATGAGGTACAGGATCATGAGGGTGGTCTATGCAGATATGGGCTCAGAAACTTGAACTTCTGAGGCTTCTGAGTCATTCTTCCTCTGCTCCCTACTCTTGTTCCCAGGCATTCTTCTCCAGCCTTCCCCATTGGAAGAAATTTGCACTGCCATCTGCTCATTTGTCCAGTCCAGAAACCTAGGAGTCATTTCTTGTCTTCACCCTACATTTGAGCCATCTCAAGGTCATGGTCCCAGTCTGCCTATATCCCCCGCCCCCACACACACACCTTAGCTCAAGCTGCCATCCTGCTTTTCCACATTAGCGTTTGATGGAGTCTTTTAGTCCACTTTGCTTTCTTCCAACCTAGTTCCCAGAAACAGCCAGAGTAACCTTTTAAAGCCCATGTGCCCTTTCCGTTTCACCTTGGTGTCAGCCCTGATGTACTGATGGAAAAATCTACCCCGCCACGTGCTTTGCTGGTTGTGTAGACTTTCCCAGGTGAGTGGAGAAGTCATCTTGTGGCGCACCTGGCCTGTCTCCTGGGTCTCCTGGGTCCCTCTCTTTGCCTCTCAGTCCTTCCCCCATCTCCCTTCCTCCTTGCTTTGCCATGAGCTAACAGTCTTTTCCTTCCATGGCTATGGACAGTCCCAGTTTCTTTCTCAAACTTACAAACCTACAGGATTCAAAGTGTGGAGTAGAACCAGGGGCTTTGTATATAGGGAACTTACGTTCCTTAGAAATTATAAACACAAACGCTCAAAAAAGAGTTAGCGATTACATGGTAATTATCTTACCCTTTCTTACTGACATAGCAGCCCTTCTTATTGTAGAGTGGCATTTGGAAGAGTGGGAGAAGACAGCTGTCTCTGCAGCACCCCACGTCACCGTCTGGGTTGGGTGCTGGTGTCTCAGGAAAAGGTATGGAGACTTTTTATGAGCTATTTACGCATGGCCAGAGCCTGAGAATCTGGGCTGCTTCTGCCCAAATGCACGTGAACATCCCGGAAATCAACTGAATGATTTACAAGGAGGTACAGATCGGATGCTGACTTTTCCTAGTCAGCTCATTTCCCTGGCGGTTGGGAAACCTTGAAACACTGTGACCTCTGTTTTGAGAACTTTGCCAAACCGAGTCTGTAGATAACACATGTCAGACTGTAGATTACGGTCAGTACTTCCGGCAGATAGTTTCAGGAATAACTTGGCATTTTACCTGCTTTTAAAAGGGCTTTCTTTGTGTCATATCTTAGCCTTCTTGGGTCAGAGGCAGACCATGGATGTCCATGGGTAAATGATTTACCATAGGGAAAGGCCAAGGTGTGCCTTTCCATGCATGGGCTGAGTTTCAGAGCATGTAGATTTAAAATATTCTGCTCCTGCAAATATTACAGACCTATCTGACAGAAAAAGATTGAAGAGAAAAAAAAAAAAAGAACAAGTATTGGGATCTTGAGGAAGGGCCTCAGCAGTTTTGCCCTCAGGAAAAGTCTAGGACGGATAATGGACCATGACATAGTTGACACAGTGAACTCTGGGCACATGCCTCTGTATTTACTCAGTTGATCTTAATGGCAGATTCGTGAAATAGGAAGTTATCTCCTTTTTACAGATGAGGAACCTGAGGCACAGAGAGGTTAAATAACTTCCTTTGGCCAAGGGCACAATAAGAGGTCACAGCCAGGCTGGCTTCGAACAGCTATACTGACTGCCTTTGCATTCCCTGTGTCCTTCCTACTCCTTGAGGGGTAGGGGGGCACTCTTACTCAAAAGTTAAATCTCCCTTCATGCTCGCCCCTCAGATTACTTACTGCTTCTTCGTATTGGGACTGATGCCATCCAAACATGACAGATCTGAACTTGACCAGTAGATCACATTTCCTGGTGTTGCTGTTCTCACAAGTAACTGAAATTGCCTCTTCCTGGTCAGCTCTTTGCGACAGAGGGAGTCAAGCCTTGTGAAAGATTGTCATTTCCAGTAGGTTGCAATGCTTTTCCTCTTTGAAAGAGTTTGTCACTCAGTTAGAAAGAGGACCGCTTAAAGCTGACTTTCATCCCTAATTTGCATATCTGTACCCTTTTCTTATCTCAGCCCCAGACTGTTCTCCACATGCTTAGAGACTGTTCCTTGGGATTGTCCTAGATCATCATAGCTTGTTCCCAGCTAAACTCGTCCTTTCTCTCTTACCTCTCAAAACAGGGCCCCCTTCCCCACTTCCCGCTCTGCCAGTGGCACCAGTCTTCTTCCAGTTACCCTGCTGGTGAGTCATCTTTGACTCTCTTTTTGCCATTGTGCTCTGTGTCCAAGTTTTTCCTGTTATGTGTATATTTTTAAATAGACTTGATTTTTTTTTAGAGCAGTTTTAGGTTCGCAGCAAAATTGAGGGAAAGTCCAGGGAAGGGAGTTCCTATATACTGTCTTCCTCCCCTCCCTCTTTATCAACCTCAGAATCAGGGCGGTACCTATGCTATTATTATCAATGAACCTACAGAGACACATCATTATCACCCAAAGTCCACACTTTACATCAAGGTTCGCTCATGGTGTTGCATACTCCATGAGTTTTGACAAATGTCTGATGTGTGTCCACCATTATTGTATCATATAGAATAGTTTCACTGCCCCCCCCCCGCGCCCCAAATCCTCTGTGCTCTCCTCGTTATTTTCAAGTGTGCTTTTCCATCTCCCCCTGTCCACTTTGAGTCCATGATCTCTTCTGCTGGCTGGTGCATCCCCCAGCCCCTGAGGGAGCTCATGGCCTGTAATCTCTGTCCCTGTCAATCCGTCCTCAACCCTGTACCAAGATGAGTCATTGCCATCATGTCAGGCTTGCACTTACTATATCCCTGCCTTCCAACAGGATACAAATTTGTATTCCTCCTCTCATCGTTCAGGGACTCCCCATCCTAGAATGCCCACCAGAGCCCATCCAGACTTGTCTCTTTGTCATAGTCTGCCAGCACAGGCCATCCACTCCTGGGGGGCTGGACCCCTAGATCTCCTGAAAGTAGTACTGCTTAATCACCGCCAGGCTGGTCCTGCTTTCTCTGCTTGTCCTAGTGCAAGCATCAAGGCCTCATCCTGCCTCTTCTGTGAAGCCTGTCCCTCTCTGTTCTCCTTCCTGCATCCCTGTTGCTAGTGTTGTTTCCTTTGGCACACGTGCTGGGCTTTGCATCACAAGTGAACATTTCATATCTGTGTCTTGACATCTTTAGATCTTAGAACTCAGGGAGTATTGCTGAATCATGAAAAAAAATACCCCTCACCAGAACCAAACCTAGAACTATCACACAGTAGGCTCTCAGTGATTGCTTATTAAATTAAATTGTCATTGTCATCTCATTGTCCTTTATTGCTAATGACCCTAAAGAGGTCTGTCATGTGAATGTACTATACTTCTCTCAGTGTTACCTCTTTCCCAAGGACGAGAAAGCCATTTCCAGACCTGTGGCTATAGGTGTTCCCAGGTTTCTGCTCTACCTCACACCCTAGAGCATTTGAGACGTTAATCATTCAGTTTATTGGTTGGTCTTCTCCAGGAATTGCTGTCTTTTAAGCATTTATTTCTAAGGAGGTAGCTTGAACGCCATGTGAGATGTAGGGGATACTGTGTGGTGGTTAAAAGTGAAGGCTTTCCTGAGCCCGGTTCCTGGGTTCGGATCCTGGCTCCTTCACTTACTAGCCACATGACCCTGGGCACTGCTTCCTTACATGTAAAATCGAGGTAATAATACTTGGCTTGTGGACTAACTTGAGAATTAGACGCGATAGTTTATATTGCAGTCTCTGCACGATGTCTGGCACATAGTTAACTATCAGTTACTCTTTAGTTTGATTGCTCTTTTAGATTATTCATGGTATAACTTTATTCCCCAATCTCATCCTGCACAGTACAGTGGAGTTAGGTCAGGAGGAAAGGCAGAAAGCAGTAGAGGAAGACATGTGGCCTTCAAGACATTCTGCTCTGGGTTCTTGCTGGCTGAAAGCTCTCGTTTCTCATAAGGCCAGTGATTGACTGTGAGTGGGAGGAGGAGGGCTGGCAGGAGGGGCAGGGCATTGTTCCCATGCCCATCCTCCCAGCCCACGTGGTTGGGTAGCTTAGAAACTTGATGGTGATGTAGAAATGATTCAATCAAATTTAATTGCCCCACTATGCCAGGAACTCTGCTGAGTACCAAGGTTACAAAGTATGGTTGATTTGGACAAGGTCCTTGTCCTCATGGGACTTTTGAGAGGACAGACAATAAATAAGAAAATAGATTAATAGATAAAATAGTATAGACTGTGATAAGTTCTAAGGAGAAAGCAAAAGGATGGAGCCTTCCTGGGGGCGTTTGCTTTAGTGGGTGGTCAGGGAAGGTCCCACCGAGGAGGTGGCACTTAAGCCAAGACCTGCAGGATGGGAAGGAGCCCCACTGGTGGGAGGGGTGGGGAGGGATGAGGAACATCAGAGGGAACAAGGGACACAAAGAGCCTGAGGTGGGAGTTTCGTTCCACACTGATGAGGGCAGTTGGACACTGAGTGTGCAGGGGAGTTGAGACAATGGTTGGTTGGAGAACGAAGGAGCATGATTTATAGGGGCTGTGCAAATACAGACCCTGGAACAGTGGTTTTCAAAACATTTTCTATCATTAGTATACTTGAGGGGGCGTGCAGTGCGTTCCTGGGGTGGGACCGTTGGGAGAGGGTGATGGCGAAGGCTGGGGTATGTGTGATAGTTTGAGAAGAGCCCTCTCCCGCTCTTCAAATTGAGAAGCACTGCTCTTCATCATCCATCCTCTCAGAAGCCTTAGGATCCCGGAACATTTACATCTCTTTTTAATTAAATGTGCAGGGCTCTGTAGGCACACCGTAGGAGCGTGGGATTCTGTCCGGTGGCGAGAACATTGAGGATGAGTCACTGTTGAATTGGATCATTGTGTGACCCACTTAAGCAAATAGTGCTTTTTGAATAGAAAAGTTATTATTTACATTATTTTAAAGTTATTTAGAAATGACTTTGGAGACGTCCTTTAAGAGTTTTAATCCATGTGGATTTCGCCTTTTTGTTAAGGGAGGCAGCGTAGGGGAGACGAGAGGATACCTTCTGTCATTCAGAAGTTGTCAGTTTGAGTCTGTGCCACTATGTGGCTTTGGGTGGTCATTTAACCTCTTTGGGTATTATTGGCCTTTTCTGTAAAATAAGTCCTGTGCTGCCTTCCTCACTGACTGTCATGGGATAGTGCTTTTTAAACTCCAGAGTACTAAGAAATAAAAGTTACTTTAAAAATTTAAATTTAAATTTTTCTCTTCATACATTATGGCCAGTAGCACATTATGACTAGGATGTAATTCATGGCCATAGAAGAGAACTTTTCACTGCTCCTGGAAGGGTCATCTCTAGAATAATCCAAAGGAGAATATTTTTATAACTTTGCAGTAGGGATGGGTACTCTAAGTATGTTGCAAAGTCTAGAAGCCATAAAGGAGAGATTGATAAAATTCATTACCTGAAAGCAGTCAGCATAACAAAAGGCCAGAATGCAAAACAAAAGGCAGATTACAAACTGGAAAACTATATTTACACTTTATTTTATGTGTTAAGGATTTCCCTAACCCATAAAGAACTCTTATAAATCAATAAGGGAAAGAACATAACTCTCGGAAAACAGTCCAAGGATATGAACAAACAATCTACATGAATAAATTTATGAACCTCATGAACGATACTTGACCTCACACATAATTTTTAAAATCTGAATTCAATTTCACTGAAATATACCATAGTTCACCTATCTGGGATTGGCAAAGATAAAAAATTGTGAACATCCTCCATGTCCAGGAGGATGTGGGTAAAGGGAACCCACACACATTTAGTGAATGTGTATTGATTCTCCGCTGAGGGCACCTTGCCCATATCTGTCAGAGTTAAAAATTCACATGGTTTTGCTTGACTCAGAAATTCTGCTTATAGAAGTTTATCCTTCAGATAAATTCACAGGTTTTCACTGAGCAATGTTTTTAATAGCAAGGAGTGTCTATCAGTAGGGGCCGGTGAAATGAATTATGCTGTAGTTGCAACGTGGAGTAGTATGCAGCCAAGAAAAGAGGCCGAGGATGCTCTGTGGACATCTGTGGAGCAGTCTACGTTGTAGATAAAGAATGAGGCATAGGAAGGTCTGTATGTGGTGCTTCCATTTACAGAAAGTGGGGAGGAATCATAAATATGTGTAGATACCTGCATATGCATAGAATGTCTCTGGAAGGATAAAAAATGACTAGAAGGTAGGGGAAAGAGGGAGTTTTAATTTTATGCCCTTTTGTATTATTTTATTTTGAAACAAGTGTTAAATTTTAAAAAGAACAAACATAAAATATAAAACAAAAATAGAAAATAAAACAGTATTTGAGGAAGCATTTTGTTTGATTCCCAGATTATTAGGCATCTTTATGTGTCTACTATGCCCTGACACTGTTACAATTTGGGGCTATTAAAAGGGGAGACAGTCTACTTTAAAGAGCTCTTGGTTGGTTTGGGGACACAGCACTAAAGTACATGACGATCAGAGGCCAGTGGAAGAAGGACAGTTTAATTAAATATTCAGGAGCCGATGCAGCTGAACTGATGGGGATTCAGTTTCATACTTGTCAGGTGACCACTGTGTTCAACGTTTATATACAAAGGTTGTGGCAAGTGTAATCATAGCCTCCACAGGTGTCCATATTCTGACCCCCAGAACCTGCAGATATGTTTTCTTACATGGCAAAGGGACTTTGCAGATGTTGAGGGCTTCGAGATGGGGAGATACTCCTGAGTTGCCCAGCTGGGCCCAATCTAATTACATGGATCCTTAAAAGTGGGGAACATTTTCTGGCTATGGTCAGAGGGAGACGTGACCATGGAAGCAAGGCAGAGAGGTGACTATGCTGTTGGCTTTGAAGATGGAGAAAGAGATTGGCACATTCTATGAACCAAGGAATGTTGGCAGCCTCTAGAAGCTAGCAAAGGCAAGGAAACAAATTTCTCCCTTGGAGCCTCCAGAGGGAACAGAGCCTTTCATGCAGATGCCTAGATTTTAGCCTGGAGAGATGTGTGTTGGATTTTTGAGCTACAGAACCATAAGAGAGTAACTTGGTGGTGTTTTAAGCCACTAAGATGGCAATTTGTGACGGTGGCGATAGGAAACTAACACGACGATGATGTAGAACTAACCCCATGCCTTGCCTTCATGGGCTTTCTGATCCAGGTGGAGAGACAGCATGAACCTAGCCAGTCATCACGCAGAGCCAGTGTGGAAAGGGACATGGAGATTTGCAAGGAGCTGTCCACGAGGGGGACAGGGAAGGCTTGGGAGGCGGTGGCGGTCACTTGCATTATGAGAAGGGCTCTGGTGACGACTGTGGGCTTGCATCTTGGCCGTTTAGGAGCATGGAGCCGGGTAATGGTAGCCTTGGAAGCTGGACTGATCATGCTCACTTAGTGCCCTTGAGGATTCAGTAGGTGGGACGGCAACCAGTACAGTAAGGGCGCTGATCAGGTTTCTTTGAGTGGGGAGGCGGGCTTAGCTTCTGAGCCCTGGCTCCAGAATTTTCTTCTCACTCACCTTGGCTTCTCAGTCTCTTCACCCCGAGCAGCCTCACCTCTAACCTAGTTGATCACTCCCCATTCCCTGCTCTGCTCCCCGTGCCACTCTGCAGGCGGGTTTGGATTCAGGGGCTACCTTAGCAGTGCCAGGTTCCTGGGCCTCAGTGTCCCTAGGAGGAGAACGCTGGGGTCTGTAGCTGGCTCTCATGTGTGGACACTCATAATGACTTGCTACTCCAGAGCTGGGTTTCTGCCTCTTCTGTGTCCCCACAGAATGAGAGGCAGAAACCCCAACTCTGTGGCTCTGGTAGGTCCCCATGGGCCAATGGTCATACTATCCCTGCTGTCCTTCAGAAGCCAACTCCCTCCGGGCCTTGACCTTTTGCGACCTATGGCCTGCCATGCCAGCACGCAGAGCTGGTTCTTGAGCAGATGAGCCCGCAGGACCTTCAGGGTTCCCGGAGGCAGTGATGCTGAGGGTGGGCGCTTCCAGCAGAAATGGGAATCTGGGTTTCCCTGACCAGCTGCCTCTTCCCTGTGTGTTTTTCCTCTGCTCCTCCTCTTGCTTCTGCTTTTACCCCCTAAAAACTAGCAGTATCAGTCTTTCAAGGCCTCTTCTCGGCTGCATCATCTAAAGAGCGAAATTATACAAAGGGACAGGTAGGTGGGAATGAGTGGGTTTGTTATGGTCACATGAGGAGAGGCCCTGGCCTGCTGGTCCTCAGACAGGTCATCATCTCCATTAAGTGTCTTCTCTGTGAGAAACGGAGACCATACTACTTTGTCCACCTCAGAGGGTTATTGTGAATAGGGTGTCATTCATTCATGCATCCATCCATCCGTCCATCCATTCATCCATTACATATTCATGGAGTACCTACATAAAGGCAGGTGCTGTGCCAAGCAACCAGTAAAAACTAGTGATAAAACAGACACAGCGCCTGCCCTGCTTTTGTGGGGGACAGACAACAAACAAGGAACAAAAGCATATATAATGACAGCTTACGGGAACACGGTAATGTCTGTGACAGGGCCAAGTTGTGACTTTAAATGGCAACTTTGGTTTACCAGGACAAAGGTCTCCCTGTGATAAGTGACTTGGGCACGTGGTCTCCTTGGTTCTGGGTGATGGGCAGGGAGACATCTGAGAGCCCTTTGCTTTTCCTTTCCCTTCGCCACACAATGGGGGTCCTCTTTCCTCTGCCAGGGCTCACAGCTGGCGTCTGGGTGGTGCTTGCACGTGTGCCTGGCCTTTCTCAGAATGAGACTCTCCCGACAGATGAGCATGCCTCCTGGGGCTGCTTCTCAGTCCTGTGCACAGGAAGTGAGAGAGGAACTCAGCTTTTGCAGCAAATGACTGCAGCTTTGGTCACTGCTACTGTAGTAGCCAGGAGGAGTAACTGGAGACGTAGGACCATTGTGACGAAGCAGTTTGAGTTGCTTAATATTACATTCTGAGGAAACGCAGCATGCCGGTGGTCATGTGTGGGGCTGGCCATGGATTGACTTCATTCAAAGTGTAGGCCACATGTGATTCTTAAAACTTCCACATTAGACTCATGCAGGGCCCTTGAGATCACGATCGTAGCTTAATGCTTCTTTCTCTTTTTGCCATTTTATAGCTGAAGAAACAGACACTTGGTGAAACTCTACCCTCAGGTGGTAGCTGGCTTGGGAACAGAACCTCATTTTCTTCATTTATACACTGTGCTGCCTCACTCAGGACCGTGTGTGTGTGTGTGTGTGTGTGTGTGTGTGTATAAGAGGCATGAAGAAGCGACTATGTTTGCAGCATTTTAGGGGATGCTAGAGTGTTCCTCCCTTAGTTCTTCCTTTAGGGCTAACTCGAAAACCACTTAGCAGACAGTTTAAAAATTTAAATGACTATTTAAAAATTTTATTTTGTCGTCGTAAGAACACTTAACCTGAGATCTACCCTCTTAACAACTTTGTAAGTGTACAGTACAGTCCTGTTAATGATAGGTACAGTGCTGTACAGCAGATCTCTAGAATTTTACTCATCAAGTACGTACTTGACCTTGTTAGAACCCATAAACTGAATTCTTTCCTTCCCAAAGCTATTGTTTCACTCCCCGGAAGCACTCTTCTTGGTTAACTGGGATTTTCCCAATTGCTTTGTCAGCCTGGGAGGACCTGCTATGTTTGTGACTCTCTGAAAAGACTATTCGGAGGAATTATATACTTGTAAAGACTGCATGTTAAAAAGGAGTTAAGTAGTTTAGGTCTTACATAATTCGGGGCTCTGCCAAACCGATGTGGCCAAGTTTGTTTTTTCCCCTTTTCCCCCGACTAGTCACGTAACAAAACCCCACCTCTTGCTTGTCTCCACCTTCTCTCTCAAAGCTCGTTGTTCACTTGTGGTATAAAAAGAAAAAGTATCGTAAAATTGAAGCTGTTATCTGACTGATAATCAAATCCTGAGGTCTTGAGAACCTGATATTTGACAGGTAGCAAATGTAATTTTCTTTAAAAAAATAGTTTTTTCTATTTTGTCTCTTTAGGCTTGACTAGCTTTCTATGGATGTGTTCTCCAAGTATAGTCTACTCTTGTGAAGACTTAATGCTTCTACTAGTTTAATATTTTTATAGTAAGAATATGTATAATATAGGATGGGTGCTATATGACTTGCTTAAAATATATTTCTATCAAATCTTTGTACTTTCCTTGCGACAGTGACTTGTGAAGAGGTGCTGAGATTTATGAGCTATTTTTTGTTGCGTATATACTTTTGATTTCCAGTTGCTTTCAGTTTCATAGTTGAGTGGTAAGAAAATAGCTTGTGAATGGCATGTGATTCTGCTTAAAGTATTTTAAGAAGAAAAGATATCTGAGGACAAGAAAGCAGATAAAAATAGCAGGAAAGAATAATCAAAACAGAATTAAGCTATATATAAAGGAACGAGTCAACCAAAATGAGTCAAGAAAGTGGTTTATTATTAATACTGTATTAATTGGGTTGAGGAAATGTCCGTGCCTCATACTGCTCTCCTGCAAATGGGAGATGTTGCTCTCTCTCTCGCCGCTGCAAGGTTTTATACTTTAGAGCTTCTTCCAGGTCTGAAGACCTTTGCTCAGTATTCTCTTGCCCCTCAGACTGGGCAGCTGGCATTGTGGTGCCTGCATGCAGACGAACACCAGGCTGTCTGTTAGTGCAGCTCCCAAGCAGCTGGGTGATTTCTGAGCCCTGTTTTTTCCCCATTTCTTCATTCAGTCAGTGTAAACGTCTGTGGAGAACCCATTGCATGCCTGTGATAGAGGCCAGAGATTCTAAATAAACAAGAACAGTGAGGAGCTTTGCCATCCCTGAGCTTACATGAATCAGGGTAAAAATATCACTGTGATCAGAACCACAGAAAGGATGATGGTGCAAGGGAAATGCAACGGGAGGAACTGATTTTGCTGGGGTGGGGGGAGGGCGTTAGGGCAAGCTGCCCTGGGTTAGTGGGATTGGAAGTGTGATCTGAAAAGTGAGTCCTGGTTAATAGGGCGACGCATGAGTTTGAGTCCCCACATTGGCCTTGGGCAAGTGGCTAACCTTGTCGTGGTGATCTTGAGCAAGTTACTTCTCCTCTCTAAGCCTTCGTGGATTCATCTGTAAAATGGGTGGTCGTGAGAATCAAACGAGGCAAGGCACGCAGTGCATTCCACACAGTGCCAGCACACAGTCGATACTCGTAAATGGTAGCTGTTTTTATTACTATATGGGTTTTGTGTTCATTTTATTAGAAACATTGAAAAGACACTTGCTTAAATTTTCCCTTACTCTGGTTAGGAAGAGCCACTGAATACCTGAGAATAGTTAACTTGGAGAATGAAAGCCTGAAGGGGAATGTCATGATGGTCTTTGATTTGTCCTCAGCGTCTAAGATGTGGGAAAGACTCTTATAGAGAGCCCTGAGTGTGAAGACACATTCAGAATAGGGCTGCCTGAGAAGCATTTGTAATATACTAAGATTTTAGGACACAAGTAGTGTTAGATCAATTGCCTACATTTCTAATGGCAGTCAGTCATGAATAGCTAGGCCTAATGCATATTTTCTATACCCTTATCATATTCTGTTTGCCCACTGGTTTTTGCTGCCCTGTTTGTGGTTATGTATGGATATTTCTTAGAGCTAAATATGCATCTTTTGAGAAAGGCAGGTCTTGCCTTATCTACAGCCAGTGTAAATTCTTTCAGAACAGCTTAGCTTACATCTTTCTTCCCCAAGCCCATCGTATAAGAAGCTCCATCAGCTCCAGTTCACTGGCCGTGTTAGTCTCCTCCACCTAGCCCTGCTGCTGGTGGTTTATACCACATGCCCCAGGACCTGGTCGTTAGAGTATGGCTCAGTAAACCCTTTCTTTCAGAAGAGCTTTTGGCCTGGAAGGTTTTTGTGGCATTCAGCCACACATGCGTGATACAATAAGCTGAATTACGTTTACATATTTTAGGTGCAGATGCCCTAATATACTAATATGACATTCTAAATCTGGGGTTCTATTCCTAGCTGTGAGCCTGGATCATAGCCAGACCTGGGGGAACCCACCAGGCCTGGGACCCACACTGAGTAGTATTCCATTGTATATATATACCACAGCTTCTTTAGCCAATCATCTATTGTAGGACACTTCGGTTGCTTCCATGTCCTGGCCACTGTGAATAATGCCGCTATGAACATCAGTGGGCAAATATCTTTTTGGATATGAATGATCAAGTCTTTGGGGTAAATACCCAATAGAGGGATTGCATTTTTCCATAATGGCTGTACCAAGATCTCCTTTTGGCACCAGGAACCTGTGCTCCTATGAGAATCTAATGCCTGATGATCTGAAGTGGAGCTGAGGCGGTGATGCCAGTGCTGAGGAGCGGCTGCAAATACAGATGAAGCTTCCCTCACTCACCACCCCTCTGCTCACCTCCTGCTGTGCGGTCTGGTTCCTAACAGGCCAGAGACGGGTACAGGTCCTCGGCCAGGGGGTTAGGGAGAACCCCTGTTCTACCACATTAGAGTTGGCACAACTGTGGGCCTAGTGAAAGCTTTCAGGGCCACACTGGAGAAGGAGTAAGGTCCATGTAGAGATGAGTGGTACCTGAATTAGTGAATTCCTGGATTACTAGAACTATAAAAGGAGGTTAGGGTCTTGAACAGGATTGCTAACTTTTTGCTTTTTATATAAAATACATAGAAACCTCCCTCAAACCTATCAGGTACAATTCCTGTCATTTTATAAAAGTAGGAAAGACGTAATCTATAAAGGAGAGTCCTTTAAATTGAAAGATTTTGGGGTTTAGAAAAAGTTTAGTGTATCCTTTTTTCCATTTTGCCATGGACCATTAAAAATTTGAGCATGGACCGAAGTGCCATTTAGGGACCTGTGTTATAAATTTCAGACTGTTAGAGGTTTTTTCTTTATATTTTTGGGGGTCCTACAATGCAAAAATATAATTCCCTTAATCCAGGTGATATTGTATATTGGTGTTGATATGTACTTGGATGAACATTTTATTATTCCTACATAAAAATACTAGTTGATCATTTTTCAGAGTAACAAAGGTTTTATAAATACTTTTTGGATTAAATAAGGATGTATTCTCTTGGTGACTCTCCTGTCCACTCTTCATTCATTTATTCCAGTTATTGTTTGCCCATCTGCTATGATGTGCTGGACACAGGTGGTCAGAGTTTCTGTCCTCTTAGAAGTCACATTACAGGGGAAAATACGTGTAAACAAATAAATAATATAGATTCAGGTTGTAAGTACCATAAAGAAAATAAAATGGTGTACTTATAAAGAGAACAACTTAGAGGAGGAAACTTTTGTTAAGGTATTGTAGCAAAGGTGACTTTGGTGACATTTGAGCTGAGGACACAGACAAGATCTAGGGGAAAACGTTCTGAAGGGAAGGACTAGGACTAGGTGCAGAGGCCCCGGGATGGGATGGAGGTGGTCTGTGTGAGAGGGGGAGAGAAGGCCGGGGTGGTGCAGTGTAAAGGGAAGGAGAGTGGGCGGAGGTGAAGTGGGAAGGTCAGCTGGGATCGGACCGCGTCCTGGATTTGGAGTATTCTTATTGCAGTGGGAAGCCATGGGAGGGCTTTCTGCAGAAGCGTTTGGTCTGAATTTTGCATTAAGATCGTCCTGGATGTGTGGAGAATGGATTGTACGGGGCAAGAATGGAAAGTCATTTGGGAGGCGACGTCAGCCATCTAGCTGAGAGACGATGGTGATCAGAACAAGGGCTTGCGAACACAGACGGGGGTGAGATTTAGTAGTGTATCTTCTTCTACAGTCTGTGTATCTCTCTACAGCTCCTGCCACGGTGCCTGAAGGTCGTGGGTGCTCATTTGTTAAAGGGAAGAATGATGAAGGAATTCGGTCCAGACAGGAAAAGGCTATATGGTCACCCTAGTTATGGGTGATCTTTTTACTTTTCTGTTTTTCGGACTTCCTGAATTTTATTATTGTAAACTTAATATGTAAAAAGAATTATTTTGCTTTAGAACCTTTACTTTCAGAAGCCAGAAAATATTTCTTTGGGCTCTTTCATGTAGTGCTGTCTCCTGTTTAGGGTTCTTCCCCAACCACGGGGAATGACCATGTTGATGGTCTTCCGGGCGGACAGCCTGGAGGTTGTGGTCATTTGTTTTTACCCCCTTGATTCTCATGAGGGAAGGTACCAGAATAGTACTTACAGATTCCAGGGTGACCTGTCCTATGACTGATGAGGTTAGGATCCCTGTAGGTTCAAAATGACCTAAGGGCTTGCTGAGGTTACCTGACAGGCCTGCTCTTTCTCTCTCCCAAAGCAGGATTAGAGTCGAAGGTTAGTTTGGGGGCCCTGCCTTTTGAGATTTTTTTCTACTAAAGTTTTCCTAATACAAATTTATATTTGACTGACCTGTATGTTACCTCACAATGGGAACCATAAGGACGTCAATTTATTGGCTCATAGTTGAAGTACTATGAAACAAAATTAGATGTTTAAAAAAATATGTATGTAGACTTTTATATGTAGGCTTTTCAGACTAAAACAGTATCAGAAATAAATGCCAAGGGGTTAGGGTGCTGATAATTATCTCCATGAGTTGTGGGGATGTCGTCCCAGTAAGATCTTGAAGAAATCAGTCATTTCTCTGCCTTTTAGCTTTTCCACCTTCAAATGCAAGACAACTAAGTACCTTGATGGAGAAAACAGAGTTGCTCCTCCTGCTGGACACTACCTTGTGAAAGATGGAAGCACTTTAAATATCAGACAAGACAGGCCTCTGGCCCTGGACCACGTGACAGGAAGCCACATGTCTGATCTCATCTTTTCTCTGGAGTCTCACTTTCTAGTAACCCCCTCAATCCCAGCCAAAGCAAACCGCTTGGTTCCCAAACTTGACTTGCACTATCCTGCCTCCCTGCATGTAGTCATGCTGTTCCCTCCACCTGGAACCCACCCCTGCCATTTTATCTCCATCATTAAAGGCATAAGGTTAAGGGATGGTCAACATGGACACTGGAGCAAGACTGACCTTTGACAAAGTACTTAACTTTTTGGTGTCTCTTGTTTTTTTTTTTTTTTCCTTTTTTTTTCCTTATTAGTTTCAAGTATACAGTATATTGGTTCAACATCTATATAGTTCATAAAACGATTCCCCCAATTGCTCCCTCCTTCCCCGGGCCCTCTACCTAGCCATCATATTAATGCTAACTGCATTTCCTCTGCCATGCTCCCCATCCCTGTGACCATCCATCAACTACTCATTTGTACTTCTTTAACCCTTCACTGTTTTCTCCCAGGCCCTCATGTGCCTCCCCCTCTGACCATCATAGATTGCCCTTTATATTTGTGGGTCTGTTTTCGAATAGTTTTTTCTTTTTTGTTCCTTAGATTCCTCATATAAATGAAATCATATGGTATTTATCTTTGTCTGACTTTTTTCGCTTAGCATAGTAATTTCTAGGTCTCTCCATGTCGTTGCAAATGGTAGGATTTCATTTTTTTAATTGCTAAGTAATATTCCATTGTATATATGAACCGTAACTTCTTTATCCAGTCGTCTGTCGATGGACATTTAGGTTGCTTCCATATCTTGGCTGTTGTAAATAGTGCTGCCATGAACATAGGGGTGCATAGATCTTTATGAATTAATGTTTTTATTTTATTTGGATAAAAACCCAGAATTGCAACTGCTGAGTCAAAACTTATATTTGTTTTTAATTTTTTGAGGAACTTCCAGACTGGTTTCCATAGCGGCTGCACCAGTTTGCAATCCCATCAACAGCGTACGCCTGTTCCCTTTTCTCCACATCCTCGCCAACACTTGTTGCTCTTCGATTTATTGGTGATAGCCATTGTCTCTTTAACTGTAAAATGAGAGTAGTAGTCATACCTGCCTCCTGGGTTTTTTTATGCGGTTATATGTGGCATTCTTAGAACTGTGACAGTTTGTCAGAAGCATTCTCACAGGGGTTTTGTTATTTACTTTTGAAGCCCGGCCTGTCCTGTAAACCTGTTTCCACTCACCAACATGGGGCTTGGAGCCTGCAGACCTAGGTTTGAATCCAAACCCTACTACTTAGGAGTTGGGTGACCTTAGATGGTTATTTACCTTCTTTGAATGTCAGTTTCCCCATGTGGAGGGGGCTGTCATGTGGTTGCTGGGAGAATCATGCGTGAACTGGAGGACACCCACGTGTTAGTGTCTGTTCCCCTCACCCCACACAGCGCTCTGTTCGTCACCTGATGCCTCGGGTATGCCTGGCACCCTTGTCTCTCCTCCGTCAGGCTGTATACTCCTGAGTCTTCTTTGTTCCCACACAGCATGTGTTGTTTATTCATTGATTTCCTCATTCATTTGTTCACTCCATCATTTTGTTTGTTCATTCACTTTCTCTCTCTCTTGCTTATTTAAAAGCCATTTACTGAGCACCTGTGTTGGGTGCTGGGAATCTACCATTATTCCAGCGAGGGTCCAGGAGAGAAGCGACAAGAGCCTGAACTGGTCCAGTGACGTTGGAGGCTGAAAGAAGGGGACGGACTGAGGAGGTGTTTAGGAAGAGGATTGGCAGGGCTTGCTGACTGACTGGATTTGGAAAGTCAGGGAAAGGAAGGAATGAAAGATAGCTTCTGGGGTTCCCGCTCAAGTCATTGTGTAGATATTGACACCATTAATGAAAAGGAATAACCCAGGAGGTGGTAGATTGGCTAGGCTGTGGAAGGGCAAGGAAAACACGAGGTGTGACAGCCAGCCAGGATGGGACACAGTGAGTTTGAAATGCCTGCAGGACGTCTGGATGGAGATGTCCACTAGGAGGTGGCCAGGCTAGTTTCTAAGGCTGTTCCAGTTCTGGACTCCTTTGCACATGATATGAGAGTGGTAGCCAAGACAGAGAGCGAGCGTAGAGCTGAAGAGGAGAGGGCTGCCAGTGACTCATTGGGAAACTGACTTATTAAAGCAGAAGGTGACAGCGAGTCTGAGACTTCTGCTGGGAAGCCATGTGTGGTACCTCACCACTGAAACTGCTCTTGACCCCCACCAAGAACTCTGTCTGTGCAATGCAAGACCAGCCCTTGGGTGTCAGTGCAGAAGTGGGGGAAGAATGCCCTCTTCCCCACTGTGGGCCTCCCCGTGTCACCTGCAGGTCCTGAGCTGCATCAAGTGTCTGTCTCCTTCCCCGGCAACGCTTCTCACAGAATCCTTCTTGAACAGATGTTATGGTCCCTCCCTCCTAGCAATTGCGTATCATCGCTCTCTCTCTCTTCAGTTGGATAAGCACAGATGAGGAAACACCAATAACCAATGCACCTCATACACCCTTCCATGGCTCCTGCTGTGCTGAGCTGCCATCACCTCTGGCCTGTGCTATGTCGGTAGCTTCCCAACAGTCTGCTTCTGCTCTGGTCAGATTATGTCACTCACCTGCTGAAAGTGCTCCAACGGCTTCCAGATTCTCCACTCCGGTCCATATGGCCTGTGTGACCATGCCCCTCCCTCATCCATCACACTCATGTCACAAGTGGCTTCCTTGGGTCCCCCAGACAGTCCAAGCCTGTTCCACCTTGGGGCTTTGGCGCTGGCGGTTCACTCTTCCTGGAGTGCTCTTTCCCAGACTGCCTCATCACTGGTTCCCGCTCGCCTTTCAGGTTTTGGCTCACATGTCACCTCCTTACAGAAGCCTTTCCTCATGACCCAAATGTGTCCCCATAAAGTCCCCTTGACCGTATCATTCTGTTTCATTTTCTTCAGTAAGCTTGTTCATTACCTCATCCATTTATTTATTTACAAGTTTACTTTCATTATGATGTTGGTGAAACCAGGGACCTGGTTGTCTTCATCATCGCCCGACCTCTGATGTCTGCAGCAGTGTCTGGTCTTTAATAGGTTGAATGAATTAGCCAGGGTTGCCCGTATACACTGGGACGGGAACTTGAGCTTGTTTGTTGAGGACGAGTAAGGGACTAGTGAACAGGAAGAAGCTGGAGTTATAAAGGGGTTGGTGAGATCATTGATGGACCAATGTTTTAGAGGAGATAGGAGAGATCATGAAGATAGGGAAGTCTGATGTTTTTCTTTGAGACTGAGGGAAGTGGGTGAATATATGGGTAGAGAACCAAGATGAAGGATGTAAACCTGATGGTCTTACTGTTTTGATGAAGTGGGCGATACAGCTGTGAGATGACAGAGGGGGATGCAGACCTGGGAGGAGGGAGGAGGCTGGAGGTAAGGGCCTGAAACCGCTGGATGAGTGGGGAGACTCTCAAACTCTGAAAGGCACAACCGACTGAAGCTGGTACGCATAACCTGATGATGGAGCTCATCATGGAAATGACTGATTTTTCTTCAGGAGTGGATAGGGCAAGAGAGAAAGTGCAAGAGTATTTAAATGGTACAGGGAAGTGAAGACCGGAGAGAGAATAGAAAAAAGTTGGATCAAAGTTCTGTTGGCTTTTCATTCAAGTGGAAAAGCAGATTGAATGGAAAGAGGAAGTATAAGGGAGGGTAGGGTTTTAGAGGGGACTTTTAGTTTTACATTTCAAAGAGCAGTTCCTGGGTGGGACTGTAATAAATACTTTGTTGGCGAACACAGGGTTAGGTCACGGGTGAAGGAGGCAGGCTAAGGCCAGACCTGGGAGTCTTTAAGTCATTACTCTTGAATAAGGTCCTCCTTGGAGGGTTCAGGAAAAAGTGAGGAAGAACACAGGGAGGAGGTCCCTAAAAATGTAGGAATGAGGGGCAGGAACCTGGAAAGAAGGAAGGCGAGCCAGGACCCCAGGAGGAGGGAGCGGGGTCATGGTCCTAGGTTCTAGGTACTCGGCAGGTTATTGTCCGGA
The DNA here is from genome assembly GCA_004027375.1 of Macroglossus sobrinus. Classification (NCBI taxonomy): domain Eukaryota; kingdom Metazoa; phylum Chordata; class Mammalia; order Chiroptera; family Pteropodidae; genus Macroglossus; species Macroglossus sobrinus. The sequence goes on from PVKZ01000851.1 coordinate 371,009, forward strand.
GATAACAGTGAGTGGGGAAATTTGGTTTTCTCCTGGGCCTGAGAAGTGGGAGTGCTGACAAATGAGCAGCTCCAACCTGGGAGGGTTCCACGGAGGGGGTGGGTGGGGGAGCCAGGGGCCCTACTCTGATAATGCTGCTGAGATGGGTTCGAATGTGGTTCGAATGTGGGGCGTTTGTTGGCTCTAAGCCGAGTGTCGTGGAGGAAAGGGTTAGAAGAGGAGATGGCAGAGGAAGGCAGGGTCAGAGGCAGGCAGGAACCAGAGAGCCCCAGGGCTGGGTGATGGCTGGAGGGCCCTCAGCTTGGCTAACATCGAGATCTGCAGGATGAGGGACATTAGGACTGTGAATGAAACAGGTCAGGCTCAGCGTTTTGAGTAGGACATTTTTTTTTAACAGCGTTTTTGAGCTGTTCATATACTATACAATTTACCCAATTAAAATGTATAGTTCAGGGGCTTTTAGTATATTCACAGATAAGTGCAAAACTATTACTGTAGTCAATTTTAGAATATTTTCATATCCTTATTTTATTGTCTTTAGCAACACTCCCCTTTATCCCTAACCTCTGCTTCTCCACCCACCCCACCCAAACCCCAAGCAGTCAGAAATCTACTTTCTGTCTTTATAGAGTTCCCTGTTCTGGACTTTCATGTGAATGGAGTTTTGTAAGTTGTAGCATGTATCAGTACTTCATTTCTTTTGATCCTCGAATAATACTCCTTTGTTTGGATATACCACATTTTGTTTATCTGTTCGTCCATCAATGGACATTGAGTTATGTCTATTTTTTGGCTATTATGAATAACACTGATATTTCTATACTGGCTTCTGTGTGCACATACGTTTTCGTTTCCCTTGGGTACATACCAAGGAGTGGAATCGCTGGTAAGTTTATGTTTAAGCATTTGAGAAACTGCCAGACTGTTTTCGAAAGTGGCTGCACCATTTGACATTTCCAGCAGCCTAGTGAGTTGAAATGGTAACTCACTGTGGTTTTGATTTGCTTTCCTCGGATGACTAATGACCTTGGACATCTCTTCACATTCTTATTGACCACTCATAAATCTTCCCGGGAGGAATCCTTTGGATTCAGAATCCTTTGCCCATTTTTGATAGAGTTATTAGTCTTTTTAATTATTTTTTTTAGCTTTATTAAGGTATCATTGACAAATATGACGTACAGTGTGATGATCTGATATGTGTGTGCGCTGTGAAAGGGTTCCCCCATCGAGTCAACACAGCTATCTCCTCACTTATTTACCCCTTGCTCTGCTTTTGGTGAGAACATCTAAGTTCTACTCTCTTAGAAAATTTCAGTTTTCCAATATAAAGTTATTAACTATAGTTACCATATTATATATTAGATCTTTAAGTCTTTTTAATATTGAGTTGTAAGAGTTCTTTATATATTCTAGAAACTAGTCCCTTATCAGATATATGATTTGCAAATGTCTTCTATTGTGTGCATTGTCTTTTACATTCTTGATGTCCTTTGAAGCACAAAACTTTTTGATTTTCATGAGCTCTAATTGATCTATTTTTTCTTCTTTTGTTCATGCTTTTGGTATGATATATAAGAATTGTTTGCTGAATACAAGGCCATGAAGATTTACCTGTTTTCTTCTAAGAGTTTGATAGTTTTTGTTTTTATGTTTAGGCATTTGATCCATTTTGAGCTGATTTTTATGTATGGTATAAGGTAGGGGTCCAACTTCATTCTTTTGCATGTGGTTATCCATTTGTCCCAGCATCATTTATTGAAAAGATTTATTTATTTATTGAATCATTTTGGCACCCTTGTTGGAAGTCAGTTGATCTTAGGGGTCTGGGTTTATTTCTGGACCTATTTTTATTTCTGATCTATTCGTTTATTTTTGTGTCAGTCGCACACTGTCTTGAATACTGTTGCTTCATAATAAGTTTCAAAATCAGAAAGTGGAAGTCCTACCTTTGTTCTTCTTTTTTAGGATTGTTTTGACTACTCTGGGTCGCTTGCAATTAGATTTGAATTTTAGAATCAGCTTGTCAATTCGTACAAAGAAGTCATCTGGGATTCTGATAGAGATTGCATTGAATCTGTAGATTGGTTTGGGGAGAAATACCATCTTAACAGTGTTAAGTCATCGATCCATGAACACGGTATGTTTTGCCATTTATTTTGATCTTTAATTTCTTTCAACAATGTTTTGTACTTTTCAGAATATGGGCTTTGCACTTCTTTGGTTAAGTTTAACCCTAGGTATTTTATTCTTTTGATGTCATCCTTTGGGTGGTATTTCGATGGGAAGTCACAGTTGTACTTCTGCAGAGTTCTTTTATCAGGTGAAGGGCTAGAATGAATAGATAGTTGAAAAAACATCTCTCCAGGTGTGAAAGGAGAGCAGGGCATTTCCTGCTGTTCCTTAGGAGGCTGTGTTCTCAAGTCCTTCATGATCCTATGACAGGGCACTTAAGAATTCATCATCCTCCCAAGAACTCCATACACCCAAGTATCAATGGTTTTCCCTCTTTCTCATTCTAATCAAAACTCTGTGTGGTGGTGGGCTTGGGGGAATAGCTCTGAGTTAATAGGAATGGAATTCCATTGGACTAATTCATGCTAATATTTAAGTTATTAATCCCCCTCCTCTAACTTCTGAGATTTATCTGCTTTCCTAAAAGAGGAAAATGAGTAGCCCGGATGAACCACTGATTGGGAGAACTGTAATAGCATTAAAGAAAAGACAGGAGACCATTTAAGTAAGAGTGGGAAATACTTCTAGATTTGTTCTGGGATGTTAAGGGTTGTTTTGAGGAAAGAGGATGCCACAACACAAGTTAGGAAGTCTAGTATTACCTGGCTGGTTTGGTGGTTAGTTCCTCTCTCCTACGTCTGCTTTTTATGGCTTATTTCCTTCAGTTCTGTTTCAGTCATGTTTTGCTCCCACCACCAACCCCCCAGACATTCCCCCTTCCCGGTTTCCTTAGTGTGTGTATGAAGAGAGGTGGAGGTCAGGTTCAGCACACACATGCCTGTGTGTCCAGAACACCTATAAGTCTAAGGTGGCACTTTTCCTAAATGCCACCGAAATAGCCGTGAGGTTGAAATTCTATAGTATATTTCTTTCTTGTTTCTGGATGGCAAACCCTAAATTTGGCCTAGCATCATATGCAAGACCATAAGTGGAACCTGTTGTGGAGATGATGTTGTAGAGATTAGCAAGTTTGTGCTTTCATTGTTTTATATGCTATGAACCAGTATTTTTTTTAGAGAGTGAATCCTCTTTAATATGTTTTTTTTTTCTTTAATGCTGCAAAAGCTTAAACGGTAGTTTTATTTGTCTTTCCAACTTTAACTGAATTTCAGATATCTGCTTGTTTTTCTGTTTTGGTTGGTTTCCCTTTTCAAGGTTCCGAGAGCAGATGGAGAAAGAACCACCTGGGCCTGGTTCACAGACGGTTCTGCACATTTTGCGCGTCCTCGAAAGTTCACGGCTGCCTTTCAGCCCAGTTGTCATGTCTTGGTGCAGCTCTTTCTGCTTTTTCTGTTTGGTTGAGCTCTTTTGATTATTTACATCGAGATCCTCCTCAAGTTACCTCCAGTGAAGGGGTGCTTATCGTAAGGACACTGTGCGTGGGAATCCAGGAGACACTGGACACTTAAGCCACTGGGAAAGTAAGAACTCTGGGTACTGACGCCGCCTCCAGGCAGCAGCTGAAGCCAGCCTCTGTAATTCAGCTTCTCTGGTGGTCAGTTTCTTTACTATCTCACGAGATCTTTTATCTACCTCCTGGCTTCTGTTTAACTATAAGCTCTGGTCCCTTAGAATTCTAGTTGTGACATCATTATCTGTCCAATTTCTCTTATATCATTTCCCAGACTCAGGTCCCAGAGAACTGCCAACTCTCACAGTGTTTCCTAGTCCAGATACTAGGAAGGAGCCAGAGCCCAGCCCTCCATTCTTTCTGTGCCAGGACATGTCTTAGGCACCTGGCTAACCTGTGGATTAGCTTCCCTGTAGTCCGGTGCCCATCAATGATGCTGTCACCTGTGTCTGGGGAGGGTCTCCCCGCCCAAGGTGATATAAAGCAGGACTAATTGTAGGGCTGCCTCTCCAGCAGGACCCTAGCCAAGAGCTTCTCCCTTAGAGGAGATTTGGGAGGGCCATGCTCCCCCTCCCCACCAGACCTGCCCAATGCAGTGCAAAGGACATAGTTAGTACTGAGAGCAGGTCTGGGAAAAACTGTCACTAAATTAAAATCTAAATTTAAAATAACTTTGCTGATGGCATATTCTTATAAGATGAAAGTAAGAAAGTAAGAAATCAGTGATTTTTTTTTGTTGTTATGGTGACATTGGTTAACAAAATCCAGTAAGTTTCAGGTGTACAATTTAACAGTAAAGCATATCTATATATCTATATCTATATCTATATCTATATCTATATCTATATCTATCTATCTATATGCACGCATACACACACACACACATACACATACACACACATACATATGTACATACATAGTGTCATTGTGTGTTCACCACCCATAGTTAGATTTCTTTCTGTCAACTCATATTTTATCCCTTTTATTCCATCTGCCTCCCCTCAGTGATTTTTTTTAATCAAAAAAAATTGTTGAACATCCTAGGAGGAAATGAAATAAGCAGAAAGTGAAATTAACTTAGCTGTTTGTTTTTTGGGAGGGAGGAATAATAAAAGCAGTTGAGTACATTAAGTTTTACTTTCTTTTAAAACAATGGTTTTAAAAGCACCAAATGCATTATAAACTTCTGGAAAAATCCAGAAAAGAAGGAGGTGAAGACCCATCAGAATCCCATCACTCAGAAATGACCACTGTTATCTTGTCATGTGTAGGTTCCAGTTCTCAAACAAGTAAAGAAATAAAGACATACTTTCAAAAAATAGCTTAACAATACTTCTCGAAGAGTCCCTATCATTTAATATTCTTGTATAATGCAGTTTGCAGTAGCTACAAGGTGTCCTATTATGTAGCTCTACCACAATTCATTTTTTCTAATCTTCTACTTATGGGTGTTTGGGTTTCCATTTTATCTGATTTTTTTTTTAAAAAAAATACTGCATGTGGACATTCTTTCATATGAAAAAATTTTGCATATGTCTGATTTTTCTAGGTCGAGTTCCCAGACATGGCATAATTGAGTCAAAGAAAAAATAAGCAATTGAAAAATGCTTTTGAAACATGTGGACAAATTGTCTTTCATAAACACTGAAATAGCTTACGTTTCTACCAGTAGCAATTAATCCCATTTCTTATTGGATATTATCATGAAAGAAACATTCTCACTTAATAGTCACAAATATGGTGTCTTCCTTTTATTTGCACTTCTGTTTATAGGAGGGTTAAACATTTAACTTTTTAAAAATATTTTTATTTTTAACTGTGGTAAGAAACATATAAAATTTACCATCTTGCCTTTTTCAAGTGTACAGTTCAGTGGTGGTAAGTAGTTCACATGGCTGTATAACAGATTTCCAGATCTTTTTCATTTGGCAAAACAAACTCTGTACCCATTAAACAAGAACTCTCCGATAACCCCTCCCCCAGCTTCTGTAACTACCGTTCTGCTTTCTGTTTCTATCAATCTGACTACTTTAAAAAATAAGTGGACTCATAAGCATTTGTATTTTGTGACTGGATTATTTCACTCAGAGTAATGTCTTCAGGGGTCATTCATGTTGTAGCATATGTCAGAATTTCCTTCTCTTTAAAGGCTGAGTAATATTTTGGTGTGTATACATACCACATTTTGCTTATCTCTTCATCTGTCTGTGGGCATTTGGGTTGCTTCCACCTCCGTGCCGTTGTGAATAATGCTGCCATGAACATGGGTGTGCTAACATCTCCTCTTTGAGATCCTGCTTTCAGTTTTCTTGGATGTATATCCAGAAGTGGGATTACTGGGGTATATGGTAATTGTATTTTAAATTTTTTATGGTAATTTTTCATGGTAATTTTAATTTTTTTATGGTATTTTTCTGTTTTCCACAGAATCTGCACTATTTTACATTCCCATCAGCACAAAGGTTCCAGTTTATCCACATCCTCACCAATATTTATTTTCTGTTTTTTTTTATAGTAGCTATCTTGATGGATGTGATTTTGATTTGCATTTCCCTAATGATAGATCACTATCATTAGGTATATTTTCATATCATTGAGTATATTTTCATATGCTTTTTGGCCATTTGTATATTATCTTTGGAGAAATGTCTATTCAAGTCCTCTGCCAGTTTTTTAATCAGATTTTTGTTTTTTTGTTGTTGAGTTTGACCTTTATTGTTTTTATTTTGTGAATTGAGTATTGATAACTCTTGCTTACTTTTCTATAGTAATAATCTTTGGTATGGACTTGTAAGAGATTTTCATGAGTTAAGAAATATTAAATTTTTCCCATGTAGATTATACATATTATATGACATTTATCTTGAAATTCCTTTTGAAACATACAGTAAGTAGGTTTAAATTTTCATTTGCTTATATCTATCATTTTCTCAAACTTTTTTGCTGTTTCTCTGTTTCTATGAGGGTGGTGAGGCATTTATTAACCATAGCACTGGGATCAGTTCCTCTGGGTGTCCCAGAGGAGTCTTTGGGACCTTCAGTGCCCTAGGGTATGTCACTGTTTCAGGGGGCACGACTCCCTGGCTGGCCAGCTTTTCCCCTGCTAGGAAGTGAGCTGGTGAGAGGTGTAGACAGAACACAGCTCCCTCCTTTGTGCATCATGGAGGAGTGGGCACAGATGGGGTGAGGTTCTCCTCTTGAAGGCTGGGTCATAAGCTTTTGAGAACCGCAAATGAACACAGCTCCTGGGTGCCCCGGAAGCAGCCACCACAATCCTCACACCTTCTTAGACACCTCTGAGACTGACCCAGGCTGTTCAGCCCACCCCTTATGTAGGCCCTCTCGAGTGCTCACTGAGTTCCTACCTCATGCTCTTTTCCCCCCTCAATACCAAGGCTCTTCTTTAACTTTCTTATAAAATAGCCCTCTCTGGAGGCAGAATTGTGATAGGAAATGAACCCAGTCACTGATGCCTTCCTCTAAGCACCATCGTCCCAGACTAGAGTCTTTTCAACATTAAAAATGCCATGTGTTGTCTTGATGCCCTAAGACTAAGTGAAATGCTTTGGAGAAAGTGATATTAAAGCAACATGGAGATAAAGAGCAAAAAGATGGTATCTTTTAAAATTTATTTGCTTCCTCTACACCCAGCTTTCAGGCCTGTCCCTAGCCGTAAGTCCCCAGCTCTTAGAACCTAGCCACACCTCCAGAAAGGAGAAGAGGTTAAGTGTATTTTGTTTGAGGGTTCACTACTTCTAACACAGCAAAGAAAAGATGCAAAAGTAGGTTCTTTGTAAGACTACACTTATCTCCCCTTTCTCTTAGAAAGGCCTCGCTCACTGTAAGGTTAGTTATGAGTCCACCTGCACTAGTTTCTTCTGAGCACGTGAGATCTCTCTTGACAGAAAAACATGTCTATTTGGTTTATGAAATTATGTATTGTTACCCTGGGTCAGTAACTAGATTTTCCATTTAAACAGTCTTATTTATTATTTTTTTTAAGATGTCCTGTGGCTTTGACATAAATTCAGATCTCATTTCATGATTAACAAGTTGGTTGGGTTAATCAGCCTTGGTCATGGGATGGTAGGAAAACCCAAAACTATGCTACTTAATCCTCCCCGCTTCATTTTTATTTTAGAGAATATTATAAACCGTACTTGTTATTTCTTATTTCACCATTAGAAAAATATGTAATCCTTTCTCAATCCACTCACTTGGTTAGTGGTTTGCCTGTTGGAGAGAGAGACCGCCCATACATATAGGGATCAAGTTTAGCTTTGCAAAGATTTTTTCCTGTTAGGATCTAAGAAAGGGCTTTAGTAAGGTATAGAATTGAAAGCACAATACTTCCTTGCTCCGTAAGTAGGGTCTGCAAAGTACTGCCGCCTGTGTTTGTAGATAAAGTTTCACTGGAACACCCATGTTTGTTTGGTTGCTTAGCCTCTGTCGGGCTTTCTCACTACAAATTGCCAGCTTGAATAGTTGCAATGGAGACTGCATGACACACAGAGCATCAAATATTTGGCATCTGGCCCTTAATAGAAATATTTTGCCCACCCCTACTCTATAGAATTCTACCAAGTTTCAGAGACACTTTGTATTTATCGAAGAAATATTCCAGAGTGGAAAATGCAGGCAGTCTTGGCAAACCATACTCCCAGGGTGATGGCAGCGTCGTGAGGGCACACGGCGATTCTCTCAGGCGAGTCTCCGAGCTGCCGTGGTTTCCAGTGCAGGGACAACTCAGACACCTTCACCTGTGGGTGCCTAGTCTACCTCGAATAGCAGGTTTGAGAAATCATGATCCCTGTAGTTTGGGATGGTTGTGAGATTGAATCATTTTCGTGATGAAAATAAGTCTGAAGGAGAACGGACTGCAGTGGGTGAATCCAGGGGTGCTGTGGTTCCCCAGTGTGGGTAGGGAGATAAAATGCTCCTAGGACAGGCTGGCTACACTGACCGGAAGGTCAGAATCAAGGACCTGACCTTCCTCTCTCTTGAGGCCACACCGTTTCTGATATAAACTCTGGAGTACTTTAAATGTCACAAGAACCACCTGGTCTTTGAAAGACTGGGCTGCTCGTAAGACAGTTAGGGTTGTTCGTCATGGTGGATCCTGTGGGCATCTATTCTCTCCATCTGCCAGCCAGCATCCCCCACTGCCCCTCACGGTGCCTCTGCTCCCCCACATCTCCAGCCTCCTCTGACTCACCAAGGCTGCATGCAGCCCCACCCTGACTCAGCCTGGCCTTCCGCTTTGAGGGCCTGTCGTCATCCACCCGCCTTGGACTTGCCATGTCCCAAACTCCCCATCTCAAAGGTGGACTGATGTTGACCTTGGCCTGGTCAGCAGCGGACAGGAGGGAGGGAGCAGCAGAGGTTTACCTTTCAGAGACTGTGGGCGGGCAGGCGCTCTCAGGGGACATATGGGCGGGAGGCCCTGCGAGGCTTATCTGCTCCAGGATGCAAGTTCCACATGACCGAGTGTTGGTATCTTATTTTTTTCAGATTGATCGTGTCCTGTGCTGAAGATGTTTCCAGAACAACAGAAGGAGGTATGCCATTACAAATCCAAAAATAATTCATGCATTTTGACTCACTTTGGTGGCGAGTCACAATACTGCAGGGCATCCTGGAGGAGGGCTAATGAATGATGAGAACACTCGCCCTCCTGTGCCCACTGCCCACCCCCAGCCTTAGTGCATCCTGGCTCTCGTTCTTTGCATCCAGTGTCTGAGCTGTCCTTCAGCTCAGTCTCATCCATTGCTTATAAAAGTATCTTTTTCCATGACTCAGAATTCCCTCTCCCAGACGCTGCCTCCCACCCTTTACTTCGACTAGTCTCCCTCTGGCCTGCATTCTTGCTTTTCTACTCTTCGCCTCATACCTGAATCTCCCCATCTCTGGGAACAACCCAGGGGGACTGTTTGCCATTTGTTTCAGTTGTGTCCTGCTTGTTGCCTCTTGGATCTATCTCTGGGCTCGGTGTCACATAATCAGAGAAGGTTTTCCTTTCCCAAACCCAGCCTGGCCTCTGAGGCCTCCAATCCCAGCTTCTGTCTGATGGGAGGCTAGGACCACCACCACACACACCCTTTGCTGCATGGCTGCCCCTCAGAAGTGCCCATTTGTCCTACCCTGCCTACTGTTGTACTCCACACATCGTCACTAGGTGAGCCTCATGAAACCGAACGGAGGCAGAAGGGCCTTTTTAGGGGGCATGTTTGTGTGTGCACACATGCACGTACGCACACACACACACACACAGCCACAAGACCACATGGTCCTCACTTTGGCTTTTCTGTTTAAAGCAGTAAACAAGCTATTTCAGAGAATCCTTCCAGAAATTTCTTTGCTAGATTTCACATCTTTTCTTTTAGCGCTGTCTTTGGGTTCAGGTTCTCCTCAGAAGTCCAGCCTACTTCCACTCTTTAATTCCAGGCTAGGCTCCACCATTTTTAAAGTTTTTTTTTTTTTTTAAACTTCTTAAAATTGGCTACTACATATATAGTAAAATGCATAAAATGCCCTGATCTTATGTGTCTAGCTCTGGATTTTCTTGTATGCATTCCCCTTTGTAAACACCATTTGGGTCAAGGTATAGATATTTTTAGCACCCTGAAAGTACCTTGTGTCCCTTTCTAGCCAATGCCCCCAGACTTCCCCCATGCAGAGGTCACCCACAGAATACCAAGACCGGCATACTTTCTCCTGGTCTCTGTGCTAAACAACACTGGGCCCAAGCTGCTGGCTTCAGGAAATACTTGCTCTGTGAAGCTGGCCAAACTGCAAGTCCTCATGTGACTGCCGTCACTCTGACTCTAATGACAAGTTCCGGGGTTCCCAGAACCATCTTCAGTTTTGATAATTCACAAGCAAAACTCACGGAACTCACTGTGAGCTATTTTGCTCACGGTTATGGTTGTTTTTTTTTTGTTTTGTTTTCTAAACAGGGAAAAGATACCAGTTAAAACCAATCATAGGAAGGGACACACAGGAGCTTCTGGGTATCCTCTCCCATGGGGTCGCTGTCCCGGCATTGATGTGTGACAGTGCATACAGGGGAGCTTACCTGAGCCTTGGTGTCCGGAGTTTTTATTGGGGCTCACTTTTTACTGTGTAGCTGACCTTTAGTCTTCACTCCTCCTGGGGTCTCCAGTTCCTCCAGAGGTCACAACTGATACAGTGTGGCCTTAAGCCCCCATCATCTTCACATTGTTAGACTGTCCAGTATCTCAAGCCCAGGCAAACAAAGATACTCCTGTCGGGCAGGACATTCCAGGGGCCTAGAGAAAACCTCCCAGTAGCCGAGGGCAGAGGTCAGACCTCCCTTTGGGTAAGGTGAAATCTTCACACACCTATGTGGGCCTGACTACCAGACAGGCTGTGCCAAAGGAGTGGGGTCGTCCCATTTCTGGCACTGTTTCAAAGGCACATTTCAAAAGTTGTTCTCTTGGGGGGAAAAAACTACCAATGAAAGCCACAAAGATTTTTTTCTAATTAGAAGAATTTTTTTTGGAGGGGGGCTTGGTTGGTTTAATCTTGATTTTGATTATAAACTCATTTCAGTTAATAAAAACTATTAGACACAAATTTTATTTTATTTTTATGTATTTTTAAAATTAAAATTTAAATTTAATTTTTTTTAACATTTAATTTCTTTTATGTTTCCCCTCCCTTCTGGTAACCACTAGTCCATTGTTCATTAGACACAAATTTTAACCAACTACATAAAGAAAGCATTTTATTGACCTTGCAAAAATCTTTTGTTATATATGATGATGTCATAATATAACATTAAGGAATTTTCAACTAGAAAGTTCTTCAGCTGAAAAGGAAAAAAAAAATACTGTAGGGAGAAAGAGGTATAATATTTGAAAATCTATTTGAGCCTCTCAGCAAGAAATAACCCCACCAGACTAGATTCTGGATGTATAGTCACATACTACGGTTTGCCACAGATCAGCCCATTTGTGGCCAGAACGACATCCTGGCTTCAAACACATTGCTCTTAGAACAAAGTCAGAACTAAAAAATGCGGTTTCCCAGGCCCTCCGTGATCTGACCTCGCTTCCTTCTCCAGGCTTGCCCTTGGCCCTGCCCCCCTGCCCAGCTCACCTCTCACTCCTGATCTGGGAGTCTTGAATGCTCTGGGTTTTCACAGATGTTTTCTCCACTGCCTAGAATAATCTCTCTTCCTTCACACCACGTGGGCTGGCTAACTCCTCCTTATCCTTCAGGCCTCAGCTTAGGAGTCAAGAAGAGGCTTTTCTAAAGCCTCAATTATAAAAGGTATTTTTATCTCACCGCCTACCCCAACAGCACCCTGCCTGCTATGCCCGTCAGAAGTGGGGGAGGTTTTGGCTGAACCTTTAAATATCCTAGTGGCTGGTTGTCGTTTAGTGGAAAATAATGCTCGTTCTACCTAACTGCCTATGCAAGGGCTGCATGCAATATCACTGATCATTTTAAAATCTAGAACAGTGTGTGTAAAAGCACAGGCACCCACAGCAGACATTACTAATTCCTCATGAGGTTGGCACGGGAATTGAGACCTATTTACCATCCTTGTTCAAGCATCAAATGATCTGGGAGTGACATCTCAGTTCTACCTAACTGGTAGTGCCAGCCTCTACAAGTTTGATATATATATATATGTATATATATATATATTTTTAAGATTTGGGAGGTGAGAATCAAATGCAATCTCTCTTGTTAAAATAGCTTTATTACTGTAATAAATCTAGAGAGAGGAGAACAGGGAGCATGAGTCTCCCTTGTTAGTTAAACATGTTCCATTTGCATGTTGGTTTGAATTCCTGGGAGAGCAGTAGCCGAGCTGATGGATCTTCCCCATAAAAATGGCCTTGGCAATGGGCCATTGTAAAATTAAAATGAATTCAGATTCATTCATGCATGCAACTTTAATTTACAATTAAAATATTATGCTTACATATTTTAATAAGAATAATTAGATGGACCCAACTGAATCAACCCTTCTGTTTAATGAGACAGAACCCAGAATCCTAATGAAAAGGCAGGTGGCCGTGACAGGAAACACGTTTCACTGTCTTTTGTGGAGTCAGGCATTTTTATTCTTTGTGTATTCTTTTTTTTTTTTAATTTTAATTTTTTTTTCAATTATAGTTGACATACAGTATTCTAGTGTGCCATCTTGACCAGAATTCCTGTTCTTTGTATACTCTAATGTCCAGTATGAGCAGTTTGATTTTCTACGTTATTAAAGACCCTTGCCTCCAGCCACGATGAGCTCATCTTCTGTGGTGCAGGAATAAGTAGCTTCCTTCTGCCGTGGAGTCTGACATTCAGCCCCTCCAAGGTGCTGGGCTTTTTCCTCTGCCCAGGGCTCTCTCGGTGTAAACGGGAGGTTCCCACCTGTGTGATGTGACAGGAATGGTGGAATGAGACCCCCTCTGTGGATGTGTATCTCCCCAGCTCTCCTGGGTCATGTTCGTGGCTAAATCTGCCTTTAGAGATTTATACCTTTAGGATAAGGGATTTTTCTTCTTCAAAATGTAATCCTCATATTGGATAGAATGGCAACAGTCAGTTTTTGACACTTTAGTGACAATAAATCCATCAGCTCCGTGGTAGGGGATACCCTGAGTGGAGCAGACCCGAGTGGGCCCAGGAGGGTTCCAGGGACCATGAGGACCCTGCAACGGAGGGAGGAGACAGGAGCTCACAGGGGGAGGAGATGGGAGGGACGTCCTGCTATTTTGTATGTGCTGGCTCTAAGCTTAGCATTCGCTTATGCTGACTGATGGTAACATTCTGGGCCTTCTCTAGGAAAGCATGGTTTCCATACTGGGAAACTGATTGGAAACTAACTAGGCTGGAACCAATGAATATCTTGAAATAATATCCCATAAGCAGGACTTCCACCTGGTGTCCTGTGATGCTGGGAACTTTGAAAGGAAAACGGCAAGACAAGACAAAACACTCTCCCACTCCCCAAAACGAAATTTGTTGTTCTTCCTTCCTCCTTCTCTCCCTGCCTATCCGATGTGATGTAAAAACAGGGGATATAGGGTGAGGGACACATGGGAATTCTCTACCATCTTCACCATTTTTCTGTGTATCTAAAACTATTCTAAAATAAACTTCTAAAACAAATAACATTAAATTATATATGCTCAAATGTAAAGATTTCTAAAAGTTTGGGCAGTGAATAAAGCAAGGTATAAATGACTATTTATAGTATACTCCCGTTTTTATTAAAATTATATGTATGTCTATGCTAATTATATAGAATACAAAATATATGTAAAAGTCCTGAATAGGTGGACAAGAAACCGGGAGTCCAGTAGGAGGGACACTTCGTTTTCATGGTGTACGCATCTGCGTTTGAAATTTTATACGTCTCTGTCTATCTCTACATCCATATCTCTTTCTTTAACCACATACATACTTGTTTTATTTTTATAATAATAAAAAAATTATTTTTAAAGGTTGATAAGTTGTAAGATATCATCATGTTAATGGTGTTAGTGCGTGTTAAACAAACGGTTAATGTTTTCCGATCCATGGTTCTGACTTACTTTCACTTTCCAGTGCCACACTGGTTCCTTTTTATAACGTGGGCTGCTTGAGAGGGCCTCCCTTCCTCTCTCCCTCTTTACCTCCCTCCTTTTACTTTTTCCAGCTTTAACTTTTTGTTATGAAATTTTAAAGATAACACAAGTAGAGAACATGATATAATGAACTCTTAAGCACCCAAGGTTTTCACAGTTAACACATTATTAATGCATGACCAAGCTACCTCCACCCCCTCATGCATTTCCTCCTGCCATCACACAGTGAATTATTTTGAAACAAATTCTAGATATTGTGTAATTCCCTCTGTAAATATTTCAGTATGCATTTCTAACAGTTGACCGTTCTTAGAAACAAACCCCATTACCATATCTTAAATAATTAACATTAGTGTCTTCATACCACTGAATGTTCAGTGTTCAAGTTTTTCTGATTATATTGAAAAATTTTTTTTTTAATTTATTTGGTTGTTCTAATCATGATCCAAATAAGGGACCACACGTTGCATCTGTATAATATTGCTTAAAGTCTCTTATTCTACCTTTTTTCCCTTTTTACAATTTATTTGTTGTATAAACTGTATCTTTTGTCCTATAGAGGTTTTCACACTGAGAATTTTACTGATTGTGTGCTTGTGGTGCAGTTTAACACAAGTTGGCAATTATTTCTTGTTGCAAAAGATTGTACTTTTATACTTTTCCTTTTCCTAACCTATTATGTGATACAAAGAGGTAACTTTTTAATTTTAGACACTCAATGTGGAAAGAAACTTACAGTATCATGAACTATTATTATAAGTCATGTAAAAGGCGGGTCTAACTGGATCTCATCCACAGTTGTTTATCCTGAAGTATTAAAAGCTTTCTTAAAAATCATCATTCAGACCTCATTAAACACACTCCAAGCCATAAAGGGGGCAAATAACATCTTGTAGTAGGACTCTTAGGTTGTCATAACTATTATGAGAAAATAAAGACGGTGACTTGATGCATTCCTTCTACCTTTCAAGCTTGTTATTTGTAAGGGATGCAGTGTGCAAAACGGGCTACATTTTAGTTTCGAGATTGTTGTGAGGGAGTCCTGATAGAGCCCTTGTGAGTAAGACCTGGGTTAAATTCTACGGAGTTGGTGCTCAGTACATTTTAATTGAATGAATGAATGAATGAATCGCCAGTTAAATACATAAACTTGTAAAGTACTACTTTGGAATAGGAAAAAAAAAAGATCCTGAGACGGTAAGCACAAAATGAAACAAGTTCTCATTTTTGTGATAGAAAATTCTCACCAAGCTATGAAAAATTACAACACTAACACCTAGAGATTCTGCTTTATTAGCTTTTGTCCCTACTCACCTTTTTGTAATCTGAGTAAATATTTTTACAGTGAGCACACAGTTATGTTTCCTGTACTATAAAAATTAAAGCCAGTCTACAGTGGAAAATTTTAAAAATACGCCTATTAAAATGACTAACAAAAAAAAAAATAGTGGTACTGCCACCAGAAACTGTGATAGGTGTGTAGCGTTCGACCATTGTGGTGTTAATTTGCATTTCCCTGAGGTCTTGTGATGTTGAACATATTTCGTGTGCTTGTTTGCCAGCTGGCTGTCCTTCTTGGTGACATGTCTCATGTGTTTTGCCTATTTATAATTAAATTCTTTGCTTTTTTAAATGTTGAGTTTTGAGAGTTCTTTGTATATTTTAGGTACAAATTCTTTGAGGGATGTGTGATTCTCAAATATTTTTTTCCAGTCTGTAATTTGTCTTTTCAACTTCTTCACAGGTCTTCTGCAGAGCGAAGGGTTTTAGTTTTGGTGAGGTCCAATGTGTCACTTTTTTCTTACGTAGATTTTCCTTTTGGTATCGAGTCTAAGAACTTTTCGTCTAGTCCTAGGTCTCAAAGATTTTTCTCCTATATATGTTTTTTAAATTTTATGGTTTTACATTTACATTTAAATCTATGATCCATTCTGAGATAGTTTTTGTATAAGGTGCAGGGTGTATGTAGGTTGAGGTTCTTCTTTTGGCCTTGGATGTCTGATTGCCCCATAACACTGTTGAAAAAAAGGCTATCCTTTCTTTATTGAATTGTTTTCACACCTTTATCCATAATCAGTTGGGCATATTTGTATAGGTCTCTTCCTGGGTTTCCTGTTCTGTTTCATTGATCTGGGTACCTCCAGTAGTACCACACTATGTGCTAATACAGTGCTTGGTGCTAGAGTAGAGGTGTAAAAATAAAATACAAAGTCTTGTGGGACAGAATTTCAGAAGCGCATGTTGTTTCAAGTAATATTTTAGCTAATAGCAAAGAGGATAATATTTTTCCTCTGAAATAGTGCTGTACAAGTACAGTGAAATTGGAAATGACCTGAGATTTATTATTGCGAAAAGAACCACTAGGTCAAATGTATTTGAGAGCATAGGCTTTCGAGCAAGGCAGACCTGAGTTTGAAACCTAGCTCAGCCTTTTGGCCATTTGATTTTGGGCCAGTTGCTTCAATGAGATGGTAACATTACTGACTTCTTAGGATTATTGTGAAGATGAAAGGCAAACATGCGTAAAACACTTGTCACAGTGCCTGGCATGTGTCAATGCCCTGTACCATAGTTATTGTTAATTTAATCTCTTAACAGGGCTAAGGAAAAAAAAGACAAGGTAGATGGATAAATGGATGAAGGTCGAACCTGGGGTAGGAGTTGGGGGAGACAATATATTGAAATCAGAGCATGATTATTATTAGAGAACACGAGAATTTGGTTTTCAGAGCCCGGCAGTCTCTGTTCAGAAGCCTGTTTCCACAGAGAACAGTAGGGATCAGTTAGTTTAAATTTTTAATTCTGCTCTGCCTGGCTTCTTCCTTTATACTGGATAGAGTCATTAGGCCCGAGAAGTCATTAAAGTGTTTAATAAGGTTATTAAATTGAGTAACTGCTGCTGCAGCAGCAGTTTTCGTAGGAAATTCATATGATTCTGGGTCTGGAACTTGGAGCTGTCCTCTGTGGCTGACAGGCTGTCAACATTCCTTTGAAGGATGGTTGGTCGCCTCGTGAGGGATGCGTCTAATTAAGAGATTAGAGGTGAACCTTGGCTTCCTGGGTGTACTATTCGTAGCTGGAAGTATGGTGAAACTTCACTAATTTCTACTAATTGCAGGATGGGGGAGAGGGGGCCATCTGAATTATAGAATATTTTAAAATAAGTGTACTTTTATTACTTTCAAGTACATATTTTAACTCCAACTAAGCAAACAAATTGTTGTCTGGTACAAATCTTCGGGGACCCAAGTTATTGAAGCTATCAGAATGATTTTCAATTATTTCTATGTAAATAGGTGCTTCTGGAGTTCTTTAGGGTGCTCAGAAACAGTTGGTTCTCATAGATCTTAAACACTGCTGTTGCAGCTGTATGCTCTTAATTGGCACACCCTTAGAGGAAGGCGTTTGTTAGATGAAGATAAACTTTAGACCAGCTGCTAAATAACTTATTATTAATTCATAAAGTCCAAGAACTCAAGTGGATCAGGTTTTTATTTCAACTGAAGTTTGATCTTGTTTTTTTTTTTTTTCTGAAAGGCATTCATTCATTCCCTCAGACGTTCATTTATTCATAAAGTGATATTGACAGAATGCATTGGATATACTAGGCACTCAAGTCATACAAGGCAGCCTAAGCTATGCTAGAGGCGCTTAGCATCTAATAGAGGAGACTTATAGGTAAGGATGGTACAGCAAGGCATGGTGAGTAGGAGCAGTGCCCAAGACACCAGGGGCTCAGAGGAAGGTCAAACCTGTAAATTAGTCTGGAAGAATAGGAGGATTTCTAGAGGGATTCTGGAAAGATTTCCAGAGACAGAGTTGCATTTGGGAAAATGAACTGGAGTTAGCAGCAAATAATAGAGGGAAGATGAAGATGATGAAGAAAAAAGCAGAAAGTAGGATGGAGATAGCAGTCCAAGCAGAGAGAACAGCTCGTCCGAAGGCATGGAGGTGTGACATGGCCTGTTGCGTGTGGAAACTTAAGCTTAGCCTTTGGAGATCAGTGGAGTGAAAATCAAGAAAGGCTCAATTGTGCTAGCTAAGGAGTTTGAACTTGACCTTGAAAGTTATAGAGCAGGTTTTGAAGGATTTTCAGCAGGAAAATGATATCAGATGTATGCTTTGAAGCTGTCCTTATCTTAGTTTGGGGGATGAATTAGATAGATACAGGCCCAGAGATCAGTTCGTAGCCCTTGCGTTAGTGTTGTGCATGCAGCCCTTGCATCAGAGCTGTGGAGGAGGGAATAGAGTGTGGGTTCAAAGGAGGGTGAATCTGGGGGACTTAGTCAGTGTTGGTTTGGGAGGCAAGTCATAAAAGTTTGGGTAACTGGGTTTCTGGCGGGGGTTGTTGGGGATGAGATGAGGAGCAGGGTGAGGTAGGAAGGGTGTGAACTCTGTGTGCTCATGGGACTTCCAAGTGGAGCCACCTAGGCAAGACGGTGGATGTGTGGAGAGAGGCTCGGGCTGGGCTGGAGATGGCATCACCAGCTCATGCTGCAGGCTTGGAACCATATGTGTGGATGAGGTCACCATGGAATCGCAACAGGATGTGAAGAATGGCAGCTGGGGATGGCTGTTGGGGCCACAGCAACATTTAAAAGAAGGAGAAGAAAGAAAGTTCACCATGCACAAAAGAATAGTGATATTTTGCACTCCAACTAAGTTAAAGATTTTCAGGATTAAAAAAATGTTTGGAGTTTTAGTGCCGAAGTTACTTTGAATGTGCATTTAAAATGCATCGCTGTGTTCTTTGAAGACATTTTTTCCCCCCAGCATGGTTTTAGAATGTGTATTCAACCTCCCCTTCCCTAAGAAGATTAAAGATTAGACTTAATGAGTAATAAGAATGGTAGAGTCTGAGAAGTCCCACCCACTGAGATGAAGAAAAGAGATTCTTCACTAATTTGTCGTTATGCTGTCTGTTCCTTTTACAGATATTATGAAGGGCTTGTTCTGAGCAAGTGCAGTGAAATCTGTAGGTCACTCTGCCTTTCACTGAAAATATACAGTGTTAGAATGTTCACTTTTGGGTTCTTAGTATTTTGCATTGAAAAGAAGGTATACCGTCGGTTTAGCTTTTCTTAATTGCTTATTGCCAGTGTCTGTGACAAGACCTCAGTGCTTTGGGTTCCTTTTCTAAATAATACTTCATACTCACGTGGCACTTAATGAAAAATTTCCCAGTGTTTTCACCAGTACTTTATAATTTGATTTTCCTAATAAACAGCTGAGAAAGGTTGGACAGGCATTATTCCAACACTTTCCAGATGTGGAAACAAAGGCTCAGTGAATAAGTTCATAATTAAGGAAGCGGGTGAGCCAAAATTTTCCCCTAGTCTTGTGACCATAATTTTATTGCTCTTTCCGTGAAAAGGGACGTGTTACTTAAAGCTTATGTGTTAGCAACTGGGCAATAGCAAATGAATAGGGAGAAAAAAATGCCCTATTTTTTTCAGAATGATTTTTCGTTACTATCATTGTTGCTTAATAATATGTTGAGTGGTCGAGGGGTATGTGATGCTGTAGTAACTGTAGGTTTTATAGTTTTTAGTTCAGACATACATACATATGTATGTGTGTGTGTGTGTATGCACACACACACACACACACACACACATATATATTTTAAATTATAAGTTTGTAGCAGGTTGACAGATGTGTTTTCCTGTCTTTTCATTTTCATTTAATCTGTGTCATGGCCCACTGGTTCAGTAACAGGTGCATGTCTTCTGTTAACATGGAACATTGGAAATATTTAATTTCCCTTTTGGTATATTTAAGAACTTCTGCCTTTCCAGTGGAAAAGTGGAGCTGCCAGCACCCTGTGAGGGAGCGTGGCTTACATGTGACCTGATGACTAGGAGCCTTCTGGCTCACAGCGGGACAGGATAACCTCCTCGGTCGTTGGCAACGCCCTGCCTTGCTCAGGGAGTAGGCTTGGCTTCCCTCTTCATTAGGCACACTGCCCAGGGCCCAATTGTTTGCAGGGGACCTTGAAAATTATATATATATATAAATTTTAAATCAGAAAAACAAAATAAACTTTTAGGTCAAAGAAAAGGTATTAATATATAATAGTTCTATATTCATCTTTATGTTGGTGCAGTTGTTAAGTATGATTTTTAGTTAGATTTTTTTTTTTTTCTTGTGGAGGAAAAGGCCCATTGAAGGCAAAAGTGCCCAGGGCTCATAAAAGTTAGAAGGCAGTCATAAGGGTGTGTAGGGTCCTGAGGGACACATGTGGTTTGCTCTGGACTCTGTTCTTCTCTCTGTCTCTTTCTAACCTATTTGTTATATTTATCAATTGATCGATGATTGATTCATTCCTCCTAAGAAGTAAGTATGAAAAATACTACAGGAAAATGTGTGCGCGCACACACACACACACACACACACACACACACACAAGATTGAGGACACAAACACACACACATACACACAAGATTTAGGACATGCACACACACACATACACATACACATACACACACACACGAGATCGAGGACATACATACACATACACATGAGATTGAGGACACACACACACACACACACACACACACACATGAGAGTGACGTGAAATGTGTACAGACTAAGGACAGGGTGCCTGGGCTTTGTTTCAGTTTCCACCTCTGAGCAGGATTTGCTTTATACCCGACCCATTCCTGCTATGCCTCTTTGAATTTAGAATGTGCTTTTAAGAAATAATAGCCTCTAATTAATTAAAAAAACATAGCCAAAACATTTAGAGCATTGCTATGTCATTATTTTCTTTTTATTGCCTCTCTGTCTTCTAAAGGATTTTAAAAATATATAATAAAAAAATTTTAAAATAAGATTTTCTGAAACAATAACTCACAAACCGTATCTACTGAGGACAAACAGTGGGACATTGGTCTCAAATTCAAGAACAAAGTGTATGTTGTCTTAAGACGTGAAACTTGATAGGTGACAAAAGTTATTTTCAGAGAACACGAGCTGATTTTTCTACTTTTAAAAAATCCTCTGCTTAAAATTCTATTTTTTTTTATTACCTGTATAAGAGAATGGAGGTACTCTGTCCAGAAAACCCCAAGATTTTTCTTCTGCTTCTGCTTCTGCTCTAGAGTGTTTATAGCCTGCCTCTCAGATGTGCCAAAGTAGTAAGAAATGACTAAGATTTCAGCCTTGAAGGCTCCTTATTTCAAACAGAAAGTTAAAATATTTGAAATTAAATTTAGTTAGCAAATTTATAATCACCAAGAGAATAAATATATTTTAAAGTTTACCATACCAAAGGTAATATTTTTTTACTGTACACATTCTGATATTTTCAAACTAATCGTATTCTCATGAAGCTAGGGTGTATACACTAAGACATTTTCAACTCTCATTGCTTGCTCTTCGCCTGGCCTTTGCTACTCTTTCTTATTTGTGTCCTAGGAAATGATTTGTCAGGCAGAGTTTGTACTTTTAATTTAGAGAGGTGAAGAAAGTAAGAAATGACTTTTAAAATTTGAGAAAAATGTGAACCTTTTTATATGATTGAGAATTAATAATCACTCATAGAGTATACTTTCTTATTGTCTTCGCATAACCTGTAAAGCTCTCCAAAAGTGCTATAATGTTTATAGCTTGGTTTTGCATTCTTGTAAAAATTCCATATGTTGTAAAAGTGGGTTTTTTGGACTTCCTATGGTTCCTGAATCATTAACTTTACTTCTTGTTTTTCTAAAGGATCACAGTCACATTGGTTAAAAATCATTTCAGTTTCGTTTTGGTGCGGTCATATCTCTTGGCTCTTTCAGTCCTGACTTGCAATTCTGAAACACACTTCTTTGTTTATGATGCCCTTACAGGAATTTGTAAGTGTCTGGGTTCGAGACCCGAGGATTCAGAAAGAGGACTTTTGGCATTCTTATATTGACTATGAGATATGTATTCATGTAAGTATGTAGTTGGTCATAGAAATTATACTAATTTTTAGTGGCATATGTTTGATGGGATACTGTGATATACTTAAAATTGAAATTTGTAATGTTTTCCTAATTAAAAGAACTGAATTTTAATGATTACAACTAATGCTTGTGTTAATGGAAGTAGTAAGATGGTTTCTAAAGTTGAAGAATTACTGATTTGAATTCCCTGTTGTACCTTTGTTAATATTTTAATGTTTATTGCTTTCATGTATAAAGATGTGACGATGTGTAAAATTCACAGTTAAAGGATATTTATATCTCATTAATAGTATTTCTTTATGACCTTAATAGCATATTTCTAAGTAACATATTACCTGATAAGTCTTAAGTTTCAGAGGATATAGTGTTTTCTGGAGAAGAGATATATAGTGTTTTGTAAGTAGAATAAGATAGTAGCAATGAATATGTGCCATTATTTTGCCTTAGTCTAGATTCTGAGTAATTGACCTAAGTATATAACTAGAAATTATGTACTTTATTTGGAAATAATACTATATCATAATCCCTTGAACAGAGTCATGTGGTCTGTGTAGTGTGTGGCCTTCCATGATCATGTTGAACAAGGGTCAGCAAACTTTTTCTGTAAAGGACCAGGTAGTAAATGTCTTTGGCTCTGTGGGCCATACAGTCATTCTTAAAACTACTCAATTCAACTCTTGTAGGTGAAAGCAGCCATAAAACAATACATAAATGAAAGAGTGTAACTGTGTTCCAATAAAACTGTATTTGTGAAGACAAATGGTGGGCCATATTTGGCTCACATGTTAGTTTTTTAGCCCTGATCACGAAGATAGTCACTTTTCCCATCTAATTTCATCCAGGCTTTTTTTGGGAACGTAGAAACAGGCTCAGGATTTATCTGTGATGACAGAGCACAAGTGAAGTAAAATTTAGCCACTTTTAATCTTCCCATTGTAAGTACCTAAATTGGTGTATTATTGGGCACCAAATCACCAGCCATAAAGCTTTTACTTTTTTCTTTTTTCTTCCTTTTTTTCTTTCAAGTTTCCCAGTTTAGACAATAAACAAAGTAAAAAATCAGAATTGCTTTTTTGATGATTGTGTTTAAGCCATTGCCAGGGTATGCCTTGTGTTTGATTTTGTTTTGGTTTTTTTATTCATGAGGTCATACCAGATGTGCATTCTGTGTCGAAAATTATAATACGAGTATATAAAGCTAAGCATTTGAAAGTGAAATGAAATTCCTTAGTTGCTGTTTAACTTTCTCAAAAAAGTTTGTGGGTTCTTCCCACATATATTATGGTATATAAATAGCATGATATGAACTTAGAAATGTCTATCTTGAGCCAGAAATGATGGTTTCCACAAATATTTGGTGGTGTCTGGCAGTTAAATGCTAATAAATTGACAATGACTGAATCTTTCTGGCTTGGCAGATAGCAGAAACAAGCAAATGGATTTAGAGGAACTAATAAATTAGTGATCTAGGTGTAGTCTGATTCTGAAGAGGCTTCCACCTGTTGTTCTATAATTAGGAATGGATGTGGGGACTGGAGAGTTCCAGTTAGCCTCCCTTGGATGCTATATCCATAGAGCTTTGCAGGTAGAGGAGCTGCTGTTTAACTGTTTAAATTAAACGCAAGGGAAATGTTGTCAGGAGACGCTGAAATATTTGCATTTACTTGTGGCTTTAAACTAATGGACCGTAGAGGTGGGACCCTCGTATGTCCTCTCCTGAACTTGTCTAGCATGTGAAAGACTTATAAATAGACCTTTGTCTGGTGTGGGCACCAGATGGATCTCTAGCTATTGACATCCCCAGTGATATTCCGAGTAGAGAAATACATGAAAGGGAGTTGACGTACACCCATGCTGTACCTGAGGCATTGGAGTCCGTGGAGTGGCCTGGTATTCTCTGGGGAGGCAGCATTGAGAGTATACCTGCCCAAGCCTTGTTAGGGCACTAATTCTGGTGTAAACGGCCTGTTGTCTTAGTCCCCAAGGATCACTGTAGAGCGAGGCCCTGGTGTGCTTTGAAAGCCACATACAGAATGTTATTGTGCCATAAACTCCATCCAGCATGTTTTGCTGCCATATCGTCAAAGGCGATGGGATCTAAGACCAACAGCTACTTTGAGGGCAAGTCTCTTAACCTCTTCTCACCCCGAGGTTTTCTGAGGGATACCAGGAGCCACACCATACATTTTGTGGGAACAGTTTAAGAACTAACGTACACAATCACTTATATTTCCCAAGGAAAACAACTGCTGAGTGCTTATTAAATCATAGAATAATAATTTTTGAAATAATATCAATCTTGGGGGTAAAAGTTTCTCACTTGGCAATGTAAAGACTATGAAATAGAAATTCGAAATAAATATAGAGACTAGAGATCTTACAAATCCAATAGACCAATATTTGCCAATCTCTTGTGTTACGCAAAGGAGAAGCATTCCCATTTTGCTTAGGATGGGGACTCTGTAGGTGACTTTTTCCAATGTCTGCCTTAGGGTAGCTGGAAGGAAACCAACATCTAGTAACTAATAACAATGTTAATAGATAACATCTTCCAAGTGTTTCTTATCAGTCTTCACAACCATCTTGTGAAATAAGAAGGTACCGTTTCATCTCCATTTTACCATTTAGGAAACTGGAGTTTAAGTGACTTGTCCTATAACGGAGCCAGGACTGGAATTTGGGCCCCCCATGCGGATGCCCTGTCCCATCCTCTCTAATTCGATCACACTCCTGTGCACATCTAGGAGAGGAGGGAAGTGCTGTCCTCTTGTTTAAAAGTGATTTCCTGGTGATTTGTGTGATCTGTAGTGGTGGCCTATCAAGGATTGAGTGTGAGTGATGTCCCGTCAAGGGCCAGGAGATGTCCCTAATCCCCAAGGCCTCTCCCCTTAACAGGGGACAGATGGAAAGTGGTAAAATGCAGTGGATGACCTTGAGTTCTTATTGGTTATTTATGCTTCAGGATTTGTTCAATTTCTATGATTTGTCGTTGAAAGCAGTGCTAATAGGTGAGCAGGAGGCTACGTCAGGACTTAGGGAATGCCATGTCATGCCTTGCCCCTGGATGGTACTGCTTATTCGTCACCCCAGCTGTCATCGGGACAGTTATATTGGTGGATTATGTGTAAGATTTGAGTCTGGCATAAATACAAATATATTTTTGTTTTTCTCAGTCCTATTTAAAAAAATTGAGAGGGGCCACATAGTGAGTTATAGATATAAGAAAAGCATTTTTCCTCAAACGAGGCTTATATTTTTCTTTAAACAGACCAATAGCATGTGTTTTACGATGAAAACATCCTGTGTACGAAGAAGATACAGAGAATTCGTGTGGCTGAGGCAGAGACTCCAGAGTAATGCATTGCTGATGTAAGTGATTTAAAGAGTGATTTATTATATTCAGTATTTAGAAATTTGGTATGCATAAGACTTATAGGAATATAAAGTATGAAGTATTTTCTAGGTATTCTTCTTGATTGCAGTATATAGCTTTAGTTAGTTTTGTGGCTACAGCATCTTAATTCAAAATTTATCACTTGAATTCCACCAACTTTTATGAGTATGGACCATGAAAGGCCTCAGAAATGGTTAAAGATGGGTTTTTCTTTAACTTTCTCATACCCTTCTAATACAACCATTTATGTAATATATAATTATTGTGTGATAATTATCATGCCTAATTTGCTTTCACTTTGAGATATTTCTGTAACTAAACCACCTTGATTCGATGATCACAAAAATTCTTTTCTATCCCCTAAGACAACTGCCAGAACTTCCATCGAAAAACCTCTTTTTCAACATGAACAATCGCCAGCACGTAGACCAACGGCGTCAGGGTTTGGAAGATTTCCTCAGAAAGTAAGTGTGCGGAAACTCTCTGTGGCCTCACAGGAGGTGTGAGACAAGTGCTTTGCGAAAGTCCAGTGTCCGTGATCAGGTAGAGGAGAACTTAACTGTCTTTGAAATGCTAATCATGTGCTCGGGAGAGCTCAGTAGTTCATTTTCTATATTAGAGCACCATCTTGTGGCTCACATCATAGGGTGCATATTTGGGACCAAATCTAGGAAGAAAACAATGAGCTAATTGAGTCAGATAATAAATATGTGGCCCCTTAAGCTGTAAAGCAGAGGCAAATTACTTGGGAGTTTAGCTGACAAAAGTAAAATATGCCAGGAAACAGATGTGCCTTATTAAAAAGGCGCTTCTTAAAAACTGTCTTTATTTACAACATTTAGGAGCGACAGATGCAAATCAGCTCTGCAATGGGCTGCTAATATCCTCTGGGCTCCTCTGAATGAATAGTTTGCTCTTTGGAGGGAATGTTCATAAGGGAGCATTTATTGGTGTTTGCTAGTCTCTGTGGCTTGTTGACTCTGGATTGCTTGGTAAAGGTAGGTCCTACAGTTACATAACGTGAATTCATGCTACTATAATTTCTCTTTTTTCCCCACTCTGGAATGCTGGGATTCTCATCCTGTGGGATAGCACATTGGTTTGCACAGAGACTCTGAGGCTGGACTGCCTGGGTTCAAATTCTGGTTCTGCTCCTTATTAGCTGGGGGCTTGGCCAAATCTTTTACCTCCTCTGTGCATGTGTATTCCCATCTGTAAAATGGAGTTAATAATAGTACCTACTTATAAAGTTGTTGAGAGGATTAAATGAGTTAACAAAGGTAAAGCACTCACCACAGTCTGGCATATAATGTGAGATTTCTAAGTATTTGTTTAAATGCACTTAGAAATGAAATACCTTTGAGCTAATTTTTATAACTTCCTTATTTTCTTATCTAATTTTTCTAGAAAAGAAAATAGTGAGTCATATGACTACTAGTTAGTGCCAGAGCCCAGTCATCTGAGCTCTCTTTTTCTACTAGCTTTAAGATCTGAAGTAATCTCATTTTCAGTTTACGACCTGGACCGTAGAGCTAGCCTGAAATAATATACCGCCTTCTCTCCATATGGCTCACTCATCAAGGGTTTGGTTATTAAGTATGCACATGAATATTAATATTTATTTCTATTAAATTGATATACTGCCTTTCCTTTGAAGGGGTCAAGGAGATGTACAGAAATATCCACGATTATAATTGAGGGAGGGCCAGAAAAGAAAAAGAAGCCAGAGGAATAAAAATGACACAAGACCAGAAGAATGGAGGAACTGAGCCACGTCCTGGGAAAGCATTGCTGGGGTAGTCCCTTGGGTGTCAGAGGCATGATAGAACAAAGGCCCGGTCAAGTTTTTTCTGCCCTTTTGGAGACAGCTTCGATTTTAATTGTTGTGTGAATGAGACCCAGGTGGCTGATGGTCCCTGCAGTCTGAGTTTGCAGTGTGGCCTGTCGGTCCAGATGCTTTCGGATGCTGCACACTGGCCATCGCCAGTGAGGCCTGGATAGGGACAGCCAAATCCCGCAGTCTCCATCAGCATTGAGGAGCTGCCTGTCTTGCACAGAGAGGTCTCCTTATTTCACATCAAAGGACAGTACGTATCTCTGTATTTATGTTGCCCGTTAAGCGCAGGATGTGTTTTTGACCAGGAATTACTTCGCTGTTTTGAACATGACCTTTCCTTCCTACAAAATTAATGACTTGAGTGCCATTTGGACACAGCGGGGTTATGCTTGCATTTGGTTATTTTTTGCATACTCTGTCACTTGGCTGTCTGCTGACTGAATGTGACGCAGACGTCCTAGTGGAAAGTGTCCTGGATCGAGAACTTGAGGAGCTGGGTTCCAGGTCTCCCATGAATCTTGGCTTCTAATTTTTTTTTTTGGAAAAGCCACTTAATTCTTTTGAGCTTTGGTTTGCTATTAAGAGCGTGATAATGTTACCTATGCGTTTTCGACCTTACCGAGTGGTTGTGTCATTCAAAGGCAAATCTATTAGGTGACTGCGCTAGGCCAGGCTGGGTACCGGGGAAACAGGACTGTACAAAATGGACACAAAGCCTTGTTGTCCTGCAGTTTCCATTCTAGTGGAGAAGCATTAAGTATATGTCAGGGGCTGGCTAGATTCATTAAAGTTGGGTCTGGGTTTTCATCCAGAAGTCAAATCATAGAAGAGACACTAAGTTCCCTTGTAATGTGACTTGTTCCACTTACTACGTGAGCTTGGTCTCCAAGCCGATGGTGCGTCTGTGTGCTTTGGACCTGAAGGAAGTGAGGAGTCTAGTACCACGTGGTTGGATTTGGCCTTGGCCTGAATGAGCTGAAGGCTGTGCTCCCTCCTCTCCTCTCGTATCCTCTGGATCCTGAGGCCTGTTCTTTGTCCCATTTGTGGAGAAGTAGCAATCTTCCATGTCTTTGCCCTGGTGTCCCCCCAGCCCAGGCCCATTTTGGGAAATTGGATGCAACGTACAACGTGCCCATCTAGGGACTGCGTCCTGATCCCAGCTTGATGTCCCCTGAGGTTCCATCGGTGAGCCATTACATACGGCCACCATCAGTAGCCTGTACCTTGTTTGTTTGTAGAACACTTTACACACTTGAGAGGGAAGACGCCACAGCATTAAATATGAACTATGCTTGTGTGGCAGGTTTTTAGCATGTGTTTTAAAAATCTGGATTTTATGTGAAGTTTTGAAGTTCTGAAACAAGAGCACTTGATATGTTCAGACCCTTTGAAACCAAAATGCTGCTGTCTCTGGGCATATGTGTGTGTATGTAATATAAATATAACATTTAAAAAAATTTTAAGGTCATTTGTGAATAATATATATTTAATAATACATATATGTAAATAATATATATTATTTATATATTATTAAATTATTATATATAAATTATTATATATTATAAATAATATATATTATTATAATATATAAATATATATTTAATAGCAAAGTATATATCCAGCCAATCTTCACAGAATTAGAAAGTCGTTCCTTTGACTAAGTGCCAAAAAGAATAATTTGTACCATTTATTGAACACTTGCTCTATATTTAGCTTTTTACATGTTTTATCTCAATACCTGCAATAATATCAGGAGTTGGGCATCATCTTATAGACAAAGAAATTGTAGGAAAAGTAGAGGCACTATATTAATCCCAGGAACTAGTAAGTTTATAATTAGCAGAACTCTGTGATTGACATTTATTATTATTATTATTTTTTAGAGTCAACGGGAAAGTTTACTAGAAAAGGGGCGACACTCCACAGACAGAACGTGGTCTCCTCTCAGAGGCAGAGAGTGAGAGGAACCCTATGTCATTTTGAAAACATATTCATTTTTCTTTTTTCTTGGCTATACTCTCCCTTTTGGATCCTTCCCCTAAATTATAAATATAATTAATTTACAGATTAATTATAAATTGTAAGTCACTTCTATTAGTAGTTAGGGAAAAAGCAAGTTATGGACTAAAATTATAAACTCTTCATAAAACTCCAACTATGAAAATAGCATTCCTACTAATTTTTTACATTTGATTGATATCACAAATGGGAGTTGGCTTTTTCTCCTTTAATATAACTACATCAATATAACTACATTTGCCATACAGTGTAGACTTTTGTATTACAGTTCTGCATTTCTTAACGATTTAAGGAATGTTATCTTTTTTTTTTACAAAGGATACCATGAAAACACTACAGCTAGTTTTACACACACACACACACACACACACACACACACACACACACACACACACACACATTTTGTCTTTGTGTTCAATAGAGGGCACCACAGCACAGTTCATGAATGTCTTCAGTGAAGATTTGTAGGTTTTATTTTTTTCTCATGGTAAGAGGTAAACAAGCTGAATTACATTTTTTTTTTCCTACATCAAATTGCTAACCTTTCACATGCTGTCCAGATGTGTACATAGATATCACTATATTGGGTACAGTAGACCCAGAGTGTCCTTGGTTAGCATTAAATGTTTTTGCATAGCTATATATTGTTCTCAACTGAACCAATATATAATACACCTAATAAAATCATATTGAGGAAAACCAGATTTTTCAACTGTATGCAATTCAAGCAAAAAAACAGCTTTGCTTTGTTTAAAGTTGCTACGGGGAAAGGAATAACTTGACTCATATTGTAAATATCTTTTCACAAATTCCTTTAAAATTCTAGAGGCTCTGTTGTGTTCCTTTTATAAAGGCTTGAAGATTGTATACATCTATTTTTATGGAGGCTTATAAAGATGACATTTTATTGACTGTTTTACAAAGTACTCTATATTAAGTTTGAAGTTGATTTACTGCTATTAGGTTTGTGGAAAATGTGGCACAAATATGACTAAGGTAAAAATAGAATTTAATATTGTGATGACGGCAGTCACAGCACTCTCTGACATATATTAAACTAGATATTACTTAAAATGGACTAGTTGAGCTCTGAATCGATGGGAAAATACTCTCCAAATTCTGTATTTTTAATTTTGGAATGAAATAGCTGCCTAAAAATAAAAATCAAATACATTAAAAATTATTTTTACCTATTTAAAACTCATACCAATGAAGAATGGTGGCATAAATTTAGCCAGCTATAGATTGAGGGAATTCAAAAAACCAGAACCGTGCCTAAGCAGATGTACCATTTTTCAATTCTAGGTCTGCGTGGGTCGTCAGGTGTTCCTGCCCCAGACACACCTTTCTCCCACTTCAGAACTGTGGGCTGGGTGTGCCCAGCTCCCTCTTGCTTTTCACCTGCATGTCCTCCAGATGGCAGTATTAAGCAGAAAAGAAAACATGGGGAAATAATGAGTCTAATGTACAGTAAAATTGGAAATTGAATTATAGCTCAAGAAAAAAAGACAGTAGCCTTGAGGTCCCGATCAGCCTGGACTCTGATCACTTTTGTTTGCTGTACCCATGTGTTAGGTTACTAGCAAGTTAATAACCGCGCGTGAGCAGTTCAAGGCTCAGTAGAATTGCTTTGGACATGAAATAAAACTAAAATGAATTTGTGTCCAATATCATTGGCATTAGTGCTCATTACTTTTGTGGTGTAATGCCTTGAACCATCTAAAATCAATTTTAAAGATTACCCATTATTTTATAAAGAAAATAAAACACATTTCCAACAGAAACAAAGCAGTAAGTATAATCCTATGAACAGTTACTTATACCATGGCTGGCAGGAAACCACTGACAGAAGGACACAGGAAACACTCCGTTCAAACTTCACAGTGAATGCAAGTTAATATTAATGGGTTGTTGCCCTATAAATCTTCTCTTGATCTGAAGTATTTAAAACAAGAGTGGTAAACATTCATAAATGTAGAAAATAAATCTCAAGAAGTAGTAATAGGGGTGTACTTCTTGTATTTGGGAAATTAATCTTTACCATGTGACAGGGTCATCTAGGATAACCCATGGCAGGCGACATGGGGGGAAAGGAAGTATTCAGAAGCTTTGCTTGAGATTTTGCCTTTTATACAGCACAAAGGTTTTCCTTTCTTTTCGTAAGCCAGTAAAGAATATTTTCTCAAACTACATTTGTAAGCCTCCTGAAGCAAAAGGGGACAGCTAGATTTGGGTGTGGATACTGCACTTTTAGACGTTTGCCTTTTTGGAAAAAAAGTAATTATTTTGAAGAGAAGGAAATATTCTAATGACCTTGGATTTTAAGTAAATTGATATGAATGGCCAAAAGAGATTTACTTTTCTAATTGTTAAAAAATGCAAAATACAAGGTAAGGTTCATTTGGTCTGAAGTACTTAATCTCTTTTTCATAACTTACTACATGAAAAATCCCAGGTTGGGCAAAATTATACTTGGGTTTTAGAGTTTTAGTTTTTTCCCCCTATATCTGGTCTTAGTATCTTGTTCTATCATTATTTAACTACAAATAGTAACTACATTTCATACAAAAATGTTAAAAAGATAAAGAGTTTTTATATGTAAATATAAGGGTGTAATTTGACTCAATTTCCTGTTCTAAGACATGCATTTCAGAAAAAAAACACATTAATAATAGGAATTTGAGCATGTATAGATTTTGTTTCAGGGTAGTTTTTACTCCTTCCTGTAGTTCTGAGGCACTATTTGAAATCTGTACTTTCTTTGTAAACTTTGATCTCGAATGTGGGAAGGCTAGTATGTACTTATTACAAAATTATCCTATTTTAATTATATATATGGTAAAATTGGCTGGAAGCTGTTTTATTTGGCGGCTGATTTTAATAACATAGAATTATGCAGTGCCACTGAAGATTTTGGAGAAATTTCTAGTTAATCTTAGGTATTCAAAAAAAGCCACCTCTCAACTGAGCCCTTGTAAACTTGTGCATAAATGTACTTGTAAAGTTTTTTTTCAATAAAGAAATGCATTGACTTTTTAATAGAATTTTTAATAGTAGTTGAAAGTTTTTGATGTTTCCTGACAGCCTCGCCAATAAAGATCACAGAATTGACATGCTGGTTGGCAGTCAATTTTTTTTTTTTAAGTAGAATAAATTTCTATGACTACATAAGCAAAATATTTCCATAATTAATCCACATGGCAAAAACAGATGGTTAAATTGAAGAAATGTCCTTGAAGTTATTCTTTTAACAGATGTTCTTAACTATTAGCTTCATGTTTTTACTCACCTAAATTTCCAAATAATTGAATAAAAGTTAACATATGCTTTCATCCCTTTAATAGGCAGAGTCCATAATTGATGCAAAGTTTGCCATATATTAGACAAATTACTTTGGTGGCACATTTCTAATGTTTTTCTCTCTTCTACCCTATAATTTTGTCCATCTCTGTTCACTGATGACTTCTGTTTTTCTTTTACTTAGGGTCCTACAGAATGCACTTCTGCTTTCAGATAGCCGCCTTCACCTCTTCTTACAGAGCCATCTGAATTCAGAGGACATCGAGGCATGCGTTTCTGGGCAGACTAAGTACTCCGTAGAAGAAGCAATTCACAAGTTTGCCTTGATGAACAGACGTTTCCCTGAAGAAGATGAAGAAGGAAAAAAGGAAAACGACATAGATTACGATTCAGAAAGGTATTTCCTTGCGTTACAATTTAATATATGTGTATTTATATAACACATAGTGCACATATACATGTGTATGGATATATACATTCATTTCACTTTTTGTTGATGTAATACTAAGATAATGAAAAAATTAATTGACTGAGATTTTATTGAGCTGTGACAGCTCATCATAGTAGTCTTCACACACACCTCCACACTGAATTAATGAATGCAGTAGAAATTCAATTATCTGCATTCTGATTATGTGACTTTCATTTAGTCAGACTTGAATTATTCGCGTTTAAATTATCTAGCTAAAAAAATATCCAACTGCACTCCAAATGGCTAATTAAAAGTCCAAATTTCCTGTCTCTCTTTGTGACTGGAGATAATTAAAGTTCTCCTCTGTTACTCAGGCTTTGAGTGTGTTGTGAAAACCAATTTCCTCTTTTTATTATTTTCCCCCTCTCTTCTTTTCCAGTTCATCCTCCGGGTTTGGACATAGTAGCGATGACAGCAGTTCACATGGATGTAAAACGAGTACAGCTCCGCAGGAATCCTGAAAAATAATTCTAATGTTACCATTTTAGGAATAGCCAATTATGTCCAGTCATAGAGAAGAAAGCTTGCTAATGATGTATTCTTACCTAAAGCTCACTGTCATGATATTAGGTATTTAAATTCCTCAAGATGTTGGGTTGTTTATTAGTGGTATTTTTGTGTTGTCGTATTTTGGCTAACTGTCTGTAAAAAGCTAAAAGCCTGTGAATGCAACACTCTCCTCTATAGGCAAACATCATTATGGTAAAATAAGACCCTGCCCTCAGATGAAATGATTTGTTATGTTCAAAAAGACTTAATTGGTTTTGTTGAATTTGAAAGATATATGGTAAATAGGGAGCATTTAAAATCCAGAGAGAGCATTCTTTCTGGCATCGTTTGGGGCAGTGTCACCGTAAACACAGCATGTATGAGCTTAACCACTACGAAGACTGACAGCGTGGACTACTGCCTCGGTCAGCCATGCAGCTGATAGTATATGGGTACCTCCTCTGCACTGAGAAAACACTGCTTTTTTGGGTGTTTGATTGAAATATTTTAAGAATGTTTAACCTTTCTATCCTATTGCACACGTAGATGGGAAATGTATCTTACGAATAGAGACATGTTAAAATAATGTTTACATCTTAGAAAACAACAGGAATAGTGCTAGTAATTTTGCTTATATTTGCAATACATAGATTCAGAAATACAGTTCCATTGTCCATAATCAGCTTCAACACATGGTTCCTGGAAATAAATAATTTGTTTTCATTATCACTGTGTAATTAGAATTATAGGTTAATGATTTATTTTCTGACTAAATGTGCCATTTCTTATCACTAGATAACTTTCAGTATCAGAGGTGGCTGTTACTTATCTTTAAGTTAGAAGTAGGATTTTACAAAAATTAATAAATTCAATTTTACCAATAAGTATTCTCATAATTTAGAAAAGGATATCAACTTGCTAATTTCAGAATTAATTATTCATTCTTTTTTAAAAAGCCCTTTTTTTTCAGGCATCTGCCAGAGAATTGTTATAATTTAACAAAATCTTTTTTCAGGGGCCCAAAGAGAAAGTATCTTAGATAAACTACATTGCACTTCAAATTTCAGATGAAGCAGTGTTTTCTTGAGATAATTATCTAAGTTTCTGTCTTGTTGAATGGTATAAAATATCGCTGAAACTAAAAGGAAGATATTTTTACATAACTGGAATAACTTGTTGCTTTAATTAAATGTTACCTTACCTCATTTTATTTGAACTATTTTAAAAGTTATCGTATTATTGAAAAGTCTATGAAATGCTTGTAACTAAATAAAGCAACAAAAAAAAATTTAATTTAGGGTAGAAATGATTTCTGTAATTTCTCTTTTTTTGTTTGGTTTAAAATATTATTGAACTTTTGTAAGTATTTTGATTTAATATACATTGGGTCTTATTACTCTATCATCTAGGACGCATTTTAATACAGAAAAAAAAGAGATTTGGTAGTTTCTTTTTGTCTCACTGACATGTAAAGTTTTGCCATCTAGTCATTTAAGAGCAATCTCCAGCTCCTCGGCAATATGTATTTGAATTTCACATTTCTGTTTTTCAGCAGTTTTGAAAAGCATGAAATATGCCACCGATTGTCATATTATTTTTAGATGATGTAACAAGCCACCAAAATGGGTATGAAGTAATGCCTAATATTGTGGTATGTAAACTTCACAAGATCATTGTTTTCACATTAAACATGAAAAAAAATCAACTTTAGTTTGTTGGATCACTTATTTTATATGAGAATATAGTTCTTCTGACTTAGACCGAAAATCAGTGTGTTTTGAATGATTGATAATTTTAAGAAAGAAAGTAGGTAAAATTTCCTTTAATATTCACTCTAGTTGTATACATTCGAAGCTTTTAGCCTGTGTTTGGTTGTTTTGATATCTAAGCACTGGCTCGTTAAAACAGATATCCAGTAGCTGAGATATTTAGATGAATTTCAGCCCCCAGTAGCTTTCTTGCTTTGTTCAAATCTCTTATTTTTCTCTGGCATATTTTTATAAGGCTTTCTTTAGGAAAAGAAAATAATTACTTAAGTAACTAAATAGAATAGATGTTTATTTAAACTATTTTTAATGTAACATACATTTAAAAAATTCTAATCCTAAATGTTTTAGGATTTATATACATCAAAGCTGTATTTCCCTGGCTAATTCTAAAAGTGTAAACTACTTGCCTATAAAGCCAGTTTATGTGTTTTGAGAGCTGGTTTTTAAATAACCCAAAAGTGTCAATGACAAAAGTCAACAACCTGTTACTTAGGGCTTCTTTTAAAGTCACACTTGGAAGGTGATTTAAATTCTAGTTAAAATTCAAGTTTTAAAAATTACTAAGGAAAATCAGTAATGTTTATCTTTAAGTAGTTAGGTCCCTTCAGATATTAAGTATCTTGCAGGAGCTTTTCAAACCTAGTCCACATTTTATTGAATAATTAAATACAAACAAGTGATATGTAATAACCTTAACATTTCTTTTATGGCTATTAAGAATTTGAACAAATTCATTTAGCCTAGCTACAATTACCACTTATACCCAACAGTAAATTGGATGTTGTTTTGAACTTAATTTTTTTTGATGCCTTAAGGATTCATCATTATTGAACTATTGTGGTACAAATAAAGTTTTCAGTATTTCAGCTATAAAGGAAGATACTTTTTCACAAAAGGCCTCTAAAATTTTAAGAAAAAATAACAAAACAAAAGCTAATTCTGTTTCTAAATAGTTTTCCTCTTAATATTTAAATTACTTAGTATGAATACAATGCAGCATCTTTTCAGTGGAGGAAACTTTTAATACAATTTTCTGCTTTGTTTGGACTATAGACCTTTATTACATATTAACATTTTCAAATTTAAAATGCTGTCTGAAATTAGTTATTGCAATTGACATTCAAAGCATAGATACAATTTTCTTTGCAAATAAAGGTTAAAAGAAATTGATATATTTTAGTAGAGTTCAAAAATTTTAGAAGGATGTAAATAAGCAACAATTTCTTTAAAATCTGAAATATTTACAAAGGATTTTGGCTCTATTCTTTGCCATATGCATCTCACAAACAAGTCACCATTGTCCCTTTAAGTCAATCACACAACTTCTCTTCACTCTTGCTGGAAACTTTTCTAGATCATTGTTATGAACAGTGCATTGGACACTAATTATTTTTCAGCTGTGCAAACTCGTAGTTAATGACCCTTTCCTCTTGTTTCAAAATTCCAGACTTCTTTTCAACAGATATAGAGGAAAAGAGGAAAAAAAAATTAAGTTACAAATTCCTGCTGAATTTAAACTCTGGTTTAAAGACACTATGAAAATGACTTATGCTAAAGAGGAAAATACCCTTTCTCTCCCGACGAGAAGTGTAGATTCATCCAAAACCCCACACCGCTTGTCTTTGCTGCTAGAGGCACAGCACGGGCATAACTTGTGGTTGTGTTTTTGCTAGTTTCTTACCTCTGGGCCTTCTTTATAGCTTTGCCCCCCACCCCACTGGCGGCGGCGCTCCCGCGGCTGCCCCCTCGGCCGCCTGTTGGCTGCGGCGCCTCCGCAGCTCGCGCACACTCCCCGCGCTGCGTCCCGCACACGCGCGCTCCCGCCTCCTCCCGCCGGGGCAGCTCCGCCGGCGGCGGCGGCGGCGACTGGGTGGCAGGTAGCAAGCCAGCCGGCCTCGGTCCGGTAACCCATGGCAACCGCCCTGGTAACCCATAGCAACTGCGCTGCAGAAAGAAAGGGGTGGGGGAAAACACCCGGGTGGAAGGGGGCGGCGGGTGGTGAGGGGGAACAACCACCGCAAAGAGGCAGCGATTTACAGCTCAGCCTGCAGCGCCCTCTCCCCGGCCCCACCTGCTTCAAACGTGGGCACGCGAGGCCCCCTTCCCGGCGTTAAAATGACAATTCTGGCTGCTTGGAAAATAGTAACAATAGAATAATGCAGAGCGGCCCGGGGTGTCGGGTCTGGTGTGGGAGGGAGCTTGGAATACCGGTGACCCCCCGGGCCGCTGGGTTCATCGTTTCCAGGGGCTCCGCTAGGGTTTGTGAGCGCGCGTGGAGCCCGGATCCCGCTGCCCGGATGGGTCTCCAGGACTAATGGGTCAGGGCCGGGCGCGCCAGAGCCGGGGGAGGCAGCGGTGGCGGCGGCGGCGGCCTTTTCCACTTTAGAGCTGGACCCGAGCCTTTGTTCTGCAGATGCTCGCGCGGCGCTGCGCCCCGCCGCCCCGCAGCCCGCCCCGAGATGGGGCGACGAGCCGCTGCCCCAGTCCTGGGTGTGGCTGAGGCCCCGAGGGTCCCCGCAGGCGCCTCTGGGTCGCGGTGGGGCTGGGCGAAACCCACGTGTCCCAAATGTTTTAGGTGCGAACGCACCGCACACGTTAGTTAACCCCTTTCTCCTTTAGTCTCTCCAGGCCCCTAAAACCTGCAGGGCAGATGCGCCGTCGCGTTAACCCGCTCCCTTCCGTCTGGAGAGGGAGGGCACAGTCATGCGTGGTGGCGGGAATGGGCGGCGGGCAAGAAGCGCGTGCCTCGGTGTCCAGAGACGGCCCTGGTCTGATTTAATGCGTGAGGGTCGGGGCGTGCGGGGAGAGACAAGGCCCCCACCCGCTTAGGCCCAGAGCCCAGAGCCGAGCCGTGGAAAATAGAAGCGCGCCACTGCGGCATACCCGGTGCAGGGCCGCGGGAGGACAGAGGAGGGCGCTGCCGGGCCAGCGCGGCGGAGAACGTGCCGCCTCGCGTCTGGGTCTGCCCGGCTGCGTGTCGGAGTGGTGGCAGGCTCCCAAGTGGAAAGCTACTACCCACCCCCATAGATTTCAGGCTGCGTTTCGAAGCATCATCTGCTTGCTCATGTATTCTCAGAAGCCCCAGCCCGCAGTCAGATGATGCAGGAAACACACCGGCACTGGTTCCGTTCCGTGCAGAGCACCTAAGTGCATAAAAAGGCCACTCCGCAAGGAAAGGCAGTGGGGTGAAGAGAGATTGCCATAGGAATCAGTGAGCCTCTAGTTCTAGATCTACAGGAGTTCTCACCAGCTGTGATTCCAAGCGCATTTCGATGTTTTAAAAAGGGAAAGGTTTGGCCTAGATGATTTTTGAGGTCTTGAGGGCTTAATCCTTAATTATCCTCCCTCTGTAGGTGTGTACCAGTTACCAATTCAAATAACAAAGCCATCAGCAACATCCTTTTGAAG
Source organism: Macroglossus sobrinus (assembly GCA_004027375.1). Lineage (NCBI taxonomy): Eukaryota > Metazoa > Chordata > Mammalia > Chiroptera > Pteropodidae > Macroglossus > Macroglossus sobrinus. The sequence continues at coordinate 409,815 of PVKZ01000851.1, forward strand.
GCAAAGACCTGCACAAGTATAACACACACACACACACACACACACACTTGTACAATATATGTTTCTGAAAAGGTGATTAGGTCAGTGTTATATATATCTAATACTTTTATTGGCAAACAAAAGGAAAGCTGGCTATGTAAAGAATCCTATTTTAATCCTGTCATAAAGAAAAGAATCTTCTGAATATATATTCCCGCGGCTTAGGGAAACGGTTGATTTTCACAAACGGGCACCTTCTGGTGGGTTCTGCTGCCTTCTGGGCAGTAGGTGCAGAGGAGACTGAGCTGTCAGTGGTAAAGGACGGGGACTGGTGAGCCCCAGGACCCATCAGCACGATTCCAGCCCTCTGCATAGTGGTGTACTGGGAGCCCTGTGCTTTAATTTAGTTTTTTTTTTTTTAACAAAAGCAATTATAGAAAAGTGCAAATTTAACGTGTGACATTTAACATTTTGCGGTGGCAGGCAGCCTCCACTTAAATGGGGCCTTTCTGCGGAACAACAGGAGCCAAAAGGCCTTGTGTCATGGAGTAATGTAAGACACAATCTGGGCCGCAAACGCACAATGAATCGGGAAGGATTTATGTAATTAATTGACCAGTCTTAACCTGTTATCGTGATGTAAGGAATTTGGAACTCATTAATTTGGGCTCTGACAGATTTCATATTAGAGCTGGCAAATATGGATTGAGCCTCTTATTCTTGTAGCAGCTGGAATTTCCATGACAGTGAGGATTAGTGAAGAAGACCTATTGCTGGAGTCAAACTGCCTCTTTGTAATCAGTAGCCCTGCTCTGCATTAAAGGCATAATGAGAAAAGAAAAGAAAAAAAAAAGGAAAAAGCATATTACCTGGCTGAAGGAGCAGAAGGGGCTGATGATGCTCATTCTGCTGGTGTGTGTATTGAGCGCGAGCGTTTGCAGTTGAATGAAAACATTAGTTTCAATAGTAAAGTTAGGTGGTTTCTCAAGACCTGGAGAGAATGAGAAGGTAGAAGGGCCTCAAGGTTGGGTTTGGTATTGTCGCAATTGAAAGGGATGAGCCTTTGAAATTCCTTTGTGCAGAGGAAATTGTACAATCTCTGAGTTTCCTCTTTGTACAGAGACTGTAGGAAGAAGACATAGAAGTGTTATGGGGGCAGAGCCACGAATGAGCAATTCAGAGCCTTGAAGGAGAGACTGGCTTTTTCAGATGCCACTTACTGTCTCCTGCTCAGAGCTCCTTCGTGGACCCCACGAATTCCAGAACTCATAATGAGCGGTTCGTCAATAATCCAATCTGTGTCCTTTTCACAGAATATGATGTTTAATGAATCACTCATTTGGAAATGTCGAGTTTCTTCTTTGAAGTTTAAGAAAACTCAGTAAAAAAAAATCTTTCATTCCCCTCACTCCTGACAATCAGAAAACTGCTAGGCGGAACAAAGGTCCCCAAATTAAACTAAAAGCTTTTGCTTTTTATTCCTTTCACAATAGGTTTCCCCGATTGCTGTGCCATGTGATAAGGTTCATATAACAACTGCCATAAGGATCATTAATACAGGCAGATAAGCAAAGTTGCACGTTTAAAACACTTTCAGGGTATCATTTGCCTCTTTCTGCTGATAACAAAGGCTTTGGCAGCAAATGCAGAGCGCAGGCTCTGAACGCTTAACTTTTCAGACAGAAAGCCCAACCGACCTTTCCTAACATATTGTTATTTGTAAATATTCTTCAAAGTTAACTAACCCTGACTGCGCTTGAAATGTTTTAATTTGTATATTACCTTTAACCAATTTCCAGTGAGGATTAGTGAAGAAGACCTCTTGCTGGTCTTCTTAATAGAACAAATATTATTCTAATATAAATATTCACAAAACAAAAAGATTTTCAAACATCCAAAAATAAATTTCCAACTCCTACTCCTTTTTTTTTTTTTTTTTTGCGGAATTGACTGCGACTGAATTTCAAAGTAAATTTTCTTTTTGGTTAGTGATGATGGGATTTGATCTAGCAATGAAAAACTTGGTACAAAGATTTATTTTGTGATTGTCCTGTTAATGAATGATTTCTTCAGCTTTGGTTTCCTTTAAATGAATACATGAAGATAAACATGAGAAATTTACAATGATGTACTAATGTTATCTTTCACATTGAGAGGAAAAAAAAGGATAGTAGTTAGTTATTGGTATTATTATTTCAGTGGAAAGGCTGTGAAGATAAACAATTGATATCAGCCAGACTTGGTTAACCAGTATAAACCATGACAAGGGCGATTAATAGTGTATATAAACACACTTCAAATTTGTATACACGATTTCAGTTCTCACTTAGAGATTTCTTTGTATTTTTTTTAAAAAGGGTAATTTGTAAGTTGACAATTGCAAGGTTATCCACTTATGTTCTGTGTGTACCGTTTATATTTTAGAGTTATGGAATGGCCGTATTGAAGAGTGATTTTTCCAGAGAGAGTGTTAACTGGAAGTCTGGTGAATTGGGTCTGGCTGTGCCGCTAACACAGACCCAAAGGCAGTTCTCACCCTCTCTGGATTGCAGTTTCCTCATTGGTCCAGTAGGAAGACTGAATACAGAATGTCTTGAAAGGTATTAATAAGTGTTAACTAAAAAAAATGGGGGACAGGTCAGATAGAAGTTTCCATGGTCAATTACATTTCAGACACATTGGGTTAAACACAGTTTCACATTAATTTTTTGTAGGACTTCTCAGAGCCTTTCCTGCATGTGTGTGTGAGTGTGTGTGTGTGTGTTAGTGTGTATATGTTCTGGGAGAGGTACTGTATGCAGTTTTCTTAAGCTAATATGAAGAAGAAAATCTGAAGTTCTATAATCTTTTGAATCTATAATATTTTGAATTTTTTCCTAGAATGATGAAGGGAAGTCATTCTAGAATTTTCATGCTACTTCGGTGTTCTTGAGGCCAGGGTTCGAGAAAGTGTGGATGCTCTAAGTGAGAAGGAGCCCCTTCAGAGAGCAGGTCTGTAAAGAGGCAGGGAGTGTGGTGCTCAGTGTAAACCTATTTCACCCCTGCACTGTGAGTGACCTGGGGCATGCCACTCCACTTATGGAGTTGGTGTCTTCATCTACAACATGAGGGCAGGAGTGAGATGCCAATGAAATCACTGCATGTTTCTTTTGCTTACAAAGGTCTTTTTCTTTCCCCTCCCAATGCCTTCTTGCTTGACTAATTCCTGCCTGTTATTTAGGATTCCCATGAACCGTCTCCTCTGAGCTGAGGCCCACTCTGACCACGCCCACTACAGGTCAGGTGGCCTTTCACAGTGTTTGTGTAGCACTACCCACCCCAGATCCCCACGTGCCTTTCTGGCAGCACTCATCCTTTGCACAGTTGGTCACCCATCTGTCTGTCTGTCTCTGGCCGTAGCCCCTAGAGGGTAAGGAATGCATGTCATCTCTGACCCCCACACCCACCGCCTCACCACACAGCACCAGCCCAGAGTTATACAGAGCATGGTCTAGAGTCCATGATGAATTACTATCATAAGATGGACAGAGGACCTGCAGACCCTTCTTAGAGCCCCTCCCTGTGGCAGAACCAGCTAAAGTGGCAGGAGAGCTTAGAGAATGGTGATGGGTGATTCAGAGATGTTTGTCTCCTTGACTGGTAACTTTGATAGTCCTGAGGGTAAACAATTCCCATTTCTCTTTGGCAGTGGACCTTGAGATGCTAATAGAATAGTCCATCCGTGAGGTCAATAAATACTTTGCTCGAGATTACTCTTTGTTAATCAGAGAGAGGCCATTCATTGAAAATTTTCACAAAAATCTTGGTGAGATGTTTCTTTTGGTTGACTCGTTTCTGATAAGACATTGTGCCTACACAGTATATTTATAGTAAAGTGACATTCTATAAATGGTTGATGATTAAATTGAAATATCTGACTATGTGAACAGGTTAGTATTTTCTCCAAATCTGTGCTGCTGTGTCGTAGAACCCCATAAAAACTGAAGCCCGGTCTGACTTTTAAAAAGTAATTGAAGAGTAGCTTAAAGCTTTGCTAAGTTATCCTAAAACAACAACAACAACAACAACAAAAACAAAAAAACAAAAAACAAAAGAGTATATATAATTTTAACCCCTAAAACTTTCTCACGGTTCTTTTCTGAATCAAGTTTGTCCATCACTATATTAAATAGTAGACCTACAAACTCAAAAGTGACATTTTCATAAGGGTTTCAACAGTGATTTGGATAGTGAGCAATCTAATTTAAGGTGGTCTTAGTTCAATCTAGGTATTTGTGTAGCCTGTGTTTGAGCGTGGCCTCTAGAGGAACAAAAAATATAACTGTAGTAAACATTCGTTGAGTTCTAACATTGTGCTGACCTATAAGAGGTCCAATGAAAAGTAAAAGGATGGTGAGGTGAAGGCAAGCAAGATGAAACTGTTTGTTAGTGTAAAAGACACTGTTTTGAAATTGAATGTAATAAGGAGCTGGAGTTATATAAAGAACACTGTGGCTGTAACAAAGTGTGGCTCAAATGAGTGAGAAATCAACTCTTTCAGTAACTCTCGAAGGCAGGTGGGCAAGCCCTGCAGAGAACACAACTGTGATGAGCACCAAATAATTTGTTTTTCAATAGAAATCTCTAATGTATGGACCCAGACTGGTGGGGTGGCCCTGCTGTCCTCCACATGTGCTTTCCAGATTGCTCCAGTCCTTCCTATTCCAGCCAGTAAGAAGAAAGGAGAGAACACAACTGCGGTGAGCATCATATAATTTGTTTTTCAATAGAAAATCTCAACCGTACACAAGGATAAGGATACTGTAGTATAAGACGTCCCCACATGCCTGCCACTCAGCTTAAAATTGTCTTCATCTGGTCAAATGTGTATCATTTAGGTCCCCCAAAAGGCCTTCCCCCTTTGCTGGCTTATTTTAAGTCAGGTCCCAAACCTCTTTAAGAAGATGATCTGGAAGTTGCACACATCACTGCATCCTTGGTAAGAACTAGCTGCAAGCCAAACCGGGCAAAGTCTCTAGCTGGGAGGCTGTGTGTCCAGGAAGGAGGCAAGAATTCCACATCTGAGATGACAGGATTTGAGGGGGAGTCTAGAGAAAGGCCACAGAGGTTGAAACTGGATTACTCACGGAAAGACGAAGACTATGTCTATACTGCAGTCAAGTCTATTGGTGATGACTGGCTGATGCTGCCTTGCAAAAGGCTACACAGAGTCTCATGCACTTGAATTTTCAACAAATGCAACATTTTCCGATGAAAAACAACGGCGAAATGAAGCGGCTTAGAAGGCCAACACAGAAGTGTGTTTTTTTTTAACTAACATTAGCTGAGAGAATGATTTTAGAGGAGAGTCAATATATGTGTAAATTATGAAGGCAGTTTGTCTGCTTCTGCTGTTAGAATCCTGTTTTTTTAAGGTGTTGAAAGGTGTATGTTCGAGATGTTATGTATTTTCACACAATAGAGAGAGAATAAAATACCATAGAACTTAAAATGAGCAGGAGAATTAGCTTAAACTAGTTTAATGAATTAATTAGTGTTGAGGAACACTTATTGAGCACATACTGTATTCAGAGGATTGTTTTGGGTCCTCCAAGGGACACAGTGATAGCAAACATATCACTGTGTCCTTGTTCTCAGGGGCTCTTGGTCTGAGGGCAGATACGTATGAAAACAGCTAACCATAATATAAGACAGAATGAATTAGGTGCCATAGTTGAAGGTAGCAGACATTCATTGTTTTATCTGCCTGCTAGCCATTCTCTTCCTGAAAATCTCTTGATTTTCCTCAAGGGCAAATCCTCCTCATTCTCAATTCTCAGTGGAGCTGATTCAACTTCCATGCCCAGAGGAGGCCTATAAGCCAAGCCTTGCCTATCAGAGTGATGGCATTTTCCCGCCGTAAGTGATTGGTTCAGGCGTGGGCACATGACTCTATCAGAACCAATGCCTTTTGTGCAACTGAGAAAAGAGTTATCATCTCCTGAGTGGCTGGGATAGGATGCAAGGCTGGAACCCTGGGAAGCTGTCTTGCCACTGTAAGGAGAATGCCTGTCTGGGGACTAGAGACAAGGGAGTGGACCTTGATGATATCCTTTAAATCCGTAGGTGCCTCCCATGTCAAGCATCGCAGTAAACACAGCATTCACTGGGTTATTTATTTATTCACTTACATGCTCACTGTACTGGCATCATTGCATTTAACTCCCATAACATTAATATGAGGTGGGTACCATTATCCCCCACTGTGTAGATGAGCCTGCTGTTAGTTAATAGAAGAGTTGGAATTGAACACAGGTCTGTTTCTAAATTCTTAATAATTTCCCTAGATATAGCTTTTAAGGAGAAAATGGCTCTTATAAACCAGTGTATTCTCTTAGCACCCAGAACAGTGCATTTGGTTGGAAGATGCTCCTTATATATTTATTTGTGAAGTAAAGGGTGACAGTGCTGTTAATCAGATTAGGGAGGACATGAAGAGGCTCAGGCGGAAGTATAGGAGAGGATGCATTCAAGTGTGGCAATGACGACTTTGGGATGTGGATAGAGGCAGAGGTGCTGTGCTTAGAGGTGTCATTGGGGGTTTGGAATCAGGAGAGAGGGCAAAGATGCAAATCTGGACATCGTCTGAGGGGAAAATTGACAATGGTCATCTTTGTGCAGATGTCATGTCAGTGAGGCATTCCTTGACTCAAAATTGTCATTGCCTCTCAACCCTTTACCCCCTCCCTCGCTCCCTTCCTTCCCTTCTTTCCTGCATTATATTCTCCATAGCACTTACCACCTATATCTATTTTGCTTATCTGGTTGTTTTTATATGTCTCCTCTGCACCCCCATGACAATATAAACTCCATTTGTGCAGGGAGGTCGCTGTTGTTCGCATGGAATTTCACATGCCCAGGCTGGTGCCTGGTACCTAGGTGCTCAAAAGGGATTTGTTGAATGAATAAATGAAGGGCTAGAAGTGGATGCTCACTGCTGGCAATGATAAATGATGGAGTAGGGTCGATAGGAGGCCAAAAAAGAGGAGATCCTGGAAGAAACTGAGAAAGAAGACAAATCAATTAAGGACAATCCCCAGGAATAAAGAAAGCAGAGGGTTTCAAGAAGGCAGCAGTGGGCAGTGGGGTCAGATGTTGTTGAGAGGTCAAAAGTGACCAAGACCATTACATTTGGTGTGAGCTCTCTTTGGTCATGTTGTTCAGCAGCATGATGTAGCAGTGCCTGGGATTCAGTCTGTTATGAGTATGAGTTCCAGTTCTGCCATTTGTTAGTAATGTAGGTATGGGTAACTCTCTGGACAACTGAGCTTTGATTCCTTTACCCATAAAATAGGTGTAATACTGACTCCAACTCAAAGCATAATTTTGAGATGAACTGAATTACTGTATGTGAAAGGTATATATATGTGTGTAAATTATTGCAATTATTACTGATCTGCAGGGAGTAGAATAATATAGAGAGTAAACTTATATGAATAAAAAAAATCATGAAAATTTCCATAAGCATTATTATTTGGGAATCATTGATTTCAAGATAAAACAAAATGCATGGTGATTCCCCATGTTATTTTCAAGCACTCTGCATATTCATTAGAAGGAGAGCACTTTGTATTTGTGAATTTGAATTTGGGACATTTTCTTCATTATACCTGCTTCCTGTTTTCTATGCCCCTTCCTGCTCAGGCTATTTATGCCAATACACAACCCTGGAGCCAAGTGGCAACATTTCAGTCCTCTGACAATTGTGCTGTTGAGTTGCTTGCAACCATTCCTTTCTCCCTTCCCCTCCCGGGGCATCTCGCTTTTCACCCTCTGTAGCCAGGAGATTGTATATCTCATGTCTTTCTAGAAAATCACTGATTATATTTATGCATTTGCCTTTTGTGTAGTAGGTTTTGAGTTAGAGTTAGTCTTGATGGCCGAAAATTCAACCTTTTCTGAACATTTTCCTTCAAAACCACAACCATCTTTGGCAGCAAAGAAGCCAGGGGATGAATAGGCTTCCAATTTGCTTGGTTATGGATAGGGAGATGCTGGCAGAAATTTGCAATCATTTGCATATATACAATTGTCTGTCTGATGTTTGCTTCCATGCTTGCTCTCCTCCTCTGCTCCCTGTTCTCTTTGTGCAGTGAATTACTAATACAAATACAGATAATGAAATTTCTGATCCCAGCCTGAAAAGCCGTCGCACATTTTGGAAGGTATCTGGGGAAAATGGATGGGTTCCCTCGACCTTGTTGCTTTATCCAGACAAGGAAATGAAGAGGAGAAAGTAATTACAGGGACTTGTCTTTGCAGGTACAATGAATGGCACTGACAGGATTTCTTTTCAGAGAATCTTGTAGAGATGCTATTTTCTTGTTAATACCAATAGGTATTTGCCTGGAAATAGAGTTTACTTATTAAAATGTGTGTTGAGCAGATGGGACGCTGTCCACAGAAAGCAGCACAAGTTCCGTCCTTGTGGCTTCAGAACAGGGTGGGTCGAGGGTCAAGTGAAATTTGCCCCCAGGATTGAGGAATTCCCCAGGGAAGCCACGATAGTGTAAATCCTGGAGGCAGGAGGAAAGTAAATTTGCCCCTAAAGCATCTTTTGGTGAATTATTGCTCCTGCATACTCAGGAACCACTACTTTCTTAAAGCAGAAGTGTGATTTTGTAGGGCAGCTGGAGGTTGTGGCTCAGTGGCCCTGAGTAGGTGACAATAAGGTCAGTGATGCTCAGCTTGCCTGATTCCAGAATATGTCCCGATTAGCTATTAGAAAGTTCTCTGGAGAAAAGACTGAAAACCAACTTTAATTGGAAACTTTTCAGGGTCACAAACAACATTTTCTTATACCTATTCCTGCTGTGGGCCCAAAGTTAATACTATTGTAAGCAGGCAACTAAAATTAAGCCCATGCTTTCTTAAACAATCAAATGAATAAACAATGAAGTTTTAATTGTCAGTGTACTATGTAATTCATAGCATATCATGATCACCTTGAGTTCCAAAAATGTGTGTCAACTCTTTACTTTTTTTTAAATAACTTATGATTTTACCTAATGTTGACTTTTAATCATACATATGTCATGTAGCAAACACCAATTCTGTTTGAACAGGTTTCTAAACAACCCAAGTTTGTGTTGACAGTTTGTACAAAAAGAACAAATATTTGCTTTTTATTTCATGTACATATGTGCATGCTGTCAAACCAGACTGGCTTAAAGAGGCTAAGAGTTTGTCTTTCATAGCTCACTGAGGGACAGCTAGTCTATATCAGAAATAATTCCAGATGTGGAACTGCAATGTGGAAAATATAGACCTCTCACCAATTGCAATGCCATCAATAGAAAAAAAAATTAGCTGAAAAACGTTATGAAATGTTTATTTTGTCATACAGCCTATAATGTGTTGGGAATAGAATAAAAAAAGAGAGAAATGGTTTAGAAGACTGCTCTAACAGCTATTACTCTATTGGAAATTAGTGGTATTATAAAATTTTAAGTAAACATATATGAAATGATATAACTTTACATTAGAACAGGATTAAGTGACAAACAGTGATAGCATTATTTAGATAAAGTAGATTCATGTTTTAAAATTGCTGGTGTTCAAGAACTCTTTCGGCAATAGCTAGGTTCTTTGTTTTCTTTCGATTCTTTGTGGCACATGAGGTAGGCTGAGGTACATTGTTACAGCTGGAGTTATAGGCGGAGAATGAATAAAAGAATTTTTCTCTTAAAAATGAAAACAGTGTTCATCTTAATGGAGCTGTTGGACTATCCACTGTGGAGGGTTAAGCTAGTATGTGAAATTCATCTGCAGATATAATGGATACCAATCTGACTATGAAATATTCATTATGTGCCATATTGCTTCTGTTTGGACTCACGCTGTCTGCCATTTTAGCTGGGACTGTGGGCCGTTTTCCCCTCTGACTTATTTCCTATTTCATGATGCCTAATGTGCAGTATTACTGGGATATGTCAGCCATGGAGCTACCTTACTGATGTGACTGTTGTCCCCGTTTTCTTTAGACAGTGAAAAATTCACTGTTCGAGTGTTGCTGTCTGCCTTGCACAACACACTTTATAACACAGAAGGAGAATTTTAACAAGACCTCCAAAGGGTCTGCTGCCATGTTTAGAGGGAACGTTTCCTATAAAGGAAGTACATGGAAACTCTCAGGAGAAAGCTGTTGAAAACACCCCCAGTGAGAAGAACTGGTGTCATCCCATTTTATTGTCTACCTGTCACCACAGCCCTCGCCTGATGCTGACAGGCTGCTCTTTTCTCTTGTAGCCAGTGCTGCTTAATGTCATTTTCTTGGTTGAACATCTTCATTTCTGACTTGTTACAAACCATTAACTAGTTTCCAGTTTTCAATGTCCTGGCTACTTGTGACTAGTAAGTCATTTGGCATAACAAGGTTTCCCTTTATCTTCTTGCTAAAGAAAATCTCTGCATGAAATGATCAATCTTCCGATTTTTATGAAGCAGATAGGAAGAGCCTGTCATCGGATGCAAGGCATCTTTTCTGAAAACATATTCCATTTCGTATAATAGAACATGACAGACACACTAGGTAACCATTAGGCTCCAAGGTTTCAAACAATTTCGATGAAAAGCAGAGAATTTTACAAATATGCTTACTTGCGATGGTTTCAGATAAACATACATTGTTTTTAATCAGATTTCCTGGATGAAATGTTTTCAGACATAAAATTTTTCGAATACATTTTGGAAAGCATTCAGTGGTTTAACAGTTGTCAATCCTAAAAACACACTTTTAAAGTGTAGTTTTTTGTAGCATTGCTAAAAAGAAGACTGGCTGCTTTGGACATGGATGTTAAAATAATATATACAGATGTGTGGCTTGATGACATTGCTAAATCTTTTCCTAGATTAATCCATATTATTAAAGTTTTAAAAGTATACTTTTAAATGTTATGAGCAAATCTATTAATAAAATGTGATAATGTCTAAATCCTTAATAGGAATATTTATTGATTTTTGCCTAATTAATGGATCAAGGAGTTTTAAAAAATCAGTCACTGACTTAGCAATTCTATGACTATCTTAGTGAAATTTATCTTCTTGAAATAGCTGAGCAAGTGCATAAACATACATGTTCAGTGTATGTGGCATTGTTTTTTAATTGTGAAAAATCTGAGAACGCTTAACAATCTATTAATAAGAGAATGGATAAATGAGCCATGGTACCTCTAAAAAATGGAACACGATGTAGTTTAAAAAATGAACTAGGAATGTATGTGCTGATATGGGGAATCTCTTTGATATATCGGGGAGTGAAAAAAAGCAAATTACAGCATGGTATATTGAGTGTGATGCCATTTTGAGGGTAGGGGGAACTCTCCCCCCTCCCCCAACTCTTCTATCTTTGTATGAGCAGAGAACACAGTCTGGATGGAAGAATACACACCGGACAACCTCTGAGCGTGAAGGAATGAGGGAAATAAGAAGAAAGATTTGATTGTTTGCTTTAGATACCTCCATATTATTTACATTTAGATTCTCTGTTTATAGACAGTATGAGTTCACGTGACAGTCTGATTAAATAATTTAGAAAGGAAATCTTGTGTCATATAAAATATAAGCTAAAAAGAGATAAATGTAACTACTTAAAATTGCTAACAAAGAAGCATGGCTTCCTTCCATTTAGTTAGCTCTGGCACTGAGAGCATGTGTGTCTCTCTCTGTATTTTAACGACAAAACCTCAAAATCTGGGTGCACACGCTGTCAACCCCAAGTATATGTCATTTCAGGCATCGACAGTGGCCTTCAGTTGGTTCCTTGGTGCTGTATTTTAAGTCAGCTCATAAATTATTAATAGTACATGTGTAGGTCAGAGACACACTAACCCTGACAATCATTCCATAATATTCTCTGTTTAGCATTAGAAGAGAAGAGAAGGGAGGAATCAATATGCAACATCAGAGGTACATTTCATACAGATGTGGTAGATGCACTTAGAAAAAAAGAGTGAGATCTTTACAAAAACCTGTCAGCCTGGCATTAATCTTGTATTATGAATAATGTGCCTATCTATGAATCTTTAATATTTTTTAAATGATGAAATTGTATGGTATGCTCTACCAAAGCAAATTTGATAAAATGTGAGAATAGTTTGATCAATGAAGATGTTGATATACATGAATAAAAAAATTTCAAATCTAGCTCATTAAAGCAGGAAATAAACCAGCTGTATTTTGACCTCAGGATAAATAAATTTATTTTTTAGCATGGTCCATAATGCCTAGAAATTATTCTTTAAACAAGTTATAGAATAATTGTTTGGTTAAATCCGTCAACCTACTAGACAGGAGGCTCTGGTAAGGGACTACTAACAACCAAGATGGTGCTGGTTCTCAGATTCTCATAAAAACTGTTTTGAAAATTCCTAACAAACACACAGATTAATGTATCATTTATAAGATACAGCAGTGCTGAGAAAGATTACAACTGCATGGCTTGTTAGAAATACTGTTATATTCATTTTTTTTCCTCCACGAAGTAATCCTGGAATCATTTGTTCCAGGTTTAATTTTCAGTGAGAGTAAAAAAAGTAGATCAAGAACTTTGCTTATGAAATTTGCCTAATGAAGAAATTTTCATCAGTGCTTGTTGAACTGAAGGTAAAAGTATAGTTTGTTTCTACAGATTTGAGAATTAACATGTATCTGATTGTTAATATTTGATTCTTGTTTAATTATTTATGATATCAAGGAATGAATCTGTCAAGTAAATAATGAAATGCGTACATGCAGCATATGTAATTAGGTTAGGTGCATAAATCCAAAATGTTCACTTTATAGTTGTCAATGTAAAATTTATTAATAATGAGAAATGGTAACTGAAGAAAATTCTTAACACAGTCTGCTTCATTAGTGTGGGTTATAGCAATTGTTGGTCAGAGAGGAGGAGGAGGAGAGGGATGAGGGGGAAGTTAGGCTTCGTTTTCTTAGTTGTGCTTTAATTGTTTAAAAATATTAGTGAATTGGAGCACATTTTCCTTTCTCTTGTTTAGAAACGTATGATTTAAACAAATGGGTTGTGGTTTGAGTAAATGCTGCAAATGGAACGATTCCATATTGAAGAAAATAAGAGGCCCTAACAGTCATCTAATGGGAATAATTCAACTAATGTTTGGGAAGGAAAAACCTCCTTTTATGATTGAACTGTTAGATTCTAATATTAAAATTTGGCTTTAAACTCACTGATGGTGAAAAGATGGCAAGCAGTGTGTTATCAGCTGCACTCTTCCATTTTCCCCTTTCTTCACTAGCTGAACTAGAGCGGAGGAAGGGACTACCTCATCAAGTATGTTCCCTGTTCTCTGGTTTGCCTGGGCCACTGGGACAATTCATGAAGTGAACATGAGCAGAACTCACATACCTGTGAGTGGGGCCTGATGGTACCCGGTACTAGTTGGGACTCTCTGGATGTGATGGTCTGGAGGTTAGAGGACACACTCTCTGTCCCTGAGGATGGAGTGTGAATCCTGCCCCTGCAAGGACCTGGCTGAATGGGTGCCACCAACTCCACATTAAGGATTTGGCTTGATAACCTGGTTAGATTTAGTTCTGTCCTTAATGCTAATCACTAATAGCATTGTGTGGTATAAAGGGGAATCAATCAGGAAATAAGGTAATAAGATCTCACACTACCACTAACTAGCCTGGAAACTTCCAGACAGTTCTTGAAATGCTAGGGTCTTACTTTCTTCACTTATCAAATTTAAGGGCTGTTATTCTGGCTTTAATAGTTTACAATTCACAGAGACAATATTGAAATACATTTATGCAAGCAGTTCCATGAGCTTCTGGAAAAAAAGGGGGAGAGAGGTAGTATTATTATAGGAACATTCATCATCTGACTGGGTATTGTTATTGAAGCAGTTATACATTTATTAGAAGATGGAAGATATAATCACAAAAGGAAGTCCATGTATTATTTTAGTAAATGTTATGAATCTAACTATAGGCACCATTTAAGAACTCTTTGCCTCACATACATAAAAGTTAAAAGAGAAGCAGAATAGGATAAGGACGTGACATACAAAACATAGAATGTATTTTTTAATATTTCTACCTGCCTTGGCTAAAAGAGTGGGATGGTTATTTAATAACTTTATTCTCAAAAGCTTCTATGACTTACAGGTTTTCAAAAGGGTAATAATCTGATGGTGAATAATCTAGTTATCAAATTATTTGTTAAATCAAATAAATTGTTTACTATCCTCCTGATCTTAATTCTCAGATGTCTACAAACTAACGAATTAAGGGTATCCAGACAAGAAAAAGTTAAAGAGGAGTTCATCACCACCAAACCAGTATTACAAAAAAATGTAAAAAGGACTTTTAAAAGGGATGGTAGAGGGGAAGGGAAAGGAGGAGAAGAAAAGATAAAAAATATGAATACTAAAATGGCAATAACTACATTTCTATTAATAATTACTTTAAAAGCAAATGGATTAAATGGTCCAATCAAAAGATGTAGGGTGGCTGAATATATAAGAAAACAAGACCTTTACATATACTGCCCACAAGAAACTCACTCAGATTGAAAGACACACACAGACTGAGAGTAAAGAGATAGAAGAAGATATTTCATTAAAATAGAAACTAAAAAATAAAAATAAAGCTGGGGTAGCAATACTTATACCAGACAAAAATAGACTTTAAAATAAAATAGACTTTATAAGAAGAGACAAAGAAGGACCCAGTGATTCCACTTCTGAGTATTTATCCAAAGAAAACCAAAACACTAATTTGAAAAAACATATGCATCCATATGTTCATTGCAGCATTATTTACAATAGCCAAGATAGGGAAGCAACCTAAGTGTCCATAGATAGTCAAATGGATAGAGAAGAGGTACATATATACAATGTAATATTACTCAGCTATAAAAGAGTAAAATCTTGCCATTTGTGACTACATGGATGGACTTAAGGGATATTAATTATATAAGTCTGTGAAAGACAAATACCATATGATCTCAATTACATGTGGAATCTAAAAAAAGCAATAAATGAACAAACAAAACAAATTCAGACACAGAGAATAAACTGATAGTTTGCGGGGGGAGCTGGGTGAAAAGGTGAAGGGATTGAGAAGTATAAATTGGCAGTTACAAAATAGCCATAGGGATGTAAAGTGTAGGAATATAGTCAATAATATTGTAATAACTATGTATAACATCAGAGGGCGGGGTACTAGACTTATCAAGAATAACTTTGTAAGTTGTACCAATGTCTAACCATTATGCTGTACAATTGAAACTAATATAAGATTAAATGATAACTATAATTGAAAAATAAAAAATAAAATGATAGTTTAATTCAGTTAAGGTTTAATATTATTTAATATTAAATAATATTTAATATTATTTATGGAAACCTTTATGTAGAATTCATACAATGGTTAGTTCCTTAGGGAAAAAAGGCGAAGGAGCAATTATGATTTTACCACCCAAGAAAATTACTAGTTGAACTCAGCCAATCAATTTGCTATTGACTAAAGCAATACATACCAATTTTTTAAACACATGTTTTGTAGAAAGAACAAGAATAATGTAAATATGACTATTTTTGACTTTTAAATGATAAAGCATCATAAGTTGTAGAGAGATACTTTTGGTTGCCTACCCAGTAATTCTTTCTTCTTTTTTGGGAATCACTCTTCCTCTACAAGTCCAGATTCTTGAGAAGAATGATTTTTTTTTTAAAGTCATCTATTCCTATATATAGGAATGGCTAAAATTCAGCTTTTGTTTTGATAATGCCTGTCTTATCCCCTGCCTTCTTTCTCATCTCTTGATATAAATCCTGATTAATCATCAATGATGATCATCTTATCTCCTTTGCCAGTGAAAGCTTGGGGATAGGCATGTAACCTAGTTCTGGGAAATGAAATATGAGAAAAGATCTCTGGAGAGGTCTTAATTTCCTTACTCTTAAGAAGAAATTTAAGGTAAGAACAGCCCTACTTTTTTTTGGCAGGACTTTCCTTGTCTTCAAGTGATTCCTGGAACAATGGCAGCCATTTTGAGGCCTTGAGGGCAACAAGCTAAGGACATGATCAACAAGCTGAGGATGGCAGAGTGGAAATTTGAGAAGAATCTGGGCCCTTGACAACACTAAACATTATTGAGCCACTGAATTAATCAACCTCAGTACCTGCTATCTTGAGACTTCCTACATGAGACTACATTTTCCTTGATGTTTCAGCTAGTAGAGACAGATTTTCTGTTTTATCAAATAAAGCGAGAGGTGTAAGAAGCTTTATTCTATTACATCTAAGAAAACAGCTCATCCTTAAGTTGGGAGTGAGGATTATACATTCTGTTGATAATATTTATTGTTCATTTTACTTGTTTGTATCATCATAATTAAGTCCTCTGTTATTTTAAGAATACTGGGTGTAATGTTACTAAATATAGCTTAGAACAAATACTAGGTAACTCAACATTCTGTCACTAAACATGAAGAAAGGGAAAGGCTTCTTGGGAGAGGTGGTCTCTACTCTGGACCTAGAAGGCTCAGTGGTATTCAAACAGTTGGAGATGGGGTTCAGGGGATTCTAGAGTCTAAAGTGTAAACAGTATATTTTGTGAGTATCTAATGATAGAAAGATAAGGCTGAAGATGACTGGGTACAGATTGTGGATCGTCCCGAATGTCAAGTCCAAGGAGACTGGGCTTCCTTTCTCAGTGGTGGGAAACATAAGAGGTATTTGAGCTGGTCACCATGTATTGATTCTAGGTGAATTGTTAAAGCTTATAGTACATATTTTTAGGTAGTTTTTTTGCATATTTTAATGAAAATGTGCATGATTTGAATGAAACAATAAAAATTAAATTTCCCTTCTACTTTGGAGTCTATGTTTTAAAACAGTTGCCAAAAGAAACTACTAAGTGACTGGTTAGGTAGCCATTGCTTTCCAAAAAACATTCAAAACCAGATATACATTCTTCAGAGAGACTGTGTGAAGGGCAGAAAACAACATACCAAAAGCAGTCAACATGACAACGAAGCAGTCAAGTTCAGACACCGGGGTAATGTGGGCATGACAGTCAGATGGAGGGTCCGATGCTCTGGGAACAGATTGGGAAGGAAGAGATGCCTTGTCTGTGTTGACCAAGAGATGTCCTGATGGAAAAGGGAGCTGGGAAAAAGCTGCTTAGAGCCTCGGGATTGAATGAGGTTGGAGGTGAGTGCCCAGACAGAGAAGATGGAAGTGTGAGGTTCAATTTTAAGTGCCCGAGAGCAGACCTTCTTAAGTCATCCTACTGATGAAGAAAGGGAAACAGCAGGAAAGAGATATGACCCCATTTCTGGAGTTTTTCCCTTGATTCTGTACGTTTTCTCTCGTGCCCAAAGGAAACTAACCTAAGAGATAACTCTGAGTAAACATGAAGCATCATGATTTTCCTGCTGGTGGACATAGGTTAGAGTGAGACTTAGCTAAACTTTAGTCCTGTCCTTAAATCCTGCAAATCTAGCTCCTCTAAGAGTAGCTTTGCCGGCTGGCTCCTCCCTCCAATGTTAACAGGTGGTGAACATGTCAAACCACACACAGCTTCAAGGTACCATCCAGCAGAAGAAATGGGAATTACTTGTTTGCCTTCCCCTCCCCTCCCCTCCCCTCCCCTCCCCCCATCCCCTCCCCTCCCCGCTCTTCCCTTCTTCCCATCAGGGACGCACTTTCCAGAATCCCCCAGCAGGTGTCCCCTTGCGTGGCGTTGACCAGGACTGGTCAGACGCTCTTTTCTTAAGCAAGCCCTGGACAAAAGAAGGGGTCGATCAAACAGATTCAGACCATTTAGTATTTAGCCTCGGGTCACAAGGGAGAGGAAGCAACGGCCTGGAGGTGGAATAGGAGGGAGGAAGGAGGGGGTGCGGGACAGCCTTGCGAGCGGCAAGAAAGGCCCAGAAAAGAAATACTGCGAAGTCGTTGAGAGCACGGGCTCCGGCGGGTTGCTTTCTCCCCCCGAACCCCACCCCTTCCTAGCTGCGTTACCCCGAGCCCCACCGCAAGGCCTCACTAAACCTGGGTTTCCGGGAAGGCAGTCAGGTCGCTGAGGCAAACACAATCTAGGTCAAACAGCTGGCACAACGCGCGCGTTGCGCATAAGCCCTCAGTAGATATGTTTACTATTACTGTTGTTGCCGCTGTGGTTATTATTAAAGTCACCTGGCTCCTATCCTTGAGGATTCCACAAGGGGTCCACCTGTCATAACCCGAGCTGTCACAAGGCAGGAGGCGACGACTTCCTTACCGGGAGTGCGTCCTCACCTCTTTCTCTCTAAGGAGAGGCTCTGTAAGGACTTTTCCTTCTGCACGCCACCTGCCTCCCTGCTTCTGTTCCCATAGGACTGCGCGCCAAGGCCGAGGGTTCGGGACCGGGGTCTGCGCAGCGCCGTCCCCACGGCGCCTGGACTGGGAGGCCTGGGGAGCAGGGAGCCGCGCACCCCCTCGCTGCTCAGCAGGCACAGTTGGGGCGCTAGGGATGCTGTCGCCCAGTCACCATGGGCGTGGCGGTCAGGGACCCGTGGGGTTCATTGACCCTCCTCCATCAGGGTTCAAGGTGACGAATCCTACCCGCGGCGTACTCTGTTTTCCCGGCATTTCCTCGCTTTAATTAGATGACAGTTAAGGAGCCGGGCATTTGTTTAACATGCACGAGCAAATCTTAGTAGTAGATCCGCAGTTCTCAGCCACCCCCACCCCAAATTTCGTTTCCCGAACCCGGGCCCACTTGGGCCCTCAGAGCGGGGGCGGGTCGGGCGGAGGGCGGGAGGCGCAGGGGCTCAGGGGAGGGGGCGCGGGGCGCGGGCCTGTCCTTTATACGTCGGGGGGCTCCCCGGCCTCCGCCCGCAGCCGGCGGCGGAGGGAGGCGGGCGGTGGAGACCAGCGAGCCATTTGCATTCGCCGGCAGTCATTTTTATACGCGGAGGTAATGAAGTTGTCAGCGGCGCCCCGAGTGTGGCAGAGCCTGATATTCAAATAGAGCCGCGCGCCGCGCCCTGCCCCCAGCCCGCCCGCGGGTCCCCGCATGAGCGCGCGGCGCCGCGTTTCCTCCTGGCGGCCCGGGCTCCGCCACCCGGCACCCCGCACCCCGCTCCCCGCTCCCCGCCTGTCGCCGTCTTGCTCTCCCATTTCTTTCCTTGCGTCTTTGTCTCCCTCTCCTCGCATCCATCCCCCCCACCCCCCGCTTTGTGTCTCTGGGAAAGTGCCTCAGATACCAGCGACCCTCCCGGGGCCGCCTGCGCGTGACCTCGCACACCCCAGACGCCGGCCGGCTGCCCTGCCGACAGCACACTGGGGGAAGACTGAGTGGCAGCGAGGCCACCCCTCACCCCCTCCCCGTTTCTGCCCTCTTCCCCTCCCCCACCAGCCCCTCGGTCTCCTCTTCATGTCCATCTGCGAGAAAGAGGGTCTGAGACTGACATTCTTACTGTGGCCTAAAGCGCTCTCCTCCCCTTTCTGAATGCATATTTGCGGTCATGTTTATGATGACAAAAGGCAAAACATATCCACCCACTCAGGCGGCTAAGAAAAGGCTGCTCGGCGGGTGCAGCACTGGCAGGGAGATGAGGTGGAAAGCTAGGCACACACCTGCTTTCAGATAGGTGGGTGGCGGACGACAGCCAGCATTTGGGCTACCGGGCTTTATTTTCCTAGGCCTCTGTTGCTGGGCTGTCACCCACTTGGCCACGGGTGGCTATTGAGCACCTGAAATATGGCTAATCCTTATCGGGATGTGCTCACTGTAACATACAGACTAGATTGTGAAGACTCTTTCACCCAATATTTAAAAATATTGATTGGATATTGAAATGATAATATTTTGGATATATATATTGGGTGAAAGAAAATATATCATTAAATTCAAATCTGATTCTTTTTACCTTTAAAAAAAATGTGGCGACAAAGGACATTTAAAGTGACACGTGGCTCACGTTTTATTTCTCTTGGGCGGGGCTGGTCTAGAGGCTTGAGACTCAAGGAACTGTCCTCTGATGCTCTCACCTTACTCTGCGGATGCTTTGGAACAAGCAGGGGGAGAGGGAAGGTTCTCCGATCTTAAGCATCAAAGGCCCCAGAAAACAATCTGGAAATAATTGGGATTGGATTGAAAACCTTGACCACACTGAGGAGAAGCGGCGGCTTAGATTACGTGAACGGCGCTTCCTTTCCCTTTGTCCACCGTAAGGAGAGACCCTGCCACTGTCCCTCCACGACGCCATGGACCAACGGTCCATATGAGAAGTTGGGCCTCTAGGAGTGTTTTTTTGTGCCTTTTAGGAGCTATTTGTCGCACACTCAACTTCCTGACATGCCGTTCAGAAGAGTGAATACTGGTTATGCACTGTAACAACGACCCCAGAAGTGTTTTGGGTGCACATTGTTCCTTAGCAGGCGTGGGCTGCAGAGCAGGGGCTCCCGGAGTACGCATTGACATGCGCTGCAAATGATCCGGGCATGGGGGGAGTCCCTGGGTGGGCCCCGACTGCACACATGGCCACCGCTCCTACAGGGCTTTTACGGCGCAGCTTGCCAATGATCCATGCGTTAAAGACTCCCTAAATACACATTGACACGATAGACTGGAGCTGTTTGGGTCTATCGTGGCAATGATCCGGGCATAATGGCGGCGTCTTATGCACTTGCATTGAGATTGGAGTGCTCCTGGTCCTAACGGCAGAACCAGAACTGCCCCACTTACCTCCCGTTGTGACTCCTGGTGCAGAGTGCATGGCTCTTTGACCTCCTGCATCATCATGACAGTGTGGCATTGCTAATGTGTGCTGATGTTAACTGAGACAATGAAGTTAGCTTTCCCCCACCCCCTTTTATCAAATGTACTTTTTGTAATTCAATACCTGGATTGGGAGGGGGAGGGGCCCATATACTGATGGTTTCACCTGGTGAATAATAAGCTAAAGACTTAGGAAAAGTCATATTTAAAGTCGAAAAGTGGTTTGGTGAAAATAAATTTGAGAGATGCATATGAGTTTGGGAGAGAGTTTGTATGGAATAAATAACTTCAGTCCTGAGAAAATCTGGTTGGTTAAACCGAAACAGATAAAATAAGAAGGTGGTAGAAGACCGAATGACACATTTGGAAACCAAGTAATATATTCAGTAGTAAAATAATTTAAACACTGCAGAAATGTATGAAATAAAAAATAAATTTCTCCCTTCTTTTCCTCTCCTGTATGCCACTCACTGATATAATCTCTTAATTTTTGAATATTCTACCAGTAATTTTTATACATTTACAAGTACATGTATCTATTCTCCATTTACGCAAATGGGTTAATGCCAAAAATTACTCTTCAGTGCCTTGTGCTGAATTAATAATATATTGAACATCTTTCCTTTTCACCATATTTAGATCTATTGCATCCTTAGTAATGATTGCATGGAATTCCAGGGTATGGATATAATAACTTTTAAATTTATGCCATTTCAACCATCACTGCAATGAATATCTTTATCAGTTTGCAGATTTGTGCCCATATGTTTATAGGATAAATTTTTAGCAGTGGAAATGTTGGGACAAAGAGGTGTACGTTTAAAATTTTGATACCTATTGCCAAGTTACTAATAAGAATGATTGTGCTGCCTTTCACTCCAGCTAACGGTATGTGTGCCTATTTCCCCACTCTAGGCCAGCAGAATTCTAGCATGGAAGGCACTTCTGATGTGCATGAGTGAACTTTCATACTGGGTTCTCTGCACAGCTTTATGGTGAGACCCCAGGATGGGGTGGTGATAGATGCAGTGAAGTGTGGGAGTCAGGCTACGAAGCAGGAAGTCCTATTAATGATTGCTCCTCAGTACACACTGAGACCAGTTGAATTTTGATAATATGTCAATATGGGAGAACTGGGACTAGATCTCATTAATTCATCATTCAGCAAAAATTTGTTGGGAAGTTAGAAGTAACTTCACTGGATTGTTAGCCCCTTGAGAACAAAAGCTTTGACTTTTAATATTTGTGGCTTCCACAGACTTATGGAATGAGGCCTGGCCTAATATGTGTGTGTGTTTACTGTTGTTTATTTGCTTGTTTTAATTTGTCAGTTTATTGTCCACTATATATACCTGGCTTTACCTGAAGATGGGGATTCAGATGGCTGGCATTTAACCCTTACTCCAGCAGCTCTCAGTGAGAGAGACAGAGAGATGTAAACCAGTCTGAAAATTCACACAGTATGGCAAAGTCAACAATGAGCCACTAACTGTGATGGAGTAAATAGTTTCCCCAAAGTTTGATATTTGAGCTGGACCATGGAAGATATTAGGGAGCAGTTTCGAGACCAATAAGGGAGGACTGACTGCTAGACAGAGAAAACAACAATGAAAGGGTGGAGCTTTGTGGGAATGCTGGTGTGAATGGCTCACAGGGATGTGTGTCAGGAGGAAGTGGGACAGAAGGGGTGGTACCGCCCACTTATGAGGGGGCGTTGAATCAGATGTCTTGGAGCAGGAAGGAAGTGAGATACAGGGAAGGAGTGGGGTTCTTATTCAGGCTCTATGTCCAAATTGTAGGGAGCATTTGGAAGCCATGTAGCTTTAAAGGCTTTGTAAAATGGGATGTTTATCTAGGCTAGATAATTTCTGATATTTTTCTTTTCTCTAAAATTCTATGGCCTGCGAGCTGCAAGACTTGAGCTTGCCTGCAAGGATCGTCTATTCTGGGTGTGATATTTTTGGGTGTTCTTTTAAAGATAGCAGTAAATGGCTGGTTAAAATTTTTCTGAACTATCTTGGCTACTTACTGTGATTGCAAAGACTGCATTCGCTTTTTGGCAAACACACACACATGTACACACACACACACACACACACACAAGAATGAAGAAGAAAACAAAACAACAGCAGGCACTATAAATCTTTTGATAATTACTCTTCATATGCAACTAAATCCTATCTTCACTGCAAGTTGCACAGACACTGCTGAAATGGTTTCCCTGAAGTATATTGCTGAGTTGGATGTCAAGTGTCCTGTTTCTTGGGATTTATATGCTGAATAAATTTCACTGGATTTGATAAGTATGCCATCCATGTCCTTCTCTGTGGCAGAGAGGAACATTTTGACTGAGGCAATGTCTAAAGAGACAGAGAACCCTGTGACCTATTGATTAGGGACCTCCCTCCAAGCTGACACCAATACTGAGAATTATTACCCAGCTCATCTTGCCCAAAAGAATGAAGTACTTGGTTTAAGTCTGTGCTGACCTCTAAATGGACTTTGTGTAATTCCTCTAATTTTTAGGCTTAGGGTTTTCCAAGCTGTATTTGAAGCTATCTGGAAGCAAACAAAATAAATTTAAGCTGACTTCGCATAGGACCAAACACATGCCACAATAACATCTCTTGTGAGCAGTGACCCACCTAAGATCAGGTTTGGTGAAATTACTGAACCACAGAAGAATGATGTCTTGCCAGCTTTATTGGCCACTGTCCAGAGTCTTAAATTTTACAAATGAAAGCAGAGTCAAACCATCTACCCTGCACACCGATCTAGGAAATTTCCAAAAGAGCTTCCTATGAGATTATCTCCTATGTGGAATCCGTGGCAACGACCTCTGAGAGGAACTCCTGATGGAACCAAATTTGATATTCTCATTGGCTTGGAGCAAGGCCTGGGTGCTGAGAATAAATTTCTAATTTTCTCAGAAATCAAACAGTGGCACAAAGTTGTTGAGAGTATGAAGAGAGAACATTCCTATTGCCTGGGTAAGTAAGGGGCAATCTGAAATCATTGTCAGGATTTTGGGGACATGCAGTCTTTGTTCAGACAGTAGAGTCTTTCATCGATGATCCACCCCCAGTTTCAAGGAGGGGAGTAAAGATTTCTTGGGAAGAATGCTTATTGTGAAAGAGTGCAGCCCTTCACTGGCCTGAGGGAGAGCAACTGGCAGAGCATGTCATTTAATCGCTGGGTATCAGGAAGCTCATGGTATGTTTTATACCAGTGAAGACCAGGAGGTCCACGAGAACCCATCTGGGGGCCATGACCAACAGATGAAAGTAATGCTAGTTGTTAGTCTCTGATTGATGAGACATCACCCTGACTTTTTTTTTTCATGGCCATTTATCAAGATAATTGAGACTAACTTTACAGTAGTTGTATAGTTGATATTTCTGGAGCTATGTTGTGATTCTGAAGTTTGGCTCTTTCTTGAGGAAGCTCAGGAAAGAACAAAATTATATCAGTCAGAATTAGTGTCCAAAAATTCTTATGTGCTTATGATCTAGCAAAATAACTAGACCATATCAAGGTGCTCAGTGGGAATTGATCAAATGATGGGTAAAGAAGGAAGGACAGAATGATCCAATGTTAGATAAACAATAAAAAGGTAACAGAATTGTTTTTATCTAGTAGGAGAATACCTATGTAGGAAGAGAGAAATGACTACAAACCATATAGGTGGTAGGACCTAACTACTTGTCACTAAAAGTTGGAAAAAGAACAATTAGAAAAACAAATCAATTTCTAAGACCTTCACATCCTTTGAAAACTCAATTATAGGAAGATCTCTCAAAGGAGACTACATGTCTTAAATTAGACATGTCATCAGTTGACTTAGTTTCTAATCCAACTAGATAGCTTTGAATAAGTCACACATAACTAGTGAACTGTACTAGTGTCTCAGTACTTAAAGCTCCTTGCTCCGAAGCGAAACTGAGGGAAAGAATAGACACTAGAAATTTGCCAAGGTCATTCCAAGTTTATGAGAAAATCAGACTATCAAGATGAAACAGAAAAATTCTAATAAGGAATCAGAATTTTTGTTTTCACCTTCGAAAACATGTGTGGCTTCTTCAGTAAATGAAGTTTGGACCCATCACAGAAGGTTGTATTCCTGTAAGAGTCATTTAACTGTGGAAGACAGAGTCAGGGGCTGCAGAGAATTCAATGTCATACCCAGAATTGTTTTCCCGTCATAAAATGCAAGAGATCTTGAGGATAAAACCTAGATAATGAGTTTCGTTTGGCATCAACATTTTAACATCAGATCTTAAGGGCTCATCAAAGCTATGGAAACAGAGAAAGCAATTCTTAAATGGTTAAATGGAGCTGCTTTAAGAAACACTGGATATTTTTACATTTCCTGGTAAATTGAGATAGTCTTCCAGTGTGCTTTTTTTGCAGGTTAAAATGTTCTATGGTTTGATATGCTACTACAGTAGTTTTCAAAGTGGGGGGTCAGCAGGGGAGACACATTAAGATATTTGTTAGATTTTAAAGGCAAATTCCTGTGCCTCTGAAACCAACAATAACACCTCGAGGGGATGATTCTTAAGAGCATCCAGCTTTGAGAACTCCTGTGGTTAGGGCTGCAGTGGTGTGATCTAAAGTTATTGGCACGTTATATGCTGGAGGAAATAGGCATGGTTATACAAATACTTATTCTTAAAAATAAAAACAACTTTATTGTTTTTCTCAGTAGAAAAATGGTCTATACCCATTGTAAGAAGAAAATCAGTGTTGGAAAATATAAAGAAGAAAGCATTTTACATACTCATTTTAGATTAGTGTAATTAACTCTTTAAAATTGTATTTATTGCAAATAATTTTTGTTTGCCATTGGCCTTTTTTTTTAATTACAGGAGTTTTACATTTTTTATGAAATAAAATTTATCAGATTTCCCTCTTTTTATTTATGGCCTTTGACTCATGAAAAGAAAGACTGCTAGTTTCCTTGGATAATAAAAATCATCTTTTTTCCCCCTATTACTTTTATGGTTCCAATTTTTACATTTAAATTGTTGATCCCTCTGGAATTTAACTCAGTATTAAAGAATGAGGCTGGGATTCAGCTCTATTTATTCTTTCCAAATGGCTAGCTAGTTTTTTCAAGATCATTTCTTTAATAATTCATCTTATTCCCACTGATGTAAAATGCTACTTCTGTTATGTACTAAATGTCCATCTATACTATCTAGGCTCTACCATGGTCATGTGATCACTTTACATTTCTGTGCCAGGACCACATCTTTTAATATCTCATTACTATTCATTCTCAGAATCTTCCTGGCTATTCTCGAATGTTTATTCTTCCAGATGAACTTTAGAATCATTTTTCAAAGTTTCAAAGAACATCCTGTAGGGATTTTTGTTAGAATTGCATTTAATTTATAGATTAATTTGGGGGGAGAACTGGCGTCTTCACAATGCTGAGTATTATGCGAGACTGAGGCATGATTTCCCAGTTGCTCAAGCCTTCGTTTGAATGAGTCTCTGTGTGTGTGTGTATCACAAATAGATTTTGCTTGTTTCTTGTAAAGTTTATTTCTCCGTATTTTAGGGGTTCTGTTGGTTTAATGATTAACTATATGGTTTTTAGATATGTGCTTAAATAAGCTACCCTCTGGCATAGAATGGAAGCTTGGAGCTGGCTTGCTGTGTTTTAGGAAATGGGTGTGCAAGAGAAGCCTGTGTTTTGGAGACAAACCCGTGTATCTTTGACATAACTTCCAGGTTGCCATGAGGCCTTGGGTACATGCTCCTCTCTGCTCTTATTTTCCCATGTGTATGGTAGGAAACCTGGCAGGGATTTGTAAGCATCAGTCGTGATGCTTGAATCCCCTAATGTGGGGTTTGGTTCTTAGTGAGTCCTCAGATAGGGGGACTATTTGGCAACCAGGCCAAGGAGTTCATTTCAAAATTCCTTGAATTTTGCAATTCCTCGAAGCTTTCAAAAATGTATTTGAGTCCAGCAGATTAACAAAAATGCTCTTAATAAAAGCACTGTCCTAATAGCCTTCCCCGCCTCCCCACCCCATCTTCCCATGATAGCCTATCTGATATGAATAAGAGATCTGATACATTGAGTGTCTGGTGCTGAGCACCATCACTGCGGAAAGGCTTAACCCCAGCCACATCACAATGGGAGGCACATTCTTTTTACACTGTTAATTAATGGTCTCTTTGAGAATTGGGGGAGGGGCTTCAATGTGTTAAAGCTTAGAAAAATACATCTGAGGTACACAGGCCATTTGGAGTGCCCAGTTAAGAATGATTTGCCACATATAGGAGAGCTTAAAGAAGGCTATCACAAGCATGGGCATTCAGCTAAACCAACGGTTGGACCCACATACTTAATGGCATAATCACCAACATAACCGATTTAGCATAATGGTCTTTTAATGCAGAAACAATTACTTTGGATAATAAAATAACACTTTTAATTTACTTGACACCAAATTTGACCTATGTGGATCATCTGATGGCGAGGTGAGGGCAAGGGGAGCCTGTCGCGTTCTAAATACATTATAAAGTGATAACACATAATGTACTTCAGGCCTGAGATGCTTTCAGTGGCTTAGTGGAAAAATAGAACGATTATCAGAATATGTTGTTGCTTTGGAATTTCACAAATATTTCATAGTTTGTTTATTGATTTCCACAAGTTTCCTTAGGAAGAAATAATTAAACCTTGAAGTTGATGCACTCTGATTAAATTTGTTCATTTTGAACACCTACTATGGGGCGTGCTATGGGAGATAGTCAATCAGTAAATTTTTGTTGAGTAAAAAATAATGCCATACCCTGGGAAGAAAATGTAAATTAAATTCATTGCTCTACTATGGAAATATCTTTAAATCTATCTTTTGCATCTTGGGAATTCTTTTATCTTGTTTTTTACAAACTGAATTTTTAAAATGTTCATCAGTGTTTCTACTTCTTTTGAGAAGTAGGTGAGTTTTAAATCCTAAATAATTCAAAAGCCTATATATACTTCTTAAGTGATGACCAAGGCAGCCATCTATATATCTATATATTAAGTCTTGAGATTTGTTGGTGTAGGCAGGAACTCATGTTTTTTCATTTGGAAGGAGAAGAGCTGGGACCAAGCTTGTGAAGCATGTGGCACATAATATTAGAGATTCCAGTCAGCTTCATCTATTGCCTGATTTCAAAGTAATATTCCTATTGCATAGCTGATTGAAATCTGACAATTAATTCCTTTTAGCTAACTGCATCTACTGTTAAAAGACAAATGCTCTCTGAGAAATATCAGGAGTTATCAGTCATTTACACCTTAGTGAGAATAAATTTATGACAACTTTCTTAAAATAAGTTGAAATACGCTGAGGAAAAAATTGATGCTAGCCACCAGCTAAAATTATCCACCAAATTAGTTAAGAACAAGATAGTTTATAAAGTTCTTTTTGATAGCAGATTTTGATGTGTTAGAGATGAAATCATACTGGAATATAATTTTTATGTCAATCTTGTTTTTTACTTAACATTATATCCATCCCTCCAATGGCTGACACTCTTCCAATGACTGCCTTCACAAGTATTTTGCTATTCTTCTACTGTTAGAGAATTGTATCTTAACAGATGATAACATGAATGATGCTTTAAGGTCTGTGAACTACCTTTTAATCAATGTCCTTGCTTTCTCATCTGTAAAAACAAGAATAACAATAGAATTAATTCTTTCCTTTTTTCATTTGGATTTTTAAATGTTGGGTGTTCCTTCTCTGAGATATACCTGTACATACAAACACTCATCACTCTTAAACAGCCCTCTTGCCTTTTCCAGATCGTGGGCTGCAGGTTAAGTGTCTTAGATCAGTGCTATGCAAACTGTGGTCTGTGAACCAGAGCCTGTCTGGGAACTGTTTGCTACTGGTCCACAATGAGGCAAATAGAGAAACGGAGAGGAAGAGGTTAGAACTAAAACCTTCATAGCAATTTGACATTGCTGCACCATCTAAGAGGTGGTCAGAGGATGGTCTCTGTGGATATCGAGTGGGTTGGGTTATGAGTCTGTCTGGTGGGACTCTGTAGGCTTATTAGAACTCTGCCTCAGTCCATGGCAGATTGGACAAACACACAAGCAAACAAGTCCTTCGCTCTGGATAGGCTGGAAAGCACTGTCATGGATCAGAGTGGAGAATGTAAGCACACAGGGACTTCAAGCTCCATAAACCCTCATAGAGAGGGGCATAGAAAAGTAATTAAAAGACAAATTTGGCTGAGCCCCCAGTTCTGCCCCTTATTTGTTCTGAGACTTTTGACAAATTAGTAAAACCCTCTGTGTCTTGGTTTCCTCATCTATAAAAACAAGAATAACAGTAGAATTAACTGCATAATATGATCCTACAGAGAAAGGACTTAGCACACTGCTTGGCATGTATCGAATGCTCATTAAGCAGAAGCCGCCATCATTATGTCACTAAATGTCATCCCAAGCAGACATTTTTGGAAGGATTCCTTTACGCATTATTATTACAAAACACATAACTCTCCTGCCTCCCTCCTAACCCCCCTTTTTGTCAGCCTATCTGTGATCCAGGAGCTGTTTGTGTTTATCTTCTACAGAGGGTGGGACCACATCCCTTGCAGGCAACCTGGATCAGAGCTGCCAGGTCAGGAAATCACTGACCCTTCAGAGCACTCATCTCCGCTCTTTCCCGCACTGTCACCAACTCATCAAAATCTCTGAGTGTTTATCTCACAGTTGCCAGATGTCCATCTGCTTGTGATTGTCCCGCATTGAACTGCCTTGTCCTGTTTATAGTCCTCACAGAGCACACAGTGGCCCTGTGTTTGTGTGAGACCAGGTAGGAGACATGTGTCCATGACTCGTTCACATGCCGCATACCAGGATCCGGTAGGTCTAGTTTTGCTGCTACTGTTGACTCACAACCCTGCATGAGAGCTGAAAGAGAACTGGAGTTGGTGTTGAAGATCTGGATTCTTATCTTGGGATCTCTGAATCCCAGCATCCTCATAAATGGGGACATAATACCAATATCACCGTGCAGCCGTGATGACTGAATGAGTTAGACTTTGAAAAGTGCTCTGATGCAAATAAATGCACCTCCACTCCCATCCTTTCAGCTCTTTGTACTTTGCTAAATGTAAAAGGCATTGCACAAAGTGAATTCCCTGCTAGAACATATATTCATAAAGGAAGGGATTTGTATATTTTATTTATTGCTCTGTCCCCAAGATCTAGGACAGTGCCTAGGGATAGTGAGTGCTCAATTAATACATATTGGACAAATTAATGAAAGTGAATTATATAGTCACGTTTTAGCTCTGAGCAACAGAAAACCCTGACTCAACTTGCTAAGCCAGTGAAGACATCTATTATTTCATACCACTAGAAATGTGGAAGTAGAGAGGTTCCGTGATTAATCTGATGGCTCACTAACATCATGCCTGACTCAGATCCTTCTCATCTTTCTGCTCTGCCATTTTCAGTTTAGCTGATCTCAGAGTCCTAACTGGCTGCCGCAGTTCCAGGCATCACATCTTGACATAGTAACATCCAACAAAATGGAGAAAGCTGTCTAAACTGTCTAAACAGATTCTGGCCTTTGCCAAAAAAAGGAAGAACAGAGGGTAGCCAACTGTGTTGGATATAATCGCTCTTTGGAATCTTAGGGGAAAAAAAGAATAATTAAACAAAAATTAAACAAGTACATGAACAAGTAAGCATTTATGTCATATGCAAGTTAAGGGTTGGGGTTAATAAGTGAAGAGAGAATTGCATTGAGAGTTGGAGACATGTACCTGCCCAGCTGCCTGATTCAAGTACAAATACATTTAGGATTAACAACTGGCTATGTCAAAGAAGGTGCTTAAATGCAAGAAGAAGTAAAATAAGATGTATTTTGCAGTGTTGCAATGTCTCACGAATTAAGGTAGAGATCCAGACCCACCATAAGTGTTGAGTATAATCTCACGAATACATCCTCCCTTTGATTTAAAGCGTGCACTAGTTCACTTGGCCAGGCTTGTGTTTACTCAGGTATTTTCAAGGGAGAAATGGTTTGCAAAAGAAACGAATAGTCCAAGTAGGAGCATAGGGAATGTATTAAATTATTTTTAATATTCTGGCACATGAAACCTCATATGCAAGTAACATTTATTGGTTTATTTAAGCAGCTCCCTGGAACCTATACTTGACACACATAATGACTTGTGGTTGAAGCCACCTCTATACATTTGGAATTCACCAAACCATTACATCCTAAAATACTTTGTAATGCAAATTCCCTTAATTCAGCCATTGCCCTCCCTGTAGTTAGGTTGGATTTGTGAAATGTTCTTGTGTCCTAAAACCTCAAGTACTTAGTGATAATCAGACCATGGGAAGCCAGCTCTCGTTTCTGGGGCTGCTACTGTGAAGTTGCTAGGGATGAGCTGCGGGCCCACACTTAGTAGAAGCTCTGTAGGGCACAGAGGTCAAGTGTAAAAGCCTGGGCAGTCAGACTCTCTGCGTCCAAATCCCAGTTTGGCTACTTGTTATCTGTGTAACCGTAGGTGAGTTATATGCCCTCTCTATGTCTTGGTTTCCCCATCTGTAGAATGTACTAATAGTATTTCAGTGTTGTTGTGAGGAATGCATGAGTTAGTATATATATGAAGTTCTTATAATGGTGCCTGGCTTATGGTAAGCATTATAAAAATATTTGATATTTATTATCGTATGTTGAATATACAAATTCAATATGACTAAATCAAATAATATATATTATGATTTAAAGGACAGTGTTTGACCAATCACAAGTCACGTTCTTTCCAGGTCCCTTACAATAAACACTTTACTCAGTGTATGGCAAATTTTGACCAGTATGTTTCTGGCTGAGCAGCAATATTATAGCTAGGAAATGTTTCTATGAGTTGCAACAGACTTTAGTAAAATTAACTACTCAGTTCCCTCTCAAGCAGTTTGTAATGTATTTATTCCAGTGTATGCTGATGAATAGATAGTCTCATTTTTGCCTCCCACTGAATGAAGCATTGTAGACATTGAATATACACTTCTGGCTTTGAACTAAGATGAAAATTCTTGTTTAGGCTTGACGTAATTGACTTACTTTTGTTATCTGTTTAGAAATCTTTATTACTTTGCCATGAGAGCCATGAAAAGATGCATTGAATAGCAACCTATTTAGGCATTTGAAGTAAAACTCTTCTGCATGAATTATCTCAGTAGATGTATTAGAATGTGTCTGAATTTGCCAATGGATCAAGTCGTCCTCTATTTGTGTTCACGGGTCTGGGACTTTAACACTCTGCTAAGGCTGTTGATCTAATGTGGGCATGTGAGTTAGATGCTAAGTTACTATCCATATAGTTCTGAATGGCCTGAAGCTTATAGGTGCCGGAGAGATGCTTTATCTTCTATATTCAAACTGGGAGGGAAGGGAAAGTAATTGACCTCTTGTCAGTTCCTGGAATTCTTTCTACCCATCCAAACAGCAGAGCATTGTCTCCTTTTAGGTTCTAGCTTAGCCTGCAAGAGGAAATCAGTCACACACACAGCATCATTTATGGTGCTCCCACACTGAACTTTCTGGGAAAAGCCATGAGCTTAGAGTCTTAGAAAGGTATTGGAGTGAAAGCTTATTTCCAGCTTGACATGGCTCTTTGGCTACCTATGACCCTTTTTTTAGGGTGAATTTGAAAGCAGAGTCCCCTCAAGCCCCACCCTCAAGAATAGTGCCCTCGAATTCAGATTCAGTACGCCAATCTGTTGTAGACCTTCCATGTTTTCCTATGGTGCTTATCACAAGATTAGTTGTCCTTTGAGCTTCTTTTTCTGAATGTTTGCAGGAATGATGCAGATCTCTCTTGTAATATATGAGCAGCCCCGAGGGAAAATCTGTTATTTTTAAGAGAGAGCCAGGAATTCCTTTCAAGGAGGAGACTGTCTACCACCCTAATGGAAGCATTTGCCTATGAAGATAAGGCCTTCGGGAGATAGGCTAGACAGTCTGGATCTAGACTAGGAGACAGAAAATTATTCTGTGGAAGAAATTTACAGGAATTTGGGAATGGGAGAGAGCAGAGGAGAAAGAAGAGGGGAGAGGAATGAAGTAAGGAAGAAAGCAAGACGGTGGCAAGTGATGGACCGGATGAGAGACTTTTAGAAAAATAGAGCATCTGCTTAACATAAATACTTTTATTTTTTTGACTGGTTTGGCAGAAATCAAGTACAAGGCATTAGCTTCAAAATCTATGTTGGCATGGGGCAGCCATAGGAGATGAGAAACAGTGAGATCAAGAATCTAGCCCAAAGAAGTCATTGGAGAGAAAGAAGTGACTATGAAAATATAAGCTCTCAAGGATTCTCAGAAACCTAGAGAAGAACACTGGACTTCCCACAGGACGTGGGATGGACACTTAACGGCAGTTTTCATTTAAATCTTGAAGGAGGGAGTAACCTCAGTTGACAGCCTGCTTACAGTTGTCCCAGGGAGAAAAAGTATTTTTGAGTTAAAGAATTTTTGGAATATTGCTGTAGAGATGAATGAAATCTTAAGTTATATGACTTATGTGTCTCATAAAAAGAAAAGCCTGTCAGTAGCATTTTAAAAAGTAATATTAAAGGATTTCTTTATTCTAATGGATAGAGATTGTCTTGGATAATATAAATATTCCAAAGATTTAATAAAGTAATCTGAAGCCATGTAGACATTAATTAGAGTTCTATAATTAGAATTATAGTTATAGAAGCTTCCTCCTGCAAAATAGAGGGTAATATTTCAATATTTCAGGTTTACTATGCTGTTAGAACATAGTACCTGATGCATTTTCACATACTATGGCTTTAATAATTCTTTCTAAATAACCATTCTGATAGATATTTAATAGTTTGTTAATTAATGTTGGAGTAAAATCCATTTATATTTGTGTTCATCCCCATCTTTCTTCTCTCATAAGTGAACAGTCTCTGTCTGCTTCCTGTGCGCAGAGCCACTCAAACCAATGATGACACAGAATCCAATCAGAAAAGCAGCATAAAGATGAAAGGTCTTGCCAATGAAAAGTGAACTTGCTAAAGTACACCTTTCAATGAATTTGGACAAAACTGAAAAATGTTGTTGATATCAGATCCTTAGGCTGATTACTGAAGCGTTCGATTGTTCAGTATGTCAATTCATCACTGTCTACCTGGTTATATTTAACACTTTCTCCTGTTTCCAGCACGTCTGCTGAGATAGGCAGTCGCTGTCACATGATATCTGCCTCTCAGGAAGGTCAGTAGACCATTTGAGAGGCCGCGGTTTCTGTCCCCCAGCTGCCTCGATTCTTTCTCAGGTATTGCTGACAGGAGACGGAGCCTCCATGTCTTGCAGGATCTAAAATATTAATAAGATTAGGGCTTTTATCCTTCAAACAGTTTAGCCTTTCCTTTTAGAGGCTCTGCAAAGTGTCGAATCTGTCCATTTATAATCCCGGCTGTCCAGGAAGGCCTGCCACCGCTTACAGATACCAAAACACCACTCTGGACCAGCGTGTCCTTCCTTTTCAGTTTGTGGAAGCTCCGCTTCACGTTTTAAATCACTCTCGTCTTTCGGAGACACTTGGATGAGTTTAATTCCGTTTTGAGATGAGAGGTCTTGGGTGTGTTTTAATAAATCCTTGATGGGAATGCTAGCCTTGGGGGTCATCCTTATTCACGAAATCAGAGATGGTGTCGCTGAGGTGAGCTTAACTTTGGTGGCGGGAGCGGGGTTTCTAAACGCACACGGTGTTCTCACGCGTGGTGTTCCTGTACTTTTCAGAACACAGTATTATCCACCGCTCTGTTTTTAGAAGCGGGATTCAATTGCAGTGTGATACCAGTTAAAATAACCATTGTCTATTCAACAGTCTTTTTTTCTTTTTCATGGAAAGCAAAAATCACTTTTCTGCATACGTCCTACAAAAAACACATATATCATATGGCGTGCGATTTAGATCATTTTAAAGAACAGTGATGGCATTCGTTTAGATATCCCATTCCAGCAGGGTGATGAGCATCAATTTTGTTAATTAAGACTTTTAGGCTCTGTAAATTTATAGTACAATTACAATTTGCTTCATGTGGAAAAGGGTCTTTATCCCATGCCACCATTAGCAAAATGTCCACTTTTATTATTTGCTGATAATTTCAAAGGCTGATGAATTTTTTGCATTAACATTTCTCTTTAAATATCCATTGTCAGCAGAATGCAATCATGAAGACTTTGACTTAATCTTTTTCCTCTTCTTTCCTTCCTTCCTTCCTTCCTTCCTTCCTTCCTTCCTTCCTTCCTTCCTTCCTTCCTACCTACGAAAAAGCCAATTCATCAGGTAGGAAAGAATTGCCTTTTGCAGTCTCAGGTCCTGCCAGAGACAAATGACTGTAAAAATTTAAAATCAATCATTAACAGATTAGCTGTTGGTCCAAAGTAAATAGCAATCAGCTTATTAGGCATCAGGCAGAGTGAGATAAAGGGGAAGAGTTATTGAAAATGAGGATGTTGTCTGGGCTCTGGTGTGGGGTAGCGCACGAGGAGGCCGTTTCTTTGTGACTCTAAGTGCGAATGGAAAGCAAGGTGGTAGCTGGCTGAATAAGTGGAGTCCCTGGTTGTGGTAAACTGAGTCCTGTGATTTTCTGTTCTGTGTCATGGCTTTATTCATCCTGATTAGCATGGAAGTTGGTTGTGCTCCCTGGTTGTTCTCCTCTTTGCCTTCTAAGCAAGATATGTCAATTGCTGTTCAGTTGACTCTGCAAAGCAGCCCAGAAATTGTGCCTGAGAGTCCTCACTTTCAGAAACTGGCCCTTTCTTACCCCTCTGCACACTTAGTTCGGATCTCATTACTGGCCAGGTCGAGGTTGGGAAGCGAGGGGACGCTCCATTAGCTGCTTCCCTCTAGTTCGACATGTGTGAACAACCATTCGGCAAATGCCACAGTATCTTTATTACAAGCAAGATCCACTGATGGATGCTAAAATCAGCGGGTGACGGTTTGAGGAGAAACAGGATATTTGTATAATCGCAAAGTATCTTCCTCAAGATATTTATTAATTACAAAAAAAAAATAGTCACTTGACCAAAACCCAGCAGCTACTCCTTGAGCCAAATGATCAGGCTTAACGTCGCTAGTAAAAAGACAGCCCGCTCCGACTCCCTGAGCACGTGATACATCAAGGACACAGCATTATTTTTGCGGTATTCTTACTGAAAATGCATAACCTCGCTCCAATTGCAAAAAAAAAAAAAAAAGACAAACCCATTCTGAAAAATAACTGACCTGTGATCTTCCCAAGTGCCGAGGACATGACTGTCAAGGAAGAATGCGGAATTGCCATGGATCTGAAGAGACCAAGGAGACAAAACACAGAGGGATTCTGGATGAGATCCTAGAACAGAAAAGGGGCATCAGTAGAAAAACTGGTGAAATTCAAAGAAATATTAGAATTGAGAGAAGCCGGGTGAAGGGATTATGGGAACTGTCTGTATTATTTCTGTAACTTTTCTGTAAGTCTAAAGTTATTTCAAAATAAAAAGGTTAAAAAAGAAATGATGCACTGAAAGAAAAAGTATTGCATGAACTCCAGAAGCTTCTGCTTGCAGTCTGGGCCAGTTTCAGCTTTTGTTCACAATCGTGTGTCATTTTGGCTAAAACTGGAGTATAACCATTGCTTTCAAAGGGAAAAACAAAATATCGCTTTGTGTTGGGCACTTCTTACCAGTTTCTTATTGTGATAACACTATAAGGTTATTATATTATTGATAGACACATTCACTAAAGATAATCCCAGTTTGTGTGATATGTTGTGTAATTCTTGTGTATCTGCAGGTTAATTGGACTCGACTCTGATTCATCCTGCAGGTTTGGGTCTGTTCCTACGTGGATTAAAAGGTTAACAGGGACATAATCTTCTCGGTGTCATGGATAAAGCTCAAGAGGGCACAAACCCTACCACACAAGCACAATTTAAGCCTCAGCTTGTGTCCTAACATCCTGTTGGTCAAAGCAATTCACTTGTCCACGGCCAAAGTCAAGGGGTAGGGGGTACATCTGCCCATGGAGGTTGGAGGGGTAAATTACGTGTTTTTGATAATGTATCTAATCAACCTTAATACTTCTGGCTTTTGTTTCTACCACATGGCTACTTCTGACCTGCTCTGCAGAGCCCTCTTCCCTTGCTTAAGTGCAGGTACCAACAGATTGCCCTGTCCCAGTTGATGTGATCAATTTTTATGAGTGCTGTGACTGCTTGGTGGTCTCCTGCAAGCGAAATGCTCCCTCCATTGTGTTACAGCGAGGGTGGGGGTCTTACAACATCATTCCTTGTGCACTCACGTGCTAAAGAAACGTATTGAGGCTTCCCTCTCAGTTCCTAGCCAGGTATGTCAACACCCAGGTGTGTTGAACAAATGAATAAATGTCTTATCTAGCCTGTTAGCTGGGTCAGGTGGCTGCAGGCACCAGGCACTAGGCACCACCGGTTACCCAGAATCCCCTCTCAGAGCTGGATCTCGGGCCCTCATCACAGACCGTATCCCACACAGTGAGTTCTCTCCCGCATTCTCTCTATCCTTCTCTACAATTGGGCTTCCCCTCTCAATATATGTGCAAAGTTGTCTGACCAACGGTTGTAAAAACAGTTCAAGTTTGTTGACCAGTTTGTTTGTTTGTTTCCTAGAAGTTTCCTTGGCTCTCTCAAGTCAATGGATCCAAGTAGCTGTGTGTGAGGAAGCTTAGTCCTCTGTCCCAGACTATTAACATCTTGAAGTTGAGAGAGTATCTTACTATCTTCTACCCATTGCAGTGAGTTACATGTGACCTAGAATAGTTGAAATTATCAAAAGGCATCTATTCAACGGACCTAACTTCTGAATCTTACGTAATTTGACTCAATATTATTTCCTTGGATTTTTCAACGTTTTCCATCCACTTGATTTGGCTACAGTTCTTGCTGGCCCATGAGCATGTACTGTTTGTAATCATAGCCTCGTGTTCTCAGGACCCTGGTGCCCTTCCTCTCCTGTCTTGCATTCAAATCTTGCCTGCCCATCAGGGCTCATCCACAACCTGCCTACTGAATGAAACTTGCCCCTAGTGTTCCTGTCTTAGGTGAGTTCACTTTATTTTATGCCCTGAAGCACATATGGTCTCAACTATAAGTTAACCTTCAGTCATTTTTTAAATTTTGTTTTTCTAACTGCACATATAATGTAACAATATAAATTAAATAACTCATTAGATTGTAATGTCTTTGTGGTCTGTGCCCTCATCCATCACTACCTTGGTACCCTCCCTGGCCAGGAATATGATTTGAGCACTTAGTAGGAATTCAAGAAATTCATGATTACTTTCAAAATTTAATACACAAAATGAATCCTTTGCTTGCTCCTAAATTAAATAACAAACAAAGAAAGCTAAGAAGGAAAAAGAATTAAAAAAAAAAGAGCAGAAGAAATAATCTATTTCAATGTGGATATAAAATATTCTAAAGAAACAGTAGCTTTAAATTAGAAAGAAAATTGGTACTTTGAAGAGGAAGAGTACATTATTTACAAAGAAAGTTATCCTGAGTTTGTCAGATGATGAATCAATACTAACTATTCTAAACTCTTATCTAAATGTAATAATAGCTTCTGTGTTCCCAGTATTTTACAGCTGAGTGAGGGCGGACATCATTTATTTCCCTCTATTTTATAGGAAGATAAGAAATTGAGGGCCAGAACAGCATGTGCTTCGCCCAGTGTCCCCTGCTGCTAAACGACAGAGCCAGTCCTAGGTTGTCTTCTGACTTCAAGTCCAGGATTATTCCCACCACCCAAGCTACAAATCTCTGCTCCTTGAGGAGGAATCCTTTCCTTTCCTTTCCTGGGGGTAATTGTGTGGCTTTTGTAAAAGATCTATCATCACTCTGAAGATGAATTGAACTGTCAGGTAAATGTTAACAAAAAGGAGAGGAACTAAGTTGGAATGTAAGTGGATTCTGGTGTTGGTAACACTTGGCATTATAACCAATGACATAGTTACTTCCCATAACATGGAGCTCCAGTCATGGAGTGGACATAGTAAGTATTTACAAGTGTGGATACAGCGGCCGCCCTTCATTAATAAAGGCAGGTGCTGGAGTCTGCACTCCACTGTTAACTGGGATAGTATTAAGGTGGTAAATTTCTGGTCCAGCTGACATGCAGGTCCTCTTCTGCCCCTGTGACCTGCCTTTCGGGCCTTTTCTCCCCCAACTTCCCTTCACTCCATCCAGTTAAATCGGGATTCCCAGCATTTCCAAATCCAGTCTCGCTGAGTTCGCACACCTCCATTGAGTTTCCACTCTAAGATCCAGTTCAAATGCCACCCCATTCAGGAAGCCACAGGAAGTGGGGTCCCCTCTTTTAAACCCCTAAACACTTTCTTTCCCTGTACTACTCTTGTAGATTGTCACTGCCTTTATTCCAGTAACTAGCACATAGCAATCCTCAGTGTAAATACTGGTTAGGAAAACGACTGAACAAATGAATGAATGTCTTATCTAGCCTGCTAATTGCAGAGATATTTGAAGCATCTTTGTCTGTACCATAGCATCACCCTAAGTGCCTTACATAGATGCTCAGTGTGGTTCGGCTGAAAGGAAAAAAATATGTGTGAATGAATAAAGGGATAAACAATAGATGAATAAATAACTGAAAAATGTCTGGAATACTGAGGCTGAAAATGAAGATGAGCACAAGTCATGCCAGATATCAGAGTTCCTTAAAAAGGATTAATAACATTTCAATCAAATGTATAAGATTCTGGATGCCAGAAGAAATCTTTTGAAATTCTGCTCTTAGTCAAAATATAAGAATGAGAAATGTGAATGCCTCTTTTCCCCCAGTGATGTTAATGCTAAGTGCGTAAACCAATTTTCTGTATTCTGTACTATTTTTAAAGTAAAACATACTGGTATTTTCAGTATCCTAATATTTGTATTATTTTAATGTGGCATTTAAAAAATATGAAGCCAGAATCGTTTGTAGCTCAAAGCATATCCAATGAGTTTACACACAGTGTTAAGACTTCATCCAGGCTCTCCCCTCCAGCACCCCCCTCCCCAAAGCCTTTCCAGGGGATCTTATTGTTTTACTTTGTGGGTTGGTGGTTGGTATCTTCTGTCTGGGTCATTCATAACCCCCAGAGCCAGCTGCAGTGCCTGGCCCCTGACAGAAGGTGGGGAACAGAACACCTGAGAACTGACTGTGGTGGGATGAGAACCATATCTCATCTTTTCATAACATACTGATATCTTGAAATTTATTTCACATAATGTATTTTGCAATATTTTAATGCAAATATGTCTTATTATTATTGCAATCATTCCTCCTCTCTTTTTAGAATATGAAAAAAATAAAAAGATTTCACCCAGAATATGCTCTTTTTTCCTCTCTTCAAAAATTTCCTGTTAGCAATGAAGAACACCAAAATGGAAGAGGAGAATTAACCACATTGAGGGATCCATTTATAAGCACTGGAAAATGCCCTGCCGTTGTATCTTCAGGCTCATTAGGGTAGAAGCAGGGTTTTTAGTACAGTGGGTGTTACACCTGTTCCCCGTGGACAGTCAGTTGTTAGAACAGTTGCACCAACTGTGGAAGTGACCCAGGGCTGGAGATCCTGTTCCTTCTCTTTTGAAAGAATTTCCCAGGTGGTCAGCACATCTACCTATCTTCTGCAGTGTGTTGACATAGAACTTTCTAGATGATGGAAATGTTCTGTGTCTGCACTGTCCGGTATGGCAGCCACTAGCCTCGTGTGGCCACCAAGCATTTGAAATGTGCCGGTATGATTCAGGAACTGAGTTTTAAATTTTATCTAAAATTAATTGCTTGGAGTGTAAATAGCCATGTGCGGCTGATGCCTGCAGCTTTGGGCAGGTCCCATTAGGAGGCTCGGGCCTCTGTCACCCTTGACCCTGAGAAAGGCGGCAGGGAGAAGGGGTCAAACTCTACTGCTTTATTGGGGCAGCACAGAGAATCCTCGGCTTGGAAGGCCAGTTCCCTCTGCTCCTCAAGGCTTCCCGCACCAGCTCAGAGGAGTGAATGAGGGCAAGAAAAAAGAGCCAGGATATCGTCTCCATGTTTACGAGTTCAGCGTCTTTTGCTCAGCTTTTTCTTTTAAGGCCTCATGCCGATTACCGATAACAAACTGGGATCATAACAGTCCTGTCTATACTGTTTTCAAAATTATTATTTACAGCTTCTTTAATTCTCCACGGAGATAATGAGTCCACAGAGATTTTTTTTTTTTTGGCAAAGCAATATTATTAAGTGAAGATTTCTTCTTAAATTACTAGTATTCAAAATCAAATGAGAGGCCTTCTGCCACACAGCTCTAATCCTGCTGCTCACACACAGTCCTGCTGGGAGAGGTGTATTGGTGAGCTGCCACTGCCTTGTGCTACAGGGCGGAGAATGTTCGTTCTCTTGTTGTAGCTTGTGCCATCCCTGCCTGAACTTTAGTGTATAGTCCTGGCTTGGATGGACCATTCACCCCTCTCCTAAAGATGCTCGTTAATGTGGCTCACACAGGCACGCAAGGTGTTTTTACATGAAGAAATAAACCTATTAAATGAAAATTATTTGAAGAGGTGAAGCTGGGAGAAGAGTCACTTTTTTGAGCGGGTGGGGAGGATGGGGAGTTGCCTTGGAGCCTCTCATAAGAGCTTTATCCTCACGCACAAAGATGGAAATTAGAGTGAAAATAAAGAGAATTTTGTGACGAGCAGCCGTTTTAAATTTGTGCTGCTTTCGGGTGTCTTAGCGGAACGCCAGCCATTTCTACAGAAGCGCCCACAGCGTGTCGCCGCGTCGCCCTCTCACAGCTGCGGCCCCCCTGCCTCGCCTCACCTGCTGACGTCCCGCCCATCCAGCCTCAACGCGCCACCGGCGTGGGCCCCGTTACCCGCCCGCAACGTCCAGGACGCGGCCCTGCGGCAACCGGGCGTGTGGGGGGAGGGAGGATGGTAATTACCAGCACACGACTATCTTATTTTTGTCTGAATTATTTACAAGGGAAGGAAGCAGTTGGAGGCGAGGGGTCGTGAGGGAGTGTGCTCAGTCCCTCTCGCATTGATTCTACCCGGAGTGAGAAGAGCAAACCTATTAAGAAGAAAAATCACTTCCTCTTCTTCCTCTCTTTTCTCTCCCTCCCTCAAATCTTAGAAATAAATAAGTAATGCAAAGAGAAACCCTGGGTGGCTGCAGGGAGGGGCCAGCGGCCGGGCGTCCACCCTTGCGGGGGACCAGTTCCCATCATCGCAGGTGAGCGCAGGCCGGGGCTTTGAGCGGTTCCGTCCTCCGTCCCCAGCTCTCATCTTGCGTGTTGTTGCATAATGAACAGCTCGTATGGATTTAAATCCCATTTAGAGGATGTTCAATTATGGAGCCTGTAATCAGGAGAGTTGGGTTTGAATCCCAGAGGGGCCATTTTTCTTTTCTTTTCTTTCCTTTTTTTTTTTTTTAAATTTAAGATTTATAGCTCTTCGACTTCCAAAAGAACTCGTGGATGGTTCATGGAGGCAAAAGTAAGGCATGAGGGGACCCTTAGGGGTAAAGGGAATAGAAGTCGCCTGAAGGGAGCAGCGTGACTCTTAACGGGTGGTAGGACGGTGGTAGTTTCGTGCTTACATTTCTTCTTTGCAAAATACAAAAGCAAACCCACCTCCTGCTTTGTGGGGTGATAGGTAGAGTAATGTTTGTGAGAAGAAGCGTCCAGATCATTTTGATATGATATTATAGTCTTATATTAAGGAAAAAAAATAGAGGCAGCATGCCCTTTTAACTGGACCCCACTGCACATCCCTAAAGAGAGACACCCCAGGAGTGTCCTGGTGTACTGAAGAGGAGAAATTGCGGCTGTTTTAAATCTGTCCTGTCACAGGTATGTGTGGGAGTGCCATCTGAGAGAAATGGCAAGGGGCTCCAAGCAAGGTAGAGGTTTTATATTTTCTTCGTTGTTAAAATACTTAAAAATTCATAATATATGTGAGTTATAAAACTTAGCAGTAAAAATGTATATCTACCTAACTACCTACCCAAATTAAGAAATACATTGTTGCTACCACTGAGACTCTAATAATGCCCAGAAGTATCCGTGAGGGTGATTTTGTGCATATCAGGTCCTGCCCATTTTTTTTTCTTCCAATTGTATTAGTCTCTTTATTCTTTTGGTAATCTTGTCCAGAGTTAATGACTTCCATTTGTAGGTGATGAAATGTCTTAAGAAATCCACTTCAAATGCTGACTCTGCTGTGAGCATGGTCTTTCCCTATATACTCCAACTCAGAATTAAGACTTTGGGTCCTTGTTTTTTTATATTCCAGTCCCAGAAGTAGTTTTCCCCATAGAAGATGG
Organism: Macroglossus sobrinus; assembly: GCA_004027375.1. Taxonomy (NCBI): domain Eukaryota; kingdom Metazoa; phylum Chordata; class Mammalia; order Chiroptera; family Pteropodidae; genus Macroglossus; species Macroglossus sobrinus. Next base: position 452,964 of record PVKZ01000851.1, read on the forward strand.
TCTTATGCTTCATAGTAGTGGTCTACAATCAGGCTCTAGCTTCTCCAGGAATACTACACAGGACGGATTCAAATATGTATTTAACTAAGAGGCATTCTCTCAAATAAACTTAAATGCATTTTATTTTGAAACAACTTACATGACATGTTTTTCTTAAAAACAATGCCTCCACTCTAAATAAACCAAGGTCAAAATAAATGAATAGCCCAAGATAACATCAATCTCATTTGTCCTACTCCTGGTGTGTGGATGAAAAGCAGCTGCCAGTTACAGTGATGACAGGTGATAGACCAAAATTGCCAAATTAGTTAACATTTCTAAACCATTCTTAAAGAAAATCATATTCGGGGGCACACCATCCTCATGGTGGTCCAGCAGAGCAAGCGTGCCATCTAGATTCATATTTTCACCAATAAAGAACTGGTAGTTTTGGTTTATGGCCGTGCCCAGACACAGTGAGGGTAGAAAAGCTCTCTGCTTTGTAAAACATGTTTTCCATGCATTTTCCATGCATTCCATGAGCTCTACGTAAATGGAATCGTACCGATCATACTGATATGGCCTTCTATGAATTGCTTTCTGTTGCTCAACATTGTGTTTGTGAGATTTGTCCAAGCTGATACGTGTAACATGCTTTATTCACATTCACCACTGTTTGTTACTCTGTTGTATGAATACTCTAAGACTTATTTGTTCATTCTCTTGTCAATGACCATCTGGATGTCTCTTTGTATTTATTTTTTTATTATTACAAACCATGTTGCCATGCATATTCTAATCCAATCTAGTCTCTTTGTGCAGTGGCCTAAAAAATTCCTCCATTGTATATGCCTGAAAGTAGCATCGCTAGCTCATAGGGGATGAGCATTTCAACTTTATTAGATTATGCCAAAATCTTAGTGGTTGGCCAAGCTACACTCCCAACAGCAATGTTTAAGTAGGAACTCAAGAATTCGGATCAACTACAGGCAGATTCAGCTGCTCTCAAAGATCTGAATTAAAAGAAAAGGGGTGGGGTAAGAGGAATCCACAGATGACAGTGGTGGTGGAGTTGATGATGACATGATGAGGATGAAAAACCCTGGTAGAGTGCTGACGCTGTGCGAGGCACTGTTCTGGACACTTTAAACATCTGGACTAATTCCATCTTTACAGTTAGGAGGCATGTACTATTATCCTCACCTATAGGTAAAGAAACTGAGATATAAAGAGGTTAAATAACTTGCCCAAGTTATGGAAGGTAAGTGTAGGATTTGGAATTTGAACCGTTGCTTTGAGCCCTATGCCTCACTTTAGCCATTAACCTACAGGTTCACTCTACATGAGCCAGTTAATAAGGACAGCTTTATGATTGACGAGTGATTGGCTACCCTGTCATTTGAGAAAGGGAACTTAGCTTTCTAAACATATTTCTTATTACACACTCCCTTTCACAGTCCTCTTCACTAAGAATTTTTATTGTATTTATACTTCATCAGAATTTGATTGTTAAGAAGCAAGAGAAAAGCATTCTTTCCTAGGTAGTATAAAATTTAAATGACCTTTTTGGCTAATGTAAGAAAATATGTGAGAAGGAGCTCTTAAATTAACACACTCCAAACCCTAACTTAACAGAGCCTACCCGAAGTCAGTGCTATGGATATTGGCACTTGACTAGACAAGCAGAGAAATAATTGTTCCTACTGGCCCATCCTCAGGTGGCTTGATGATAGGTACCGTACTTTGCATGGCAAAGTGATGGGGGAGGATATCGACTATTTCAAAAGCTGCCCAAAATGGTTAAAATATGACATAATAATACTGTCATAGGCATATAGGCATTGCTATTTTTGTCATGAAAACATCAGCAGAAATGTTGAACCATACATAAATTCATACCTCAGGATCAATAAAGCTATATTTTTTGGTCCAAATTATTCAGATCAGTCTTTTACCTGTTATTCACAATTCTCAACTTTCCATTTCCCTTTGTCTGTACAGATATTTGTACAGGGCAGAAAAGTGGTGTTACTAAAATTGAATACTTGGAATCTTTCTTTGTGATCTGTCTTTAAAGTAAACACATTTTCAAAGATGATTAATAGCATTGTTCTTAAGATAATAATATCTTTCTTTGTTTGTTAAAACAGGGATGTTCATATGAAAACCCAAAACAAGGGCTGAATCATTAAGCTCCTCCTAAGTCAAAGTAGGCATATTTCATGTTGAAATATGTCATTTTAATGTTGAAAGAAAAAAAAAAAGAAAGTGTTTAAAGATTTGGCCTATAGAGTAAATTTTAAAATGGGAAACAACACTGGTCCTATAATGAGATGTAAATCATGCCACCAGCATTTATCATCTCTTGGTGAGTTCAATTCCCTGTAGCAACATAAAGAGAAAAAGAAAATATTGGAACTGAGAGTAATAAAGTGAATACAGCAGCCTCCACATGTATGAATGACAATTCCTTCACAAAATGAGAGTTAACTGGCAGTCCTAAATAAGACATAGTCCCCTTTTCTGAAAAGATCCCAGACTTTTTGCCTTTTACCAATGTGCTTACTGTCTTAAAGTTCACCAGTGGGCTGTGGGATAGGCCCTTTTAAGAAGGCAAATGTTTTAGGGACTGTTAAGAAGCAATGGGCCATTCTTAGGTGGTTATGAATTGAAGCAATTAGAGGGTTTTCTTTTTGGAGCCAGCTGGAGGGTCTGCATTGAGGGGTTCAGAGTTCTGAGTTTGGAGGCTGGGATAATTGGGAAGAGGAAAGTAAGGGATGAGTGAGGCCAAGAGGTGAGGGGTTTAGGGCAGCCGTGAAGATGCAGAGCGTGGGGGAGAGATGTGAACATTGCTGGGAAGCGGGTGAAGAAAGTGAGCCTGGAAGACAAACTTGGCTTACTTAGAAAATGTGTCTGCCTCATGTACCTGCCTGACCCGTGGCCACTGTTGTTAGTCCTCTTAGCATTAAAATAGTTTAGGTGAGCTAATATGATAAAGTACAAGTAAAGTTTTGTTGTTATGGAAACATGCATTCAGGATATAGTAGAGTGAATGATTGGCTTCAATTCTTCACTCCCTTGCTTTAGCCTCATGTGGGTGGAGTGTTTTGTCTTACCCCTTGACTTTGGGTTCATCCATGAAACTTGTTTTGGCCAATCATGTGGGCGAAAGTGTGCCAGTTCTGACTCCAGGCCTTCAGAGGCTTTGTCTTTCTCTTCTTGCCCTTCTTGTGCCCCTTTGCTTTTCTTCTCTATGAGATGAACTTGCTACGGACAGCTGTTACCCCTTTAGCTGACCTCCAACTGGAAGCAGAGCCATGGACTGAGTACCAGCGTAAATCAGTTGATCTTCGGCTCACCTACAGATATGTGAGAATAAATGATAATCGTTTTAAGTCATTGAGTTTTGGGATGGTTTGTTATACTGCATCATTGTGGCGATAGCTAACTGATACATAGAATTCTAAAGAGCTCTCTTACAAATGAACTCTTAGAATATAACCCGTTAGTAAATTGGGATTTTCTTGTATTGCAACAAGACCATTATTCTCTTTTTAATGAGAATTTTATCTACTTTTTTTTTATGTTCAAGTGTGTAGCAAGAGCACAGTTTGTGTGATAAGACAAAGATTAACAGAGAGTATGCCTTGCATCTATGTATGAGCCTTACACCTGTGTATGAGCACTAATAGCTATTGGGGTAGCAGCGACTTTAAACAACTGTGGAGTGCCAGGGCCTCCAGGAAGTTCTCGTAAAAGCTGCCCTGGAATAAGATTTCCCTCTTTCCCTCCTTCACGTATTTTCGACTCTAGTAGAGCTAATTTTATTTATTTGCCTACTGGACTTTATCTAATCGAATGGCTTAAGTAAGTTTGAACACTTCCAGTGAACTTCTCCCTTTTCATGCAATTCATGGTCTTTCACACGTGTACATGCTCCAGGCTGTCACCTCTCTCTGTTTCTCTGTGGAGTACTTCTATTCATTCTTCAGTAGTCATGGTGATTTAAAAATATGTCCATGAGTTCTGTGATACAACTTTCTTCAAAAGATGGCACTTAACTGCCATTCCCTTAAATGTGACCTGTACTTAGTAACTTTTAACAAATAGAATATGCAGAAAGTGGCAGTGTGTGAAGTCCAAGATTAAGACCTCTCTGTCTCTCTGTCTCTCTATCTCTCTCAGTTTACTCATTCTCAGGAGAGCCAGCTGATTTTCATGAGGACACTGACGCAGCCCCACGGAGAAGCTCACTGAGAGTTGCTGAGCGAAGTCTCCTTCCGGCAGCCACGTGAGTGAACTTGATTGCAGTCTCATGAGAAACCTTGAACTAGCTCTCAAATTCTTGACACAGAAACTGAGAGAAAAAGAATATTCGGTTAAAGCTGTTATGTTTTGGCATCATTTGTTAAGTAGCAATCTATAACTAATACAATACCCAACCAAAAAGATTCTTTTCTATGACACTCTCCTGAAAGGTCTGAGTGTTAACAATTTCTTATTTCTCACAGCCTTTAATATATACCTCATTTGCAAAATTTATTCTATTGCATTGTCTATTTACATACCTGTCTCCTGTATTAGGGTATGAGGTATTTATTTGTATTCTCAGATGTCTGGCACAGTTCTTGGCATCTTAAAGAATTTAAAGAATTTAAAAAATAGCCACAGCTCAAATCTGAAAAACATCACTTGGAGAATAAGACAAAGGATAAAAAAGTCATCTCTATCTCCACCACAGTAATTCTCAGTTTTGAGATGATAAAAAGAAAATCCTCAAATGGAACGAATACTTACTTTTTCACAACCGGTGATCATATAAAGCAGTTCTCTGCCCTCTTGTTTTAGCAGATGACAGGGGTTCCTACTGTGATGGTGTATCTAAAATCACAGACCTGGATCAGTGTTTTGAGTAGGTTACAGGTGAACAAATTGGAAATCTATCGCCATCCAAAATAAGCTCTGGAATTATGGCTTTGAGCAAGAGTAAATAGAAGGTATTTACTTTACCTAGCTACAGGAACTGTTTGTTTGTTTAGAAGCCTAAGCTACGCAGTCAAATCAGAATTGTGGAGGTGGTATCTGATTAATCTTGTGTGGGCCCAGTGATGTGGAATGAGAGTCTTCTGGGTGTGCCAGGCTACCGCAGACCCTGAACAATTAGGTATCTAAAATGGACACTTAACAATGATGATGATTTGTGTTTTTATTTGAATGATCATCTAAATATCAGTAGAAGAGTATTCTAGATCACCTGGAGGTCTATCTAATATCTTAGAACAGCCATATTATTTCCGGGTCCGAGTTTATGACTGAACATGGCCCAAATGGCTCCACTGTTTCTCAGTTGAGGCCTGTGCACTTGTGATTTCAAGTACCCACCAGTTCTTACATTCGGAAAACAGTGATAGAGACATTAAATGCTTCCTCTAAGGAGAGATTATTGATTTTTCATCTGGGCAGTCAAGGGAAGGTTTTATGAGGGAGCTGGCATCTGATCCTGCCCTCAAGGACAGGCCCTATTCGCTTTCTCTTAACAGATGATATCAAGTGTTCATTTAAACTATCTGCTTGAGAAAATACGCCACTTCCAGGGGCCATTCATTACTTCCTGGTTGTTATCTGAGCGCCTCTGTGAGTTAGTTGTATTGAATGACAGTGTGGCCCAGAGAGAAGCTGGAATGGACACACTGTGTGGAGGGAGGGCCAGAGAAATGGAAAGGGTGGTGCTTGAAGAGGGAACAGGACACAGTCCAGGTTAGTTGAAGTGCGGGGAAAATGCAGGCTGCAGAGGGACATAGGGTGCAATTCTGGCAAAAGCCTGTTGTGAAAGCCAACGCTAAAAAGCGTGTATTTTTTCCCGTAACTAGGCAAGGAAGGAGGAGTCGGTGCAGTAGTTTTGCAAGAGTAGTCATTTTATGTTAGTGGGCTGTCTGACAACACTTCAGCTAGCACAAATTCACGGTTGTGTTGTTGACTAACCACCTCAGTGGAGCTTTTGGGAATGTGGAGAATTTTCAATTCATGTGTCATCTCTGATCCTTGCAGAAGACATAGAATGTATATTTTGAGTACCTTGCCTTTGTGGTAGGGGTGGACCTGGGCAGTCATGATTAAATTTCAGAACCATACCCACTCTTCCCCTCATCCCAGCTGGTTCAATCCAGCTGGGCACCTGCCTGTGGGGAGAACCAATTGGTTGCCTGGGCTGAGGTAATCAGACCTTTTTTATGGGAGTTTGAAATTTGGATATTGAGCAGCTGAGTTAATAAGATGAGGATGGCCCTAAAACTGAAAGGTTGTGCCAAGTTAAGCTACGCTGAAAGCAGAGGAAGCTTGTTAAAGAAAGAAGAAAAGCGTGGCAGAAATGAAATCCACATAGAGCAAAGAGCCCTGGTTTCTGGTTTTCCAATTCCAGTCCTAATTCCTAATTGCCTTGCAAGTAATTTGTTTCCTGAATCTATTTCCAACCCTTTTCAGGATTGAGTATTGCATCTTTGCTAGAATCCTCTACACTTAAGCTAATTTGAGTAGTTACTCTCGCTTGCATCCATACATAATCCAACTAAAATCATGCTGAATTTTCAAATGAAGCTATTGGTTCTCAGGAGCCTGTCAGGCTGAATGGAATAATGTCAGTTCACTGGTTTAGGCGCTGAACCAGCTTCCACCCACGAAGGAGGAGGAAGACGTGGATGGCTTCGGTTTATGAGGGAGAACTCTGGGGAACAAGTTGGCAAGTGAAACCTGACTACTGTCTAATAAGATTCCACCTCTCGATGTGGCCAAGGATGGATCAAAGACCTCAGCGGTCACTATGGTTGACTCTGACCATAGCCAAGAACATTTTGACAAAAATCTGATATGAATAACCACAGTGACAATATATGTACATATTTTTTTATGCTTAATTTCCCATTGTTCTTTGTGAGTAACAAAATCTCACAGCTGAGAAAAGCCATTGCTATTCTTTCAAGTATCTGATGAAATCTAAAGATCTTTTTACACTAACTGCGAGATTTAATCAGGAGTGGGTAATATGAATGTATGTACTTTAATGAATTTCGAGTATTGCAACCTGCAGAGATTGTCAGCAACTGAATTCCTGGGGCATGCAACTTGTAATTGAGAATCTTTACTTTTTAGTTCCACCTGTCATTTTTCTAATTCTATTCAATAAAAGTCTATTAGAATAATACCTTTTCTCTGTCTATCAAAACTTATGCTTTAGTAGAAATGTATATCATTGGAAATTACTAATTCCAACATATTGGTAATTTGGAAAGCTTGATATTTTCAAAGTTGTCAAAACTGTAGGAAGGACTTTCATCCTGATAAGTAATACATTTAGTAAATAAGAAATAGCAATGAGAGCTATCATTTTAGTCAATTCCCTTTAAGATGCTGAGAACTTCCTTTCGGCAAACATGCAGCTGAAATATTAGAGGACTGAGCCAACAGCGGGTGAAGATCCAGGGAATCTTCTCTGCACTTTTTCTTTGAAGAAGCTTTGCTCTTCTGCCATCCATCTATCCACTTGTGGGGATTCTGTTCTTCAAGAACAGAGGCTAATGGCAGCATAAGGAAACTTAGCGTATCCTCTCTCTTGCTGGATTTCTTTGAGCATGGAAATTGTACAAGAAACAAACCAAACCGCACCACAAAATGATATTGATATTATGGGATTGCATCAATAGCATTGGCTGTTTCATTTCCATTCACTTATCAGACATATTTACTTCTCAGATATTTCCTTAACCGGAATTGACTGTACTATAATTGCCTATTTCTTTGGTCCATTGGCTGTTAACCTTGAAGTGACTGGGGTAGAGCTGGCGAGGCCTTCCCTGTCAGGCCTGACCTCTCACTATGCTGGAAAGAGCGCTGCCATGACAACGGCGACAGATGTCAGCTAAGCAATGTGCACCCTAGAAAGACTCCTGTATTGAGAAAATCGATCTTGTAATGGTGCCACGGAGCACATTCGCTGAACTGCCAAGTGTTCTAGGCTTAATCATTTATTTCATCTAGCAGAGAGAAGAAAACATAAAAGAAATGAAATGAATTTGACCTCTGTCTTTTGAGCGACTTTAGTGCTACAATGAATTCTAGCAAGTGACTCTTATGAATTTTAAAAAATTACATTAGGAATAACATTTTGAAGTGAAATGACTCTTGTAATGCCAACCCCCCAGAAACATGTTATTTCAAATGTCAGATACATAATAGTCATTTGCTATTTTCTGTGTATATCCAGGGGTTAGCTCCATTTTGGGTATGTTTCAGGGAAATTATTATAAAGGAACCAGGAATGAAGCTGACCAGAGCATGCCGCTTTGGCTTTCTCCACTCTTCTTAACAGAAGGGCACTTCTTTTGTGCTAATGATCACAGGGTTTAGTAAGAAGCATCATCAGTGTTTCAGACTGGCATCTTCAAAGCCCTCTCAGTTTTACAGAGCCTTCCACGGGTGTGTTCTCGCCTCTGCCTCCAGAGTGGAGTTTGTCTCCCTGACAGTGAATCCTGGGACAACCTTCCATCACTTTGATGGGCTTGTCATTCTTGCATTGACACCTCTCATTCATCTGAGTTTGGCCTGCTGGATATGCAAATGATCAGAGGACTGAAAACCATAATCCCTTAGCTGTGATGGCCAGTATGTCAATGTCACCGTTTTTGGAACCAGCCATTCTGTCAGTAGCTAGGGAGAGGTGGAAGACTAAGCCAGGGAACGCCAAATGCACTTATGACCTTTCTCTGGCCCAGGTCAGAACTAGATTTTTAAAAAAAACAAACACCCATATCAAGACAAATCCCCAAAGCCTAAAGATTGTAGACAAATCTCTCTGATAACCTTCCCCAAATAAATAAATATCGTTGAGACTGATTATAGTAAAAAGGATCTCTTAAGATTTTCAATGCGATATGTCTGTCTCTTGTGCTGTGGGATATTTTATTGCATTTTTGCCCTCAAGTGGAGCTGACGGGAGCCAAGCTTGTAATTTAAATCAATAAGAACCCTTTACCATGGCCATAAAATACTTGGCTAAACCTTTGAAGTGGCCACAGTTGAATGCACAGTGAACACAGTATAAATGTTCCTTAAGATGTATTGTATGAGACCACTACTAAAACAGCATTCAAAGGAACCGGCCTTACGCATCTTCTGTGACTGATGGGAGAGGGTCCCTACTGCTTTTGATCATTTACATGCACTGTTCGCATGGCCACGCGAAGTCGCTCCAAACAAGCCCTCTTAATTGGCACATCATCCTAGCTGCAGCCTTCTGCTTTCTCTTTAGATCTTTTCATTATCTCTTTGGCGGAATTTCTGGGATCTGGGTCCCCTTCGAAACCAGTAATCCGCATCTGATACGCTGTTGTATTGATTGCTCTGATTTCATTCGCGCGGGGAAAACAACAAAGGCTTCTTGTCTATACCCATCAAGGGAGTGCAGCCTGGGCGATTCAACAGAGCTGGCGGGGGAAGCGTCCTTTGCAGAAACATGAAGGCCAAGGCTGCAGCTTACCTGTTAGTTTCTCCTGCAGCGGCTTGTTTGGGGAGTGGAGGTCTTCAGAAAACTGTCAGACTTGAAAAGATGGTGTTCTCCTCTGTTTTGTTCTTCTCTCTGCCCCCTGCTGCTTGGAGCCTATCCCTTATTCTGGCTCCTGCTTGCTTCCTTCACCTCTCCTTGGTGTGGACGGGTGGGTGGATGGCTGATGGATGCCTCCTCACTCTTTCCCTCTGTCTCTGTGTCTGTTTGTCCTATTTCTCTCTCTCTGATTCAAAAATCCTCCCCAGTTCTGCAATAGCAATAGTAAACAGTAATCATCTGAGTTTGGAATTTGGCCTTCGGGTCACATTCTCTCACCTGATTGGTAGTGTTACAGTTGTGCCAAAAGCACAGGCTCAAATGCCCAGGGCAGCTGTCATTCCCCTCGCAGAACACCAGCTGGGCACGTTTCCTGGCCACTGCCTGCCTCTTGGGAGCCACATCTGTATTCTTGGTGAGAAGTCAAAGAAAGGAACCAGAGTCATGGGCCACTTTCCACCTACGGTGATAGAATCCAGTCTTTCCACAGTACCCCAGTCTCGAGATGGGACCTCATGTGTCCCAGTGGTTAAGGAGATGGACACACACTCTGGGTGGTCTCTCTTCCTCCTGTAGCCACTTCCGAAGGGCCCGTCTGGGTCTCACATCTGGTACCCCTCCTGGGCCACATGGCATGTGTGTTCGGCACATGCTGTCTGGTCAGACATTTTGCTATCTGGCTTCTGCAAACACAACACGATTAGGTGGCTTTCAATATTTCAGGGGATGTTTATGAGATTTCTTATGTCCTTATGTGAGAGCAGAGAAGGCTGGGCCCTTAAAATGTATTATCTATGCTGATGTATATAAATAGCATTTAACAATCTGAGGATAAACTATCACAGCTAAAATCAGATTTTAAAGGCATACGAATGAGATTCAGTGTTTGAACTTGTTTGAGTTCTAATTTGAACACACTAACTGTTAAGAGATTTTTTTAGATAATTGGAAACATTTGACTAAGAACTGGTTATTATTATTATTAGATCATTTAAAAAATATGACAGCGAAAGAAACATGGGGAGTAGATGAAAATACACAAGAAAATGGTGATAATTGTTTAATGTGGGTGATGAATAGAGCAAAGGTTCATTACATTATTCTCTCTATTTTTCTGTATGTTAAAAAATATCCTATATTACAAAGTTAGAAGAAGTTAGCCCGCCACCTCAGAACTGCATGGTCATCATATTTACAGTTCCTGTTTAATGAAATTTTATCTCTTAGGGCCATAATTATTAGCCTGTCAGCCTGTCCTTTAACTCATGTGTAAAAATCATCTTTCTATTATGGAGCTGTTGGAATAATATCTATACCAGTTTGTCAATTTTGTGGTCTGAATTTTAGCATTTGATATTGGAATATTTGCCTACCTGAGCTTCCAACTTGAACTGTAAGCCCCTTGAAATCAGGACTACCTTTTGGTTTTTCCCACCTAGAATCTCATAGTTTGAGCCCCAGAGTAGGCTGTGCTGTGCTGTGCTGTGGTAACACATAAACCCCCAAATCTCAGAGACTGAATGTAATAAAAGTTCATTTTTTATTCACGTAAAGTCAGATATGTATTGGGCATCCTTTTTTTTTGTCTTGCAGCTGTGCTATCAGGAGCAGGTGGCCTTCAATGAGACTCTAGCAGTAGGAAGAGGTGGCCTAGATATGACTCACGGAACTTTTCTCACAGCCCATAGGCTGGAACTGGTCACATGGCCTGCTAACAGCAAAGGAGTCTGGGAAATGCAAGGAACTCATGAATACCCTGTCTCAAGGAGCTTAATGATGTTTGCTGAAGCTGCTTCTTACCCTATATGCATATTTCCTTCTGAATTTCAAGGTGAGGGAATGCCCAGGGAAGGAAGCCTTTTGTTATTTGTATAAAAAAAGAAAATGACAGTTAGACTACTTCCTTTCCTTTTTTTGTGGGGGGAGGGCATCAAATTATTTTCTACACAGCTGGAACCCTCTCTCCAGCTATGGAGACCCCAGTGGGCTGGCTGACAACTATTTAGGGAGTTTAGCTTTGTGGCTATGGCAGTTGGAATCAAAAACACAGGTAATCATCTCCTGTCTGTGTCTGAACATGTTATAGCTCTATCCTGTCCAGGGACCAGCTCTGGGTGCTGCAGTTGAAGTGGGATGCTGATTGGGGCCCACGCTGCTAACATAGTAACACTAAGAAAGATAACAAAGGTACATCAGGCCATTACAAGAAAGAGGAGCACAATGCATTACAGTGGGAAGTTTCTGCCTCATACAAGGTTCAAAATGTTTTATTTAAGGAAAGGACATCACTAACTAAACAGAGAAAGTGTAGACTCTTTAGCCAGATACAATTCCTTTGTGGGTGCTATGCTACTGTCTTCACTCAAATTGAGTGACTGAAGAGGTACTTATAGGTATTTGCCTGCAGGTAACTGTCTATATAAATAGGTATTACAGATTGCCTTACCTGCTCTTTTCTGCCTCCTTCCTACCCATTTTCTCCACAACTTTTTGCTCTAAGTTCACTGTGAAAATGCCATTTTTATCCAAGGTGCAGACTGTGCCAATTATGACTGAGAGGACTGAGAAAAACAAGCTCCAATGCCTCTCAGCCATTGTTTTGGGTATAAATTTCATTCACTCATTTTTTCCCCCAGCTGGTGAACACACGTAAACTCTGTGTGCCAAGGGAGAAGCCGAAGAGCAAGAAGCTGTGACCAGTCAAGTAGCTGCCTGCTTGGATCCTGGGAGCTCAAGAAGCAGAGACTCCTCAGGCTAGTTGAAGCAAGGAGAAATCCATGGTAGGGATTCATCTGCATGACAATGGGAAAAGGGGCCTCAGGCCACCTTGGTCCAGATGAGGCAGAGCTGGCCACCTGGGGCAGGAGCCAGGTGCTGTCAGGAGCCAAAGCTTCCCAAGTCAGGGAATCTCCATCTCTCTCCTGGGCCATAGGCTCTGTCTTTCATTGCATCCCTGTTTTTCTCTGAGCCTTTGCTCCATTCTCTCTCTCTTTCTGATGACTGGCGTCTTCTGCTACCTCACTGCATTTGTTCTCTCCTAGTGTCAGATCACTTGTGGCTTTGGCTTGACATGACCCTGGCTGGACTTTATGGCACCCTTTCAAATTCTGGCCAGTCTCATGGAATTCCTTAGCTCAAACTCCTGAGAGAGATGTTCTGATCGATTGTTCTTTTTCTCTTTACTGTGTCTCAAGTTCCATGCTGTGGGTCATGAGATGCTTTCAGGTTGGCAGCTGGTCCAGTTGGTCATGAGGGATTGTATTGTATCGTGTTGTACAATACATGGTCACCTGGGCAACGAGAGCTCTGGATGGGAAGACTTCTTATAAGAGGCTGTGGCACTGCAGCCCTACTGAGACCGAGAGGTGAAGGGGTTTGACACAAGAGCCACGTTAGAAATGCTGATATGAGAGGCCCCTAGAAACACTGAGCCTCATTGAAGATCATTAAGTGGAAGGAGATATGACTATTTACCTCTTCAAAAGGTCCCTGTGACTGTGTCCTGAAGAACAAGCTGGAAGGGCATGTGGACGCAGATGAGAAAATGCCTTAGAGGGTCCCTGAGAGACAATAGGGTAGTCATATAAGCAAGAAGAACTGGGTGGGTTGATCTGTGTGTTTGGCAGTGAATGGCAGCCTGATAGCCATCTCCTGTCCCTTTATCCCTAGATATCTGAGCCTGTTCACACTGGTCCTTTTTTAGTTCCTCAGAATCTTCCAGTCCATCTCCTCCTCAGGGCCTTTGCACCCACTGTGCCTTTTCTTGGAACATTCTCTTCTCCCTCTGGCTAAACCTACTTATGCTTCTGTCTCAGTTTCAATGTCAGTTCCTGAGAAAGCCTCTCAGACACCCCTCCCCACACAAAATAAATGAGACCCCTCATTTGTAATTAGTTATGTAATCTCTATTTTTTTCGTTAGAATGAAATTGTCTTAAATTCAAGGATCGTGTTTGTCTTAACCGCATTAAAAAATAATCCCCTTCACCAATATGCTGCCTGTTACCTAGTGGGGCCTTAATAGATATTTGTTTGAATGAAGTATGTTGACATTTTTTTCACATGGTATTAGTCACTCCTCCTTACAGTCTTGCAACTTTATTTTATGGATGAATACACTGAGGCTCAGAAAACACAAAGCGAGAAAGTGGCAGACTCGAGATTTGAAGCTAAGTCTGTTTGGCACCAAAGCCTCCACTCTTCAACAGCAGAAATAGGTGAAGTTATTTTCTTCAAACAACCTAATTCAGATTAGGCTTAGGTCAGAATGCTATGCATTCTTGCTGTTTCACTTGCTTCTGACTCCTGAGATCCATTTAATTCACCTAGTATTTATGGGGTGCCATGAACCAATTCGCCATGTTAAATAGGAAGGCAAGAAGAGACCTGGGAATCAGGGAAATACCTGTCATAAGTTGGATATAGAGGACCTCAGGAGAAGAAGCTGGGTGGCCTGGCTAAGGGTCCAGGTTATCGAGTCATTAGGAAGGGCCTTGGGGGATGGCAAGGGCCTGATGTCCCTGACCTCCACTGAGATGGGTAAACATTTCAGCTGGCTGCTCCTTGCAAAGAGCTTCATTTTGGAGTCACTCTCTGCTACTTTCCAGCTGAGTAACCTCTGACAAGCTCATACTGTCCAAATCCCAGTCTCCTTATCTATAAAATGAAGATAATGATATGTACTTTGCAGGGTTGTGGTGAAGATTTTATGAGAAAATGCATATAAAGCCCCAAGCTCATTGCCTGGCATATGGTATGGACTGATATTTGTGACCTTCCTTTACAGGTGAGCCATTGGGCAAGTGTCCTGTCTATTCCTATAGACCAGCCTGGGAGAGGGTGTCACAGAGAAGCATTTTACCATGGGAGATCCAAAAAGTCCATGGCCAAGGATATGGGAACAAAGACGTGAAGACACCCCCACTTCTTTTTTATTTTCTTTTTTAAATTGTCGAGGTGGAGTTTACATAGCATAAATTAACCATTTTAAAGTGTATAGTTCACTGGCATTCAGTACATTCATGGTGTTGTGCAACCGTCACTTGAATCAAGTTCCAGAGTATTTTCCTCACCCCACAGAGAACCCCTGTGCCTAATAAGCAATCGCTCTCCCATTCTCTCCATCCTTCAGCCCCTGACAACCGTCAAGTTGTGTCTCTGTGGATTATACAAAATGTTCTGGATATTTTGTATAAATACAATCATATGCTATGTAACCTTTTGTGTCTGGCTTCTTTTACTCAGCATAGTATTTTGGGGGGTTTCGCCCATATCCTAGCATGTTTCAGAATTTCATTCTCTTTTATGGCTGAGTAATATTGCATTGTATACACAGATCTCATTTAGTTGACTCATTTATCCATGGATGGAACTTGGGTTGTTATGGATAATGCTGCTATGAATATCCACAAACAAATATTTGTCCAAGCACTCGTTTCCAGTTATTTTGAGTGTATACCTGGGCATGGAATTGCAGGGTCGTATGGTCATTTTATCTTTAACTTTTTGAGAAACCATCAAACCATTGTCCAAAACAGCTGCGCCATTTTTCATTCTCGCCAGCAATGCACAAGTGTTCCTTCCAATTTCCCCACAGCCTCGCCAACACTTATTTTCTGTTTTTTATTGTTTTATTCTGGCCATCCTAGTGAGAGTAAAGTGGTCTATCCCTATGCTTTTGATTTACATGTTCCCCACCTTTATTTTCTTAATGCGGAAGAATTATTTGGTCCTCCTGGCTTCTTTGACTCCTCAGACCATGCCTGATGGCTCACGTGTTCATGAAGCTTAGAGGTCCCCAGGGAAAGACATCCCCTCGGACACTTTTAGTAGAATTTTAAATTAGTACGAACTCTGTGAAAGACCATTTGGCAACACTCCTCACTGAAATTACGAATGCACGCACCCTTTGACCCAGCGGTTCCACGTCTAGGAATCTGTCTTATGGATACACTCCCATGTGAACACAATGATGTATGTGTAAGGTTATTCAATGCAACATTATTCATAATAGCAACAGATGGGAAACAACCTAAAAGCCCCTCACTAGGGGAGTGGTTAAACAAATTTTGGCACGGCTGTGCAATGGGATACTGTACAGCTGTAAAAAAGATGGAGGCGCCTCTTTGTGTGCTGAGACAGAAGAAATTTCAAGACAAATTGTCAA
This sequence comes from Macroglossus sobrinus, assembly GCA_004027375.1. Classification (NCBI taxonomy): domain Eukaryota; kingdom Metazoa; phylum Chordata; class Mammalia; order Chiroptera; family Pteropodidae; genus Macroglossus; species Macroglossus sobrinus. The sequence continues at coordinate 468,700 of PVKZ01000851.1, forward strand.
ATGAAAAACAAATCAAGATGTAGAACATAGGCTGCCCATCATAGAAAAAAATGGGAGAAGAGAATATGAGTGTATACATACGTGTATGTAGTTTCTTGAATATTCATGAAATACCTCTGGGGAGAAGAAACTGGTGACAGGGGGACATGGTTGGGAAGGACAATGTTTCCTATCTACCTTCTTGTGCCCTTGTAATTTCAAATTCTGTAAATATATTTTCTGTTCCAAAAAATTAGTCAAGTTAAAATGAAAATAGTTCGTACACACCTAAAGATCTCACTAATTTGAGTTCTGATGTTCCTGAATTTATGGTAATTTTGATAGGACATGTACTCTTATGTAAGATTTTCTATGCAAACCAACGCCAGGGATGAGGTTGACGGAGAAATAATTTAAGTTCTCATCCTTTCCCCTCTCACTGCAGTCCTGGCTGCAGCCTCAGCTTGCTGACTTGACCACAATTTGAACTTGAGTGAGCCTGCCAGACGCCAACTCAAGTAACCTCTCACATTACTCCCTCCATGTGGCTCCTGGGAGTCCTGCTTTCAAGGTAACCCCCCAAGGGAGGCTCAGACTGAAACTGATGGGACTGGGTTAGCAGAGGAGCAGATGTGGCCCTGGGCACTCAGTGGAGATTGTGTCTAAAGCAAATTGTTGAATTGTTGAAGCTGTGTCACTCCCCTATTGTGCAACCAACCCAGAGACCTCAGAGCAGACCAACCTCCCAGGAACAAGGCTTAGCTCTGCCACTTCCTCACTAAGTGACTTTAGGCAAATCACTACAAGTCTCTGAACGTCTGTCTTCTCATCTTTAAGTGGGACTAATAAATTCAGGATGGTTGCATGTAGAAGTTAAAAGCTGTCAAGAGAATTTTCCTAACATAAGCTCTGTAAAATGCTATAAAATCATGAAGGGTTGATTATCTTGAAAGTCACTGTGAAAAGTCCACAGTGGCTCAACATCTCCCATGTGTCGAGATGTTTGAGAGCTAGGGAGACAACCAATAAGAGTGACACATTCTCCACCCTTCAAGGATTCTGAGGGCTAATCGGCAAGTGAAAGAGGCAGCTATGAAGCCAATTAATTGCAGCAGTGTGCTCAGTGTAAAACAGACTAGAATACACAGTGTAAGGGGGCAGAGAGGAGGAGGCATTAGCTCAAGCCGGGGCCCTCAGCAAAAGTTTCAGAGACCAGGATATATTAGGGTTGAATCTGGAAAGGAGGGTAGGAGGTTGTCAGGCACACAGGGAGCATTCCAGGTGGAGGAAACAGTACGTGAAAAGGCAAGAGGGGAGTAAGAAAGAGTGTCTGCTGCAGATTTAAGGTACACAGATGGGAGTTGAGGCTGAGAAGGGAGAAGCAGGCCATATCTTAGAGGCCTTTTTATGGTAGGTCACAGCCAAATGATGAGGTAAGAAATAAAAGGAAAATAGGTCAACTAGAACAGAAGAAATCATCGTATAGGTCTCCTTGCCCAGCCGCGAGATATAGAAGACACGGAGCTACCCGACGTTTCGCTCCAGGCACCAGATGAGTGCAGCTCCCCATCGGGAAGTCGGGCCAGGCTTTGTGTCTTCCTGGCCGAGATCCTAGATGTCGTGGAGACTCAGAGACAAGCTGTCTTCACTGTGCAGTCCCCTGCCCCTCAGCATCTGTTGTACCCCAGGATGAAGTCACTGATCTAGAACACAGAAGGGCTCTGACACTGATGAGAGCTGCCCTGGAGGAGTCTTCGGCAGAGGGTATGTCTCAAGGTCAAAGCTTCACTTTGGCTTTTCCTAACCCCAGACTTGATCACGCCCCTCCCTGAATTTAAAAGCTGCCATGGGTCCTGCTGACTGCAAAATCCGGCCTAAATGTCTTGGCCTGGTGCCCAGGTGCTCCACAATTGGCCCCTTACTTCCCTGTAGCCTCATCACCTGCTGCTCTACCCAGCAGCCCCGTGCTCTCTCCTCTTTGCTGCTCGGAGAAAGCATACTCATATTCAGAGGCTGGTTAAAACTCACTTTTTTGTAAAGCCCGTCTCAACACTGGAAGCCAAAATGAATCTCCTCTTCTTCTAGGCTCTAAGCATGTGGCATATTTTTCTCTTAGCGCTCTCTCCACATTATTCATTTCTGTGCCCATTTCTTAGCAAGTCCGTGGTTCTTGAGGGTAGAGACCCTGGTTAACTCATTCCTGAAGTCTCAAGTCTAGCTTGGTGTCCATCTCAGAGTAGGTGCTTAGTAAATGCTTGTGGATAAATGAATGGAAGCCTGGGAGAGAAGGAGGAGATGTGCTCTATGGCAAAGATGTAAGCGAGTGTTTTTCGAAAAGGGTGGAAAGCCAAGAATGGTGGTACCTTCTACTTCCTTGTGTCTTCTTTTTCTTTCATTCTCTCCTTCTTGCATCACTCCTCTCACACTATTATATTTTCTATCCTTAATTTTCTAGAAATATCTGCTGTGCTGGGCTTTGTGCATTTGGGACATGGATACCCAGAGAATACCAGAACTGTTCTGTACCAAAACGGTTACTTGGGCTATTGTGGGCGACAAATCTCCAATGCAGATTTTTATTTTACATTTCTTTGTTGAGTTTATTAGGAAATAGTAATTATAATGAAAACAAGAGGTAGGAAAAACGTAGTTCAGTGTTCTGACCTGAGGTTGTTTTCCAATGGTTAACAGGCTACTTTTTTTTCTTTTATTGTTTAGAATTAGAAACTGATGATACTTTCATTTTTTCCATTAGGAAAATATTTATGGACCTAGCGATCTTACTTTGAGGGTAATTCTCCAGTGATTCTGCTTAAATGTTATTCCTTTAATTTCATCCGAAGGCCAAGCTTTAGTGCTTGAAATGATTGGATCACACTGCAACTAATTTAAAATCTGAGTTAACACAGACACAGTTTGCATGTATATTCTCATAAGAAGCATTTGAAATAACCCTTTATCTCCAAAGTTTCAAAATTCAATCTACAAATGTGTAGAATTTCATCCAAGGTTGTCACCAGTTTATAAATCAAGGGCTCGAGGACTCAAAGCCTCTTAAATTATCAGGGATTACCAACTATTTTTAAAGAATTTAATATCTTTATGATGCATGAATAGGTAATGTAAGCTCATTACACATTTCAATTTTTAGTCAATCGATCTCATTTACTTATTAAGAGTCATTTATTAGAAAAATCAATTCAAGTAAGTATCTGCATAAGGTAATTCAGACAAAGACTTTGTAAATTAGTGAGAATTATACACCTATTAGGTATCATTAACATCTGCATGTAGTTGCAAATGCAAGACTTCACGTTAAAAAGATGTAGACAAACTGCCTATATTTGCCTACCATTTCCATTACAAATAAATCTTTATTATTTTCCAAATTAAGATAAACAAAACCAGGGAAGGTATTTCTATTTTCATATCCTTCTGTATCGTCAAGAGAAATCCACTCTTGCTCCCTCATTTTCTGCATTTTTAAGTCAGGTAACAACCATGCAGTCCTGTGCTCGAGGGGCCCCTTCACCAGCAGTAAAATGTGACTTGGACTAAAACCCATCACTATCCTCTGTATTCTCCCTATTACACTCCCCCCTGCCATGTGCTTTATGATCATTTTTTTTTTTTCCCAGCAAAACTGGTTTGAAAGATCTAGATTTTTGATCATGGCTTAAGGCTGCTGTCCCAGTAGCTGGTCTCAGAAGACCCTCTGAAAACCTAAAGAAGCTTCAGTAACAGCAGATTCCTTTCTTATTCTAAGATTACTCTTTAGAGACAAGATTTAAACATTCACTCTCTTGGCCCTAGAAGTCCCTTCTCAGAATAATGGGTGGACTACACAGATGACTGTGTTCTCCCCACAGCAGCCACAGGGACCTTTAAAAATGTAAATTACATCTGGTAATCTGCCTCCTTGCACTTCACCATGAGAAATGCCTCACCGTGGCTTGTAAGGTCCTTCAGGATCCTGTCTTGCTTCCTCTGCATCCCTAGCTTGCACTCCCCCGCTCACTCACTCTGCCCCAGCTCCACTCTCTGGACTGGCCTCATGCGCACCCAACCCTTAGTCCCTCCAGGGACTTCCTCTAGGACTCTTGTCTTGTCTTTATCACAGCACCATCTTCATTGTTTTCCTGGACCTTTATGTTTGGTAATTACTTCTCTACTTACCTATTTGCTGCCCCGCCAGACTGTAAACTCCATGGCAGCAAGCATTACATGTCTTCTCTCTCACCACTGTCCATCCAGGCCTGGCAGGATGACAGGCTCAAAGTCGGCATGGTTGGCAGAGAACACTGATTGTCCGCCAAAGTCTGTTCTCCCTCCCATAGTGATAGGATGTGAGCTGCACACTGCACACAGCTAGACCACATCACCAGCTTCCCTTGTGGCTGGGCAGCTAAGAGCCCAAGTCATCACTTGTGGAGTGAGAAGGGAAGTGATGTGCGTACCTAGGGACCAAACCATAGCCCTAGATGAGCACTCACCTTCTTGGGGGCAGGAGTATGGCAGTACCCATGGTCAGCTTGACTGTGTAGACAAAGGCAACACTCTCGAGGGGAGCAGAGCCATTGGATGGAAAGACTTGGCCCGAATGACCACATACGACAGAGCTTTCCCCAACCTGGATCATTCAACCTTGTAATGTTACATGAATATGGAATAAGCTTGTGCTTCTTTAAGCACTATATTTGGTGGTCTCTTTGTTATTTCGCTGAGCTTTCAGCCTGACGAACACACTGTTGAATAAATAGTTGTTGAGTGAATGAGTGAATCATCAGGGGTTTGCCATTTTACCCTGTGCCATTTTACCACAAGGGCAAGAAGCGGGCAGCCATCACCAGGAGTAACTCACTGCCAAGTACTGGAGAAACACACACCATGAACTGTGCTATGCTGCCTGGGTATCCTCATCTTTTCCCATCTGAAAGCTCTGCTATGGCTTGCCATGTCTCACTGCACCATTGACAGAGTTTGCTCTGCCATCCAAAAGAAACCAGACTTAAAAGAACATCACCAACTATGCAGCATGTAAGTAAGACTCTTCCTGTGAAGATTCTGGGTGGTTTTGTTATAAAAGGTATTGTGTGAGACAGATAAGCCGTCTCGCAGTGTGCAGCAGCCTGTGACCCACATCATAGCTGAGAGTCCCACGCATTTGAGAGTGTGGCGCAAACTCCCACAGTTAATGTCTGTCACATTTTACACCTAAATTTTTAATGTTTGATAAATGTTCCCAAACCTCTTGTTCCATGATGGTGGGTGGTTTTGTTGGTTTATTGAACTTTTGGGAAGTGTATTACTTGTGAGTCATGATTTCCCTAAGGAATTTTCCATTCTCACTTTTATTTTGGGGGGAAAAAATGTTTTCTCTTTTTCAATGAACTCTTCTACTTAGGTCCTGATATATTTTCAGCTCTACTATATTTAAAGAAAGGCATTCAGTTAACCATTAACTGCCTTCCAGAGGTACAAATTAAGACAATATCAGGATTGTTTTAAGCTCATTCCTCCAGAGCTTGGGGATTTGTGTGCAGGAAGTTGATTAGAGAATTCTCTGGAAAGAATACCTGGAAAGGGTGAGGGAAGGAGAATGGGGCGGAAGGAAGAGTTGAACCCAGGATCTAGAGCTCGGAGGATCCCTCAAAGTGGACCTATATTGAGGCAAGGCTACCCCCACCCTCCGCCCCGCAGTCATGAAATGTGGCTGGAAGGGAATGTAACCTTTGGTGTTGGCCAAGGGCAAGGCCTTGGGAGGGGCCTGGCAGCTAGGGGAATGAGTGTTGTGGTCCCGGAGGCAGGTCTGGGCAGCGTTGCCCAGCACCCATGACAGGCCTTCCATGTCAGATTAGCACCTGAGCAACACTAGCCTCATGACAGCACCGCCTTGCCCACCTTGTTCCCTGTTGGATCTCCTGCACTTAGAACAGTGCCTAGCACCTAGCACAAAGTAGATGCTCAGCAGACATTTGCTGAGTAAATAAACGAAAGAAAGGACATGCAAGATTATGCAAGGTATATACAAATTAGGATACTTTTAATAAACTTTGTTAAAATTGAGGAACCTCACTTGACTTTAAACTTCTTAAGCAGAGGCTAAAATCATCTTTATAGTTTTATTAAACTAGGTGCATAGCATAAGGCCTACCATTTTTTTTTTTTTTGCATTTGGGCAGATTGCAGGAAAATGTTTTGAGTCTACTTGAGCAGTCAGGAAAGTGGCAGATGAGTTTCTTTCTAGGCAAAAATAAGTCAATGCATTCAGGAAAAAACTATTCTTATACTCCAAATCAGGACTTTTGGTGTGATGAGTTTTGACAATAGCAGAGAATATTTAAAATTGGGGCCTCCCTGGAAAATGCAAAAGATATCTTTGCCAGATCCACAGGCTGAGGGTTCTGAGTTACTGATCATGACTGAATTTGTGAGACAGTCAGAATGAGTCATTGAAGCTGGTTCCTGACCAGCCTGTGAGCTGTGATTGTCGCAAGGGCTAACTTTGTGTGCCATGCATTGTCATCATCATTAGTAGTTATAGTAGCTTTGGAGCTTATCTGTGGACAGCACTTTACAGTCTACAAAATACATTAAAATTAGCAATTTCATTTGATTCTCTAGTATGGGAAAAGAGTAAAAACACTTTTCTTATAGCATTACGCTAATAACAAGGATGTAAAAGTCATTAACAAATATTAGCAAATTGAGTCCAGTCACAGTGGGATTTATCCCAAGAATGTGAGCTTCTTTAAACATTTGAAAAATAATCATAAATTATAGACTATTAGGAAAAACCATGTGATTATCTCAATAGAGAAAACATGTTTGACGTAATTCAACTCTCAATAAACTGAACTCGTAGGGATTCTTTTCAATCTGATAGAGGACACCTATGAAAAATCTGCAGTTAATAGCATATTTAGTGGTGAAACAGTAAGCCTTTTTCTTTCTTTTTTTTTTATAAGAATGGGGAAAAGACCAAGAAGTCTACTCTCACCCCTTCGATTGTACTGGAGGTCTTAGCCAGTGTACTAAGGCAAGGAAAAAAAACCATATGGATTGGAAAGCAAAGAGTAAAGCTATCATTATTTGCAGGTGACATGACTATCTGCATGTTATTGCCATTACTGAGGAAATAATGAAGGTCACGGAGATTAAGCGACTTCTGTGAGTTCCTGCAGGCAGTAAAGTTGGAGCTGGTGCTCAAATCTAAAATTTCTGACTCCCAACACTGGAATAAAAGGAGACACTATTTCATTCTTTTAAAAAATATATCCTAAGTCAAGTTTTAGAAATGATCCAATGACACTGGAAATATTCCAGAGAGAATCAACTAAAATGAAAATAGATAGAGAAGGCTTATTGGTCCAGGACAGAGTAAATGGCCAGGCCCTTTGGCCTGAGCATATTGAAATGTGGACAGTATATAGTCAGAATGAATGTGGATCCATTCACCAGATCCTAAAATAGACTGAGAGAAACCCTCAACATTGGACCAAGGTAAGGACTGATGAAAAATGTTTTTTTTTTCATAGTAACTTCAATATACTTTGAAACTCATTATCAAGAGGTGGAGCAGGATGAAAAAGGTTTGGAGAAAAAGCTGTCAAGAGACCTGTAACTAGGGTGACCGTGTCATTCATCATCATAACTGTGACTCTTATGAGCAAAAGGAGGTGCTAATTAATAATTACCCTGGATCGACAGGCATAAACCAGGACTGTCCTGGACAAAATGGAACATTTGGTCCCCCAGCCTACAATAAGTATAAAGGCAATGGGTCTGATGGGGAGAGGGTAGCAAGACAGGAGAAGTTTCGTGGGTCTGCGGGGGTTCTGCCTTAGTCTCTCAGGCCAGGCCTCCACAGGTGAATGTTTTAGAGCCTGGAGCCCCTTTTAGGAGTCTCAGGGTTGTTGACCCTCAGAGTTTCCCCTACTCTTGCTGCTAATTATAATAAACAAGAATAATAGCTACTCTGTATTTAGTGCTTACTAGGGGCCAGGAGCTCCGAGAACTGCTTGATGGGAACGATTTCATTCAGTAACCCTGGGAGAAGGGCACCATTGTACAGGTGCAGAAAGAGCCGCTCAGAGAGGTTGTGTAGTTTTCCCAAGGTCATTCAGCTGGAAGGCTTTAGAGTTGAGATTTGGACCCAGACTCCAAAGTATGATGTTAATCAGCCCTTACTTTTTCCTTTTTGGGGTGCAGGCCATTTCAAGAACCCAGGTTTCTGGCATAGGATGAGTGTATGGTTAGATAGGCACCAGAGTGGAAATAGGGGGCCCTGTTCAGCAGCTCAGCCTCTCTTATTTCCGGGTCCATCCCGATACCACATCAAGAGGGGTAAAAGCACAGGGCTGGTGTTGGCAGCTGCCCGGCACAGGCATAGCCCAGACATTTGAGCTGGACTGGTGCCAGGTTCTTTGTGTTTATTATTTTATTGTGATTCTGTATGGACTTATGCCTGCCACAGATGGGAGTCTTGCCCTTCCAGGTATCTGCATACTGTTCCTATAATTATCACTGGGCCACATAGCCCATGTTTCATTTTTTTCATCTCTTTCTATTAGTCAGTCTGAGGGTGTCCTTATTTTTATTGCTTTTCTCTGAACTTTTTAATTTACCTTTCAGGTAGTGAGACCCCAGAAGTGTTCAGAGAAATTATAATCTCCTGTGCATGATGTGATGCTTTGGTATAGGAGGGTGAACATCGTAGCGGTAGTTTCAATTGCCATTGTTATAACCTGTGAGCAATTTGGTCCTCTCCAATTAACTTGACTTTTTTTTTTTCAGTTAAAATTAGTGGCTCAAAGTCGATCTAATTGAAATCTGGAATATTCAAGGCTGTGTGTGTGTGTGTGTGTGTGTGTGTGTGTGTGTGTGTGTGTGTGTATTAAAAGCAAAAACAATGAAGAAATTCAGGAAGCAAAAGGAAAGAAAGAATTTATTGATCTTTTGCTCATTGACCAATGATCCACTATGTGCCAGACCCAGGTGCTATGTTCAGAAGAAACTTATTCTGGAATGCTCTGAACATTTTAAATATTTCGTTCTTTAAAAATTACTCTTATTTTCTGAAACACCCTTTTAATGATTACATTTTGACTCTCCTGTTCCTATTTGTAGATTGGTAGCTCTTAGCTTCTGGTGACAGTGGCTCATTTGTGATTCAGATTATACATAACAATCTTTGGCTTGAGTATTTTGAAATTATATATAGTTTAGCATGAATAATTATATTGATCAGGACATCATTTGAAAATACTAATCATGTAGTATTCTTTTTCCTAAGAAAAAATAAAAGACTAAGTTATCTTAAATTCTTAAAAAAATAATTTGAACTTAATTCCACAATAGGCCTTCCCTCAGATTTAAGGCACTTTGATTCTTTTTCAAGTTCGTTGGTCTTTAGAATAACTCTCAGTCTCTTTACTTTTTATTATTTGCCCAAAGATGGCTACATGAGTATTAGTTTTCAAATAATGGGATTTTTCTCATAATAGCAGATGTAGTTTAATGTTCTAGCACTGCAAACTTTCTTAGAACATCATTAACATATGAGAAATGCACAGCTTCTCAGTGAGGGAAACCTGTAGGTTTCCAGATCACACAGATCTGGCGACTCATCTTCTCTTCCAGGTAATGATTCCGGAACATGAAATGGTTCTGTCTCAGAAAGGCACTGCCCCATCCACAGCCCTAGCAGCAGTTTCCTGAAGCCCCGAGACCTCATGATGGGGTGCAGATTTAGCTAATGTTTTCTGCTCCCACAAGTCACTTCCTTTTGGAGTTTAGGCCCATGAGTGCCTTCTCTGATGGTTTTGTTCATGGTGTAAAAATTAATTTTCTTCCAAGAATCTACCTAGGTTTCAAAGTGTGCCTCATTTTCTGGGAGGGCAGCCTTACCTGGGGATAGGAGAGAGGTGATACAGGAAATGAATTTTATTAGTTCTTTTTGTTTGAAAATGAATGTGTGTCTTTGGTTAAAAGCACTCACGCAACACCACCACAAAGTACCACCCTAAAAACTTCTCTGCAAAGTCACGACAATATCCTCCCCTGACTTGGTGTCTTTCTGTAATATACAGTATAATTTATAAAAGTGTGAGCAACTGTGGAATTGTTCTCCTAATAGATTCTGAAGATTCCAATTTTCATTCTGCCACACAAGACTGAAAATCCACTTGTGCTCACTTATCTGTATCTGTACCTCATCCCCACGCTGCATCAGAAATCAGGTTCAGGTACAGGTTAAGAGCACGCATTTACCTCCGGAATATGGGACTTATTAAATATCTCTCTACAATTAACATCACCATATCAATAAGAATTATCATTAGGTCCTGTCAATCAGGTGCTGAATTTTGCTTCAGGGAAACAAAACAATTTAAATTATAGCAAGTGCTCCCCTCCTCTTTTTTTTTTTTAACTTGCTTCCCTTTAAATTGGATAATTATGTGGCTTTTCATTAGCTTCCTCTAAGCGTAATAGATCACGATATTCACCCTTTGACCTTGGTGATGAATGTCTCTGGTGAAAACATGTGACAAGCAGTGTTCTAATGAGAACAAAATACGGAATAACTGGAAATCTTGTATAATGAACGGGGAAAGCAGGACGGAAGCACAACCTTGAAGGTTGATGCACAAAATGTATTTGTAGCACGGCGATGATATGGGTTGGGGTAAAGAGAGGCTATTTTTGGTTCTAATAATGTGGATGGAGACGCTGATTTTTCTTCTTTGGTACGTTAAAAAAAAGAGAGAGACAAGCATTTCAGGAAAGGCGCACATCAGACAATATCTCGACGGAATTGCAGCACAGATGGAGTGAATCCGCTGGCCTGAGGGGGACTCACGTGACTCGCTGGGTCTTGGAACACCTGCGGTGGAAATCTGAGGGCGTCTCTCATTTTATTGCTGTCTTGATGGGAGTTCCAAATGTGAGGACGGCTTCAAAAGGAAGTGATTTGGTATTGGGGCAATCTATAACCCTTTAGGGGCTGCAGAGGAAGAAGAGGAGCAAGGAGACCCTTAATCTCTCCAGCCGCCCCGCTTGGTCAGTGCCTGGGCAGCCTGGCCTGCTGGAGCTCGGGCATCTCCCACATCTCCAAAGTCCTCATTTTATGATGGCCAAAGGGGGCTGGGGCATCCTAAAGTTGGTCCTGGGATGCTGCCAGAGGTCAAAGAGAAGCCAGAGACCTCTCACTTTTTCTTGCTTCCTTTCTAAATCCACAAGCGAGTTTCCCTGTATGACAAGTTTGGGTCTCTAACTCAAGCACAGCTTTCCACCTGGTGGAAATGGATGGAGAATTTCCTGTCAAATCAGCCCATGTTACTGTGACATGCCCTGGGGTCACATTGGCTTCTTTTAGATTTTCTAGATGTTTCCCTGTTCATTTGATTTTGGGATATACAGTGCAAAAGCAGCCCACTATAAAGCTATTTATCAAACGTATGGATTTGCTGTATCATCTGAGGACACGGAGTCTGAGAAAGGGGCTAAGTGCGCAAGTGGGGTTGTGCTTGTTTAGGGGTCAAAGAAATAGAGAAAGGAACCACCACATATTAAGCACCTACTATGTGCCAAGTGCTCTATCAGGTCCCTGATACATGCTCTCTTACTCAACTCTCCCATCAAATCTCATTATCCCATTTTGACTTAAGAAATGGCTCAATCATGACCTAAAATGACATGATAGAAGGGCTAAGATTTGACCATAGGTTGGTCTGACTCCCACGTCCACGTTCTCTAGGTTAAAGGCAGCACATAGCATAACACTATTACATCTTCCAAGAACCGTGCCTTTACTATAAACTTCTCCCCAACTGACCTTTCCAGGTCTCACGCTCAGAATTGATTTGGGTTATTATGACTTTCATATTACTATCAATCTTGCTAGTTCTGCAATTTATTTCGCTTAACAGAAGACATGTAAGAGAGGAAGCGTCTGCCTCCATAAATTGATTTCTTCTGGTGAATTCCACTTTGGGATAAGAATCTGCCGTGAGTGATGTGTGTGCTTATAGAGGATTAAGAAACTGACCAGGCTCGAAACCATGGTTCCCTTTGTTTATGTGCAGAGCTGCTCTGTTTAAGGTAAAAGTCACCCTGGGCCCTCTTCACTGACCTCTACCAGGTGGATCTGAGTGGAGACATCCTCAGTGCCAGCAAATCTTGGCCTCTTTCCCCAGGTGCCTGCCAGGAAGAGAAATTCCTAAAGTCCACTTTGAGCTTAGTCTGGGATTTACCTGCGATTTGTCATGGACATCGGGCAATTACTGGCACACAGACATGATGAACTGAGCAGCGGAGGTCTCTCTAGCAAGATTATCGTCTTTGCATCAGTCACCGTTAGAGACATCTCTGGTTTGCACTCCCAGCTCAACTACACAGAAGAAAGATCTTTTAGCTTCTCCCTAGTCACCCATATTCTGAGAAAACTGGAAAAGATGGGTAAGAGTAGTCATTGTAAGTACTTGGGCGCTCCAGGAGGTGTCTTTAAGAACTCTGTAGAGAGGGGCTGTCATTCTTTTCTGAGATTTAAACCTTCAGCACAAAATACATCAGAGTGGAGACACTAGAAGTCGTCTGAAGGAGCTGGAATAGTTCCCAAGTCCACACAACTCAAATACAACCTATTTGAACAGTCTATGAGAAAAATCTAAAGAAAGAATGATTTGATCAGAATGGGAGGAGGGTTGTTCAGCTATAGAAACAGGACAAAAGGAAGGTCTCAGAGGTGAAGGCTAGCAGAGGCCACACAGATCTTATCCAAGGGAGAGAGAACTGAAATCCATTAACTTAGTGAATTTCCAATCCTCTTGGAGGAGGCATCTCTAATACAGTGAAGGAAGCCATAGATGTTACGTGTGTGTAATCAACAGACTTCCAGGATCCAGCTCCTTTTGGCAAGAACATTAATCCTATGACGGTGCCACTTAAACATTTAGTTTTCGCTGTCTTGATTCAACATTCACCAAACAGACCTGAGATTGTTTCTGATAAACCCTGGCCCAGAGAAAGCAGACATAGTGATGACACTGATTTAGAGTACCTTATAGGGATTTCTCACTGAAAATGTGAATGATGTGTTTTGACCTTATACATACATGTTGTGCAACTGATGTATGTCCATGGAAAGTTGGGTCAGTTCTCTCTGTGCTGACAAGGGCAGGGTCTTGAGCCTTCCAGCTGCAGACCAGACCCCAGGCAGTGGGACTACACCACATGCGTACAAAGGAAACTTCTCCAGGAAAAGTTGCTGGCTCTTCACCTTGGCACTTACCTTGACACAGCTGCATTCCTAAAAGTATTTCTTTAAATCATTTTAAGTTTACAGTTCAGTGGCATTAAGTATATTACATCATTGTGCAACCATCACCATCATCCATCTCCAGAACCTTTTCATCATCTCGAACTGAAATAGTGTACCCATTAAATGATACTCCCCGCTGACCCTGCCAAGAGCTTCTAGTAATCACTATTCTACTTTCTGTCTCTACGAATTTGCCTGCTCTAAGTATTGCATATAAGTGGAATCATACAATATTTGTTTTTGTGTGTGTGTCTGATGTATTTCATAATATTCAAGTTTCATTCATGTTGTAACTTATATCAGAATTTCCTTTTTTAAGGCTGAATAATATTTCATGTATATACCACATTTTGTTAAATTATTCATCTACTGATGGATATTTGTATTGCTTCTATCTTTTGGCTCTTGTGCATAATGCTGCTATAAATATGACTGTACAAGTATCTGTTCAAGTCCCTGCTTTTAATTCTTTTAAATACGAGAGAAAGCATTGTAAGTTTCTATAGTCATACCTTATCTTTCCATAGTGCCCTATAGTTTACAGACTATATGCCAACATAGTTGTCTAATCCTATGAGGTAGATAGGGAAGTAGATAAGGTTATTGCCTTCATTTTGCTGAAGGTAAAATGAGGCTCAGGAAATAAAGTGGGGGTTCTGGATTCAAATGCTGGCCTTCTAACCACAAACCTAGGGATCTTCATCACAGCGCAATCTTCGTGAAAACAACAGCAGTATCTACCTTATTAGTTGTTGTGCCCCAGATTCTAGCTCAGGGCTGGTCATTAGCAGATGCTCAATAAACATCTGTGGAATGAGTATGTAGCCCCGCCCCGCCCCTGTAACCCAATAGCCAATAGCTTGAGCGCTGCATGAATACGCAAAGGAACACAATGGTCCTTGGTCGAGGCCCTCAGGGGGCGTCGAAGACCATTGTAAGTTAGCTAGATTCCTGACTGACTGATGGAGACCCTCTGGAGTAGAAATAATGATTCCACCCATTTCCTAGACCCCAGTGGACTCCACACCCTATTTCTGTGGCGAGTGTGTATGTGATTGTGCCGAGGAGAGAGATGCTACTGGACTGGCCAGCTTGTACCAGAATAAAGCCTGAATTCACTGAGGAACAAGAGTTTTCTTTTGCCTTGTAGTTACCCTGAAGACAACCACAGATTCATCCCACTTTGGTCATCGGGCTAGATATGAATCATGGCCCAGAAGGGAAAACTAAATCTCAAGAGTTCAATTAGTATTATCATCCTCTGATTTGGAAGAAAAGGCAATGAGTATTTGTTATGGCAAAGTTCAAAGGAAAGGACCATTGAAAGTGGGAGAGATGCTATGTCTTCAGAAGCATCTGGAGGCTCCGCCCTCATTGCCAGACTCATTCATCATCAAAACTACACAGCTTATGGCTCTCACTCACTTTGATAAGTGTGTTGTTAAAAATAAATATCAGAAAAACTATTTCTCTAATAAAAAGCACATACCATGCCGGACTCAACTCTGCCAAATTGTGGGCTTATAAACGGTAAGTTTGCAGGAGTCTGGGAACAACCACAATCAGATACATCTTTGGGAGAATTTTCTCTATCAATTCTGCTGAGCTCTGAGGGTAGAGCCTGTTATTTTTTAACTCTTGAAGATTTCCATGACCTGTGTCAAAGTCCTGTCTTCAGAGTCATAGAACCTTAGTTAAGAACTTTAGTTAAGCTATCTAGTGCACGTAGTGACTTACCCAAGGTAACACACACAGCCAGTCAGGGTTTCTTTAGTACTTTTTTATTTTAGAGTTTTTACTTTAGAGGCAGAAGGGGATGTTGGCAGACTGGAACCAAAAGTCATGAGAATTACATGTGTTTATAAGAGGATATTGGGGTGAGGAGAGGAAGATGAGCAAGTACCAGGGTAGTGGTAACTGGACTAGGCTCTCCCACCGGACACCTCTCTTCCCCAACCCATCCTCACAAAGGTGTTCTGGAAAGTTCACATGTGTGTTGCTGAATTAAGCATTCCAGGAAACATGGGCATAGAAAATTTGCAATTCATTGCATAATTACTGGAAATCATTGGATAATTACCAACTCTCTATGCCACCTGGCCTCAGTATCCTCCAAGTCTGAACTTTCAGAGGTGAACCTAAATCAATAGAGAGCTGAGTAATGGAGAGTTACTGTCAGAGAGCATTCCAGTTAAAGGATTAATGCCAACGCCCACATGTATTGATATTAGAACACAATATGTATATTTAAAGGATTATACCAAAGTGTAACATGCACATTTTGCATTTGCAATATCTTATGCCTCGTATTTAAATTTACTCCCAAAGTGAGTCATTTGGCTTTCCAACAAGGTCATTCTTTCATTTTACAACATGCAATATATTTATAACGACCTGTCATTTTTCTGAATTCAGTTCACCACCCCTGCAGTATGGGGAGAGACTGCCTTAAATGCAAGAGAGATGCCAAGGGCAGCCTGTTCCTCTGTGAGACTGTGTGAAGGAGGAAGGGCAGGGGAGGAGAAGGGAGAGAATGACCTAAACAGGCTCAGGTAGCCCATGCTGGTATCCATCACTGCTGAGCCCTGGCTGGGTATTTCTGGAGGGCCATGGTCAAGTGTTGGGTTAGAAATGGTGATTTCAGAGTGATTCGAGAGTCATCTTCTAGTGAGACGAGAAAGGAAACCAACATTTAATGAGCAAGTACTATATACCAAGCATTTTTCATTTTCCACTTCACTTAATCCCATGATAACTCTGGAAGTTAACCTGACTTTTCCCATTCTATTTTTAAGAAAAAAGAGATTCAGATTTTAAAACTTTGCCAAAATCACATAGTAAGTAAGTGGAAAAGCTGAGACTTGACATCTGGGCCACTGCTCCCTCAGCTTAACGGAAGAAAACTGTGGATTACAATCAATTACTTTGTTTTGGAGGGAGGCAACCAGGCAGCAGTTGGCATCCGAAAACTCGTTTCCTAAGCAAGAGAACAGAGGGCAGAAATAAACTCATCTTGGGAACACTGAAGGGTATGGAGATGGAGGAAAGGGAATGCCAGCAACACCATGTGTTCAAGGTAGTTTTTGTGGCATCCATGGGAGTTTCCAAGGCCTTGGATGTTGAGCCACCTGGCAAGGGAGGGCTGGAGCAGAGATAGCTTTTGTGTTTTCTAGTGTATGGCAGGTGCTTGAAAGGTAGTTTCAAATAAATCTTGTTCCCTCAAGTATTTATTGAGCTTCTACTACACAGTAGGTGATGAGAGAGGAGTGAGCACAACATAGTCATTGACCCAAATGAGTTTATATTCTAATGGAGAGACGGTGAATAAATAACAAGTGAAACGCGATTTAACAGATGGTGATAAGCTGAATGGAGAAAAATCAGGTGGAAGAAGAGAACTCGAGGGCTGATGTGTACGTGTATTTTATATAGATGAACCTAAATACAGAAGGCTTTACTAAAAAGGTGACAGGGTTGGGATCTGTGGGAGCCGAACGAGCTCACCATGTGACTGTCTGGGAGAATTCCATTTCAGCCAGAAGGAGCAATAAGTGCAAATGTCATGAGACAGGAGTGTGCATGGCATGTTTGAGAAACAGCCAGGTGCTGGTGTGGCTGAGCAGAGTGAGAGAGGGAGAGGAGAGATAGAGAGGTAGCTGGGGCCAGAGAGTGTGGACTTTTTAGGCCACTGTAAGAATGTTGGGTTTTATTCTGCATGATTTGGGAAGTCATTAGAAGGTTTTGAGCAGAAAAGTGGCATGATTCCACTTTCACTCTAAAAGGGTCTGCAGTGCTGAGCAGAGTCTGTACAGGCAGACCTGTTAGGAGGCTGTTGTAGACATCCTAGTGAGGGGTGGTGCTTTGGAGCAGGGAGATGGCAGTGGAGGTGGTGCGAAGTGGTCAGAATCTGGATACAGTTCAAAAACAGAGTCATTGGATTTGCTGATGAAACGGAATGTGGCACGTGAAAGGGGCAAGGATGACCGAGGTTTTGGTCCTGAGCAAAGGATAGAAGGGAGTTGACATACATCGTGGAGGCTGGTGGAGGAGGAGGTTTTGATGCATGTGCGTAGGTGAGGCTGGGAGGTGGAGCGGGAACCAGGAGTTTATTTTTGGATATATTAAATTTGAGATGCTTGTTGGACATCCAGGAAACTATCTCTCTGGAGTCTGGAGTGGTCCAGACTAGAGACATAAATTTGGCACTTGTCAGCACATAGATGGTTTTTATAGCCATGAGACTGGATGAGATCAACTACAGGGTATAATTTAGAGGGAGAAGAGGTCCAAGGGCTGAGCTCTGGGGCACCGTAATTTTTAGAGGTTGAAAAAATTGGGAAGAAACCAGATGGAGACTGAGAAGGAGCAGTGCCCTGGGAGCCAAGTGAAGAAAGCTATCGAGAGTTCAAATAAGATGTGAATGGAGAGTTGACCATCGCATTTAGCAACACAGAAGTCATCGGTGACCTTGATAAGAGTGTTATGGTGGAAAGGCAGGGACAAGCCTGATTGGAGCTGGTTCAAGAGAGAATGGGAGGAGAAGCAGTGTGCCAGTGTAGACAGCTCTTCTGAAGACTCATCCTGCTAAGGGGAGCAGGAAAATGAGACAGAAGCTGAAATGTGAGGTCAAAAAAAAAACTCTTTTCTTTTTTTTTTAGGATGAGAGAGATTGCTGTAGATTTGTATGCTGATGGCAGCGGGAGAGAAGAAGTTGCAGAGGGTGTCCTTGAGTAGGGGAGGGAGGGGACATGGCACAGATGGAGGGGTGGCCTCCATGAGCAGGGAGGTTCATTTGCAGAAATCAGAGAGTGCAGAGCTTCAGGGTGCAGGCAGGCCAGTGAGTGAAGGGAGACGAGGAGCAGGGATAGGAGGCAAGGTCAGCAACTGAGAGTAGGACACATAAAGAGGCGCTGAAAGTGAGAAGAGTGGAAAAGGTACAAAACTGTCACTCTGAGACTAAGGGAGTCAATGGACCAGAGAAGTACAGTCAGATTTCTGAGAAGCACCAAATGCCCATTTAAAGTAAGTGGCTGTGACTATAAAGTGAATGAAATTCATGAAATTTAAAGTGAATGAAAATTTGAAATCCAAACGCATTTTTTTTAACGTGAGGCACATACAATATAAAATGATTTAAATTCTCTAATCCCATGATTCCTTTTCTTTTACTGAAATGTACAAGGATTCTCTTTCACTGCAGCATTAAATTCAAACTCCACCCTGTAACACTCTCTGTCTACTAGTTCAAAGCCAGCTTTCTGCTGAGTCAGTCTCCTCCCTATTTCCCCAGGTACCTCCTGTCCGTAAGTTTTTGCTCATGCAGTTCCCTCCGCCTGTCCTTTACCTAAGCAGCATGTCCTCTTAGAGTGCTCTGACTGCCCCAGCTTTCCTTTCTCTGAATTATCATTAGGCCGTAGGCCGTAGCAGACACTGAATGTTTTCTGATTATTTTACCTGGAAGGGCATTGTTTCTTGAAGAGATTGGATATGCTAGAGGTCAAGAGCAACTCTCCTACTGGCACTGGGCGTCTAGAAATATTGGATAATATGATCGAGGTACAAAAAAGAAGGCAAGGCTGGTTGCTGAGCCCCACGTAAGAACCCTGACTTTTTTTTCAAATGGAGCTGGTAGCACTTAGTTCCAGAACCCTAAAACACAACTTTGCAAATTCCATTCTGCCACTATTAGAAAAAAATGCCCCAGTTGGAAGAGCACATAATTCTCTCCAGCTTCCCTTCTACACAGCTCTGCAAGGGGGTTGAAGAGGAGTTGGAGGAGCTGCAGGGGAGGTGGGGTGTTTGTGTTTCCTCTGTGACCGTCATCAGTGAACCAGAGGAGCTTCAGCTCCCTGAAGCTGGCAGAGAAGTGACCTGTATTGAGGCCTCTCTACCCCCTGGGTGGCATCCAATTGAGCCCCATGCAGTTATTAGAGTGGATAATGGGATTCATTTCAGCAAGGAGTGCCTGGCTGGGGCCGAGCTTATTTTAATTTTCAATGTTAATAAACTTGTGGCTATGGCTTTTTTCACATCAATGTGCCTCACACCTCATTTCGCCCACCCATTAGGCAATTACCAGCAGCGCCTCTGTTCCCAGCACCTCTTAAACATGGAGCAATTATGCTTATTTGGTGAATGATGATGAAACTTGGAGGAGGCAAATGCACTGGTGTAGAACTTTCCTCCCGACTTCATCAGGTGTGCACTGAGCACATCCCTTTAGTGAAGAACGGGGCTGTGGTTACAACCTTCACCGGGGCAGAAATGCAGGAACCGTTCCCTACCGGGTACCCGATGTGAGCCACCAGCACGCCACTGCAGCCAGCCCCATCTGACCCAGGCCTCGGAACCCCAGCGCGGGGCTGTGGAAACAGCCCATCCGGCTTGGGGAATGAGCAGCTAATGCTCTTCATTTATCTTGAAATAAGAAGTTTTCAATAGGTCTTAAGTGTGTATTAATGCATCGAGAGTAATGGTCCCTTTATTTACAAAGTTGTTCAATTCCTCACTTTTGTGCTCCTCGTGGGTCTGAGTGGATTTCTCACTTGCCAAGTTACTCCATGATTTTCACAGTGGCTTAAACAACCCTCTTTCCCCCCGTTTCTTGATTCCCAAGCAAAGCGATTGCCAGCCTGACTTCTGACTCCAGTTGCAAACACTTTCTGTATTCGAAGATCGGTTGCAAATGAGGCAACAGTGGGACAATGTATGAACTTGAACTGAGAGCAGGACATAAGTCTGCACCCAGACAAGTGCTTTGCCCTTGGCCAGGGATGTAGCTCCCCTACTGCTCGGCAAGGCCATCGCTCCACTCAACGGTCTTCCTCTGCCTGACCCAGTTACAACCCAGTGCCAGCTTGCTTGCCTCTGATGTCCCCAAGCCCCTGTTTTCTAACTGACAAGTTTTCGGTCATCTTCACTGAGGGACGGACAGTGCACAAAACTCCTTTCACTACCTGTTAGTGGTGGTGACATCACTTCAGTGGGTCACAACTTGTCACCTTTTTTAAAGGAATGAGAAATAGAAAAAAAGAAAATATCAGAGTTCATTGCACCTGGTGATTGTAAGTACTGTTTCACTAAGGTTTGGTTTTGCTTTGTTCATTCAAAAAAAAAAAAAAAAAAACAAAAACCAGTTATCAAATAGCTATTCTCTAGTGGGCACATTCTAGGAGCTGGTTTCAGTTAGGTGGTATATCCGTGTCCATTTGTAGATATCTGTCCTGGACCACAATATAAACTGTATCTCTTCCCATGGATTGGTGTAGTCAGATCTTGGAGAATTCTTGATGTGCTTCCCAGCAAGCCCCAGTATCCAAGCATCCCCAACCTACTCCAAGGTTCTCATGGCCTCGGTTCCAGAATGCAGAGCTCTCAGTGGCCCAGTGCTTACCTGGCTCTTGAACTTTTTGTCTGCCCTCCTCCCTGGAGGGCGGGGCTGAGTCTAGGCATTTGGAAGCACATGGCTCAGAGAGAAAGTGGTCAGTAACACAGGTGGCAGAGACCCAGGTCACATCAGCCAAATGATGCTGGCTCTCACCCCTTAAGTCAGAAGAGTTTCTGTTTGGGTGAGACATTTTCCCAGAAGACATAGTGCCCAGGGTCAGGGTGAGCTGGCCAGAAGTTTTCTGTTTGCTACAACCACAAATGGAAAAGCCATTAATTTAAAGAAACTTCTATTTTTCTGATCGTAAAAATTCTAAATTGGTGGATGAGTGTGTGTGTGTGTGTGTGTGTGTGTGTGTGTGTGTGTGTGTGTGTGTGTGACTTTACAGGACAGTTTCTCCATGCTGCTTGGCTACATTTTTTAGCAAAGTGTCCCAAATTTACTCTGGGATCCCTATCATTTCAAATACTGGGCTTGCCACAGGGACTGTCTTTAATGATAGTCAGAGCTTGTGTCTGAACTACCACTGGGATGAAGTGGGTGTTTAGGGCGGTGGGAGCCAGCCTTACGTTCAAAGTGGATCTCAACCTAGACTTTGAACATTCTCTTCCAATGAGGCTATGGGTAGAGTTACAGGATATTATATAGAAGGAAGATTGTTTCACACAACCATTTTTTTTTAATATTGGACAAAGCTATACTTACAGAGCCTTATAAATTAATATCTTGAAACAAATAATGTCATTATATTATGAGTAGCACTGTTATATGGCACTGCATTTTTTTTTTTTTTTGGTGTTAAAAGATTTAAATAGTCAATGTCTACAACTTTTTGTAACCTTAGTTTCGTAATACACTGAGGCCTGTGCAGCTTGGTTGGGTCAGTTAGAGAAGATTGATCCAGGACATTCCTGAATGTCAGTCCCACGAGGACACTAAGTGGAGGCTATTCTAGAAAAATCATTTCATGCCACTTTTTCTCAGCTAAGGAAAGGTAAAAACAGAATTCAATCCCATTTATGGAGCATTTTGGACTTTTTCAGGTCAACGCTGAATATTATAGATGATGGGCAATGTGTCCCCAAATGACATCTTCACAAAAGATACAACAATGACTTAGAAATAATGAAGCAGGGAGGGGAGGTCTCGGGCCAAACACTGCCTAGCACTGCATCTCTGGAAAGCTCAGGCATTCTTCTTTCTTTTACTTCTTTTCTTAGTTAAAAAGAAGGGGCTCCCTCCCAATAACAAAAATCATATATTCAGAAAACTTGAGGGAAAAAGAGTCAAAGAAAAAAACCATCCATAATTTTTTTTCTCTATATCAGTCCTACTGTCCAACCAGGCAAGGTAGCCATTATGGCAGCATGGTATATCTCCTTCCGGACTTTTTTCTTTACCTTTACAGGGATATGTTGATTTCAAGGAGAACTATCCCTTTTTCCTCCCTGCGTTTCTACCTAGAGCAATTAAACTGGAACACCCATCCTGTTAATCAGAGAATGCCTTTTTTTCTGCTGCCTGACTTTTTCCTTTCTACCCATGGAAAGAGGAATTATTGGAGGGAAGGCAGGAGGGATTAGAAAAATTATTTGAGCATGTTCCTTCCACTCTCAGATTTATGAATTTCATCTCGGCTTAGCCTCAACACCTCTGGTGGTTCTCAGCCAAGAGCAGCACCACGACCCTTGGTTGGGGGGAGCATTTGGGAATATGTGGGGAAGTTTCTTTGTTGTCACAGTGCTTGGGGGACACTATGGTATCTAATGGTTGGGGGCTAGGAATGTTAACCACCCTGCAATGTGTCAGACAGCCCTGCCCAACATGCCAGTAGCCAGGGATGGAGAAGCTACACAGGGCTAAGCTAACCAGAGCTGGCCCTTCCATGGAGCTGTAGTTCTTAGTGGGTAGGATAATTCACAGAGGAAGTGAGTAGTGAGCTCACTTTGTTTTAGTTTCAAGCTACATTTTCCCAATCAGAACGCTTAGTAAAAAAGCTGGTATTTTGCTCTCTATCTGCCTGACTCTTTAGTCTATTTCTCAGTTGGTTTCTGACTCTGAAGGGAAGAGAAAAAATGTGATTAATTATCAACCTTCAACATAGATTTTTTTTAAAAAAAATATAGCACCATTATACTATACATGTTGTTTTGTGCCTTGCCTTTTTTTTTACATAGAAATATATCACAAAAATATTTTTCATGATAATAAATATTTTGCCTGCCGTCTGACTTTGAATGGCTCCATCATATTCCAGCATATAGATGTGCCATGCTTTACCTAATCATTCTCTTCCTTTATTCATTTAGGCTCTTTCCAGATTTTTCGTGTATATAAATCGTGTTGCAATAAATGCCCTTATACTCTGCATCTTAGCACACTTTTCTGATGCTGTGTGTTAAGTCCTTAGAATCGGAATTAAGGTATATGCATACTATTTAGACTCTTTGTTTTTAAGAACTGCTTTATTGAGGTGTGATGGCATATAATAAACTGCACTTATTAAAAGTATACATTTTGACAAGTTTAGGCAAACTTGGAGTCATCATCACAATTGTGATAGTGAACATATCCATCATCCCAAAAGTTTCCTTGTGACTCTTGTTAATTTGTTCCTCCTGCCCTGCCCACTTTGTCCCCAGACAATCACTGACCTGCTTTCTATCATGATAGATTATTTTGGCTTTTCTGGAGTTTGATGTAAATTTGAATTATATTGTATGTACTCTTTTGTTCAGTGTATTCATTTTGAGATCCGTCTATGTTGCTGAGTATATCAACAATACACTTCTTTCTGTTGCTGTGTGGTATTGTACTGTGTGGATAGAGCATAATGTATTTATTTATCCATTTACCTGATGATGGATATTTGGGTTGTTTTCAATTTGGGGCTATTACAAATAAAGATGCTATAGACATTTGTGTCTAGGACTTTATGTTGACTTTAGATTTTATTTCTCTTGGGTAAGTATCTAGAAGTGCAATGGCAGAGTCGTACGGTAGTTGTATGTTTAATGTAAGAGACTGTCAAACTGTTTGATAAGTGGCTATTGAGACTTTTGATATTTATTTAAAAACAACAAAGGTGAATTTGACTTAGTTTTAATTGCCCTCAGATTAGAAGGATAAGGTCATAGGACAATGGAGTGAACTAAAAACTAGAAAGCATTTTTGATATTATAATCCAGTTTTTTGCTCTCTTGAAGAGAAAATAGTGATCCAGAATGGTCAAGTGACTTTTCCAAGGTCTTAGTCTCTTCATTCTTGTATAATACTTTAAAATTTGGGAGAAATTCTACTAGTCAGGTTGCAGCTTCCCAGCGTGATCTCGTGTATGAACACCAAGGGCACGAATATCCTTGAAAAGAGGACTCACTTTGCATGTGTTACATATCTTGGGGGCATGAAACATCAGTTGATATCGGGGGAATCTTTCAGGACATGGAGTAAAGAGCATCAAAAGGGTAATGAGAGTATAGCATACAGGAAATCATATCTGACTACTCACAGAATCAATAGCATTCACCAGTGAAAAAGTAAAGTATTGATGTGCTATCGTCATCAATACTTGGGGCACAGAGGAGACCCCTCTAGTTTCTAAACAAACTGATGCATGCCAGGATTAAGACTGTAGAGCAGTCTATTAAAATGAAGAAAACAGCATGCCAGTTACCCAGTTCCTTTGGCTTGTCTTTCTAGCTCCCACCTCTGATCAGACCCATAAGCATTGTCCCTGATCACTCTTCTGAAGTAAAGTTAACAAGTGTGCACATGCGCTCCCTTGAAATTGTTTTGCTTAGCCTAAGAAGCTGTCATGGGGTTGAGAAGGCTGCCACTTTAACCAGATTTCATCTCTACATATCACCGCTCATGTCAGAGTAAAAATGCACTCAGACATAAGAGTTGTCCTGCTTTCATCAAGAGCGCCAGCCTGCCTGAGCCTCGTTCCGCTTGGTTAAGCTTGTTATTTAAATTGTTAAAATTGAGACATCGGCAGTAAATTTCAGAGAAGATATAACAATTATTAGATACAAGCTGGGCTCTTGTACTTGAGAATATACCATGCCCTCCATCCACCAGCAGAATTAACCACAAATAATTTACAACTGTTTCTTTAAGAAGTTGTGCCCTATCCTACCCGTATGTCATTAAATCACAGTCCATCCCCACCTGGGTCATATTTTCGACTTTAAGATAGATTTGGTTCCAGTCAGCAGAGTGGCGGAGCACTCTAGGGGACCACTTTTTAATACCTATAACTCTAGAAGAGCTGAGGGAAGATTCCCAAAGCTACCTTCCGGCTATGAGTTTTGTGTTGAGGTGACTTTATTCACCAGGCAGGGGAGCCACAATCCAGAACAATCACTCCATCAGGGCCAGGAGAAGGAAAAGCTGAGAGGCTCTCTGAGTGACCTTGTGCCATTTAGTGATTCCATTAAAATCCTAGAGAAGCACCTGACCTTGTGGCGATTATGCCCTGTGCTATAATCTAATTATATTGAGGCAAAGGCTAAAGGGAAGAGAGAAGTATAGGCAAAGTGTGGAATCTTCAGACAGACCATCAGGGGCCCTCTGGCCCATCTTATCCAACCTCTTTCTCAAGAAGAACATGCTATTTAGCAGTTTAGTCCTTAGACTTTGGGATCAACAGAAATCCCAGGGTTGGCAACTGTTCTTGTTTAATACAAATGACTCTCAAGTCAAATCTCCCCCCATCTGTGCTTGTGGAATTGATTGCTCGGACCCAAATGTCAGATCTGACCTTTAGTTACGTTCAATTTCATCATATTGATTTGGGTCCATTATTTCTATTAATGAAATATTTAAAATTTTTTTGATTCTGACATTTAATATATGAGGTTTGGGGTAATCTTTAAATTTCTATATCTTTGTCCAAATCATAGGGAAAAAATAGGAATTTTAGAACTCAGAGAAAGCTTAGATATCATTGATCCAATGCTCTCATGTTAGAAAACAGTAACCAAGAACTAGAGAAGCTCAATAACTATCCCAAAGTCACACTTCTAGACAGTGGCATTAAACCATGGATACTCTTTGCATATATGCTGTCCAGTTGTTCTAAAATTTACCCCACTGTGATGTGAGCACGCATTTCCTCATTTTATTCATAGGCTATTCCAGGAGCTGCTCTTGGCATTTCCTTCCACTCATTCATTCCCTGGGCATCACTTCGGATCCTCTTGTCTAAACTAGCTCTTGGCCACTTGATTTGTCCTGGGCACCATAGTAACTGCCTCTTATGGGTATAATCCAACATAACTCATGCCTTGAGCCACTCTTGGGCACTGATGTGTAAAATCAGTCAGAATCCCAAGCTGCACCTTTGCATGAGCAGCTTGGAAATACAGTTGTGTATTAGTTAGGGTTTTCCAGAGAAACAACCAGTGAGATGTGTGTGTGTGTGTGTGTGTGTGTGTGTGTGTGTGTGTAATGAATCGACTCACCTGATTGTGAAGACTGTCCAGTCCCAAATCTGCAGTGTGGGCAGATCCTAGACAGACTCAAGACCCAGGAGAGATGATGGGACAGACCGAGTCTGAAGGCCAGCAGGAATCACTGATTTAAATGTTAATCTCATCCAAAGACACCCTCCGAATGGACACATAGAATTACTCATCGCAAGGGGTTGATATCCCGTAGAAAAAACTTTGACCCTTGAGGTATGAGAGTCAGTAGATGAATTATTCTTCCTGCCCTTCCCTGCCCTAGCCCCCAGCAGACTACCTGAAATGCAGTAGTTCATATGGCCCCTCTGAACCATTAGTCGTGCTTGTACTTTGGTGGAGCCCAGTTCAATCTCTTACCAACTTGTTCTTCCTCATTCCCTGACTTATATCCCCTTTCCTCACTTTTGCTTCTCTGGGATTGTGCTCCCCACAAAAAATCTCGGCACATAGCTTTTGCCTCAGGCTTCATTTTCTAGGAACCTGAGCTATGAGGCCTCCTTATCAACTAGCAGACCCCTTCTTAAACTTGATTAAAGCCAGCACCCCATTACACAAAACATGCCCTTTCCCTAACTTTGTATCTTGTGCAAATTTCCCCAACTTTGTATCTTGTGCAAATTTCAAAAACCTTTTATTGCAAAGTTTCAGTTGATTCCCTTTGACCAATTAAAGACTCATTGTAGATTATATACCAAGCTCCAGTGTCAGGAATTATTATTACCATTTGTGCACAGAATCTGAACTGTGACTTCGTCAGCTTAACTCACACAGCCTAAATCAATCCTGTGTGTCTAGATGAAACAATTTAACTTCTTGGTAATTTACCAATTACAGAGCACTTATTAATTGGAGACTTCATAAATGCAGGACATGGTAAAGGTATGAAGAATAATAGATATGATTTCTGCTCTCAAATTGCTTATAGTTGCTGAGCATTTTTGCTTTTAGTTCTCTATACAAATTGAGAATATACTTACCAAGTTAGACATATGAAATATTTTTATAGAAGTCTTTTGACCAAAATTCAAATGATTCTGTTGGAGCCATTGAAAATTTCTGTGGCGATGTGCCAGTAGGTGCAAACTAGTTTTAGAGAGTGGAGAGGAAAAGATGTAATAGCTGATGCCAGTGAAAGACCACTACCAGGTTCAAGAGGCCTTTAGCTCTGGTTGCTTACTGATATTTTGAGGGGACTTGATGGGAATAGACTCACAGATATTACAAAAATAGCAAGGAATTCATAGCCTATGTTGACTCTGAAATAAAATACAAAAAAAAAAAAACCCAACCAGATCCTACTATCTTTTTAGTGGTAGAATTATAATCTGAGTTAAAACGTAAGCTAATATCATGATTCATTGCATTCTCCAAAGCCCAGGTAGACTTGCAAGCTGGAGGAGAAATCTGACGGCTCAAACTAGGCTGTGGACCACTCCCATATCCACTTGTCATCTGGCCACCAAAGAGAAACAGATAATCCAAGTTAATAGCATAATGGAGGGTGAGTGAGAAATATTTGTCTTCCTACTTCTCCACTTCAGTTTTAGATACATATCTTAACCACTTTGTACTTTTTACCCCATTCTTCATCTGTCAGAAAAAAAATTCTAAAGGTGCAGGTAGACTTCCATGGAATGAGGGACTAGACAGAAAACCTTTACGAACCATGAATTTCCCGTATTACAGAGGAGCCACCTTAACATATTCCTGAACTGTGAAAAATTACTGTAAGATGTAATACCTTCAGAAACATCCCCCTGTTCTATTATGCCTTTCGATAATTGGTCTTGACCCTTATTCAGGCAAAACTCCCACCGACTTTCAATTGATTGAACTGATTTGACTTAAATAAGGTCAGCTACAAATGGCCCCCTTTCTACTCTACAGTCTCGTCATGTGATGCAATGTGTCATAATGTGGCAATGATATGTATTGGCAGGCTTATACTGATGATTAATTGCTGGGAAAGTAATTCCTTTATAATTGCACTTGAATGCTTTTGGTGGCTTGACATCATAGGGACTCAGGCACACTGGCTCAGAATGGCTCCAAGAAGGACTTTAATACTCCCATCCCACCCCAAAATGAACCCAAGTCTTTGAAAATAATAGTAGCAGATAACATTTCTTGAATGCTGACTTGGTGCCAGGCACAGTGTAAAAGATTTTGCAGGCACCACCCCATCTCCTATAATCTAAGCAACAGTACCATGATGTAAGTGCTGTAAACAGGTGTTATTCTTTCATTTGGAGACCACTGGAGACCACTCCTGGCTTAGCGCCTTTGTACTTTTTGTTCCCTCTGCCTGGTCTGCTGGGTTCTTTTCACATGTTAGGTGTCAGCTCCCATGTCATCTGCTTGGGTAGGCCATCCCTGATCACTCCATGTAAAGTAGGCCACTCAGCTAACTGGATAAGTGTCAGTTATTATGTCAAGCCTCTTTTCTTTATAACTTTTATCGCAATCCATACTTACCTTGTTTGGTATAGCATTTTGTTTCTTTGTCGTTTCCCACTGCAAGGTAAATCCCACGAGGAGAGCAGCTTTGTCTGAGTTACTTATCACTCCAACTCGAACATCTAGGACAGTGTGCTACACTTCACAGATGCTCTGCCACGATTTGTTGAATGATCAAAGAGCCAGGTAAGCAGGGAGCGAGACCTCAGGTTAGATACCTGAGCACAGTAGATGCGAAGGCTGGGCAGGGTCTCCTGGCAGAAGACAGCAAAGGTGCCCAAGAGGGCAGAAATGGGGCTTGAGAATGAAGACACGCTTCAAGCATTGTGTGCTTTTTTTGTGTGCTTGCCTGCTGCCTTGGTCTCTTGCTTTTCCTCCAGGCTCCCTCCTGACTCACCCCATAACTCTCAAGCATTTTCTTGCTTCAGAGAAGAAATACTTCCCATTGTGCTATGGGTGATGTTGAAACCGACTTTGGTTGTCTCATGACTGATGGATACTGGTATTTGCTTTGCCGGGCAACCGTGAGCACTGGACAGTGCAGGAAATCCAAGAAGACAGCTAACCAAAGGAACTTCAGCATCTCAAAGGCTGGACTAGGACAGAGGTGCACTTGACAGGGATGTCCACCGACCTTACACCTTGAAAGGTGACATGGTTCATTACCGGCTGATTTTCTTGGTCAGAACTGACTAGACCCTAATGCACCTGTGAGAGCAAACTGACTTGGGACGATTGGTTGGTCCTAACTATGTATGAAACCAGCTATTAGACAAAATGTCTTTTTACCCCAAGATGTGGGAGGGAGATTGAAAGGGCCACTCGCATCTGCAGAGTCTGCTCGCTCTGCATTCTGGCAGGCGCATGACAGGGCTCCACGTTCAGGAGGAGGCTCACGTATGCACACTGTGCACTCGTCCTCCAGGTTCAAAACACATCCTTGCAGCCTTTCAAAGTACCTGACATCCTTTCAAGTTAGCTGCTACAAAGGCAAATGCAAACAGAGCGTGTTTCGGAGGCGTTCTGTCAGTCAGCCCTCAATCTATATGTTCTTCCAGACACTCCTTCTCCTGCCTGATTTATTTCATATTAAAAGGGCTGTCAATCTGTATCACAAGAACAGGTTGGGAAAAAGTGAGTGATATTTGCCAAGTGGGTTTTTTTGTTGTTGTTTGTTATTGTTAAGCATAATGGTCTCCCCTCTCTCCTGCCATACTCCTGACCCACCCTCACGGCTCTCCCAGGCCCTACTTGCCTTTCTCTGCAAGTATCGACAGATCAGAGGCATGGATTCCACGTACCAGATGCATTTCCATTACAAACGTGGTCTGTGAGGCTGTGGCAGACCCTTTTTTATTATCCATCAAATATATCTCTTTTTACCATCTGATGGCTTGGCAACGGGACCATTCTTCTTTCAAATGAAATAAATGCTCCTGCGACGTGGCAGAATACTCAGCATTGAAGAGGCTTTGTCCTGATTAATGTGTGCTGCATTCTGTGGGCTTCATTATAACGGGACGCTCAGGATGCAATCTACGGTTCCCGGCGGGATGGCTTTATGGTACCAGCTGCATTATTGCTTTATGTTAGGGTATTGATTATTGCCTTCTCCTGTCATTTAGGCCAGCTTTCTTTACTTTTATTGGCTATTTTGGCCTATAAATAGAATTGCTCCATCATTTCGTACTATTTATTTCTCACTACTCCTGAAGGCCTGATTCTTAGAGAACCAATCAAAGCCATCTTTAGTAATTGGTTAGGTGATGCGTGGGAAAAAGCTTGGGTTGAAGGTGAGGTGGGGTCAGGTTGGGGGGCAATCAGGGGTGGCAGGGAGCTGGCAGGAAGCCACGGCTCTGCCCCAGATGACCTAGGCCCCATCTTCTTTTCACAGGCATCCTCCAGGATCCACATCTTTCATCTCTGTTCTCCAGCATTTATAAAAGAACACCATCACTTAGGAGAAAGGCCCAAGTCAGAAATGGTATTAATGCTGCTCTCTCCTTCCAAAAGAATAGGGCACAACAGAATCTGGTAAAGAGACGGGAAGGAGAGGAGGAGGAAGAAGAAAAACAGTCTAGAATGAAGATACATGCAAATGACCACTCATTCACAAAGCGCTCCAGAGGCCCAAGGAAAAAGCTGCCTTCAAGGAAGCGACAAACCCACCACCTAGAGGCTGGGTCACTGGGAGAAACCCTCAGAGTGTCTGGGAAGCACCAGATGAGAGCAGATGCTGGTGTGGGCGTTTCTCTGGGTGTGCAGTACCCCAAATACGTTTTTGCTCTCAGGTAATAATAACCTGCTGACAGGTAGCTTCTGGAAAGGATGGGGCAGATTTGTGAGAATTCACTGGGACTTGGGAAGAAAACTCATGAAATGCCTGCAGTTAAATAATTTATATTAAAAACAAAGATAATAAATACTCAGACTCACTAGTTCTTAATACTTTTACCATGTTTTACTATTATCTGTGTTCTCGAGGTTATTTATTTCCATTGTGTCTATATGGTGGGTTACTCTGTGTAATAACCCAATTTTGCATTTAGTGACATCTCGGTAGCTTGAAATTGACCATAGTAGACATATTTACACCTCAAAAATCAGCAAATACTGCAAATCGGCCCTTGATTTATTGTTTTGTCTACTATCTAGACTTAAGCAAGTGATGGAGAAAATGTTAATAATGCAGATTAAACTTAAAAGTGTGTCATGTCTGTAGCTGCTACGTTGTGACTAGCACACACATGAGGAAATATTCTTCCAGTATTCGAAAACCATTATCTGATTCAGCATAGAAGTCGCTCGTGTCATTGATGAACGAATAGAGTTCTGACATATGTCTTCGTTTTTCACTTTTGTCCTACTCATTAATGTAAATGAAAATATCAACCACTATTCATGTTGAAACTACA
The DNA here is from genome assembly GCA_004027375.1 of Macroglossus sobrinus. Classification (NCBI taxonomy): domain Eukaryota; kingdom Metazoa; phylum Chordata; class Mammalia; order Chiroptera; family Pteropodidae; genus Macroglossus; species Macroglossus sobrinus. The sequence continues at coordinate 500,227 of PVKZ01000851.1, forward strand.
CTCATTCATCATTTGCAACCTGAAAAGGGTATGGATACATGAGTTCATAAAAAATCAGCAAAAGCCTCCTGACTATGCTGAATTACAATAGAATTTTGCTTATTTTATTTTTATTTGTAAATCATGTGCTACATATCCTTCAAATCAGTAAAATTTATAATAAACTTATGTGCACATATATGGAGCCATCTTCCTCCCCTCCCTCTCCCCAAATGCAGTGAGCTGATTCTTAAACATATACCAGCACATCACTGCCTGAATCGCATTTACAAATATAAACTAGTGAACTCTTCCTTGGAACCCTCAAGTGGGGGGCAAACTTATTCAGAGGCAGTCTTAGCTCATCTACAGGATGATGTGCTTCTTAAGTAAATCGCCCCTATCTAATTTAACCCTTTGTCTGCTATGTTGCCTAGAACAGAGCCTGTATTCAGTAAGTGCTCAAAAATAGTCAACAAATAGTATCTTTCGACAGGAACATGCCAATTAATGCTAATTGCTTGAAATATTCATGACCAGAGTAAAACACAGAAAGACCAGAAAATGGAGCAAAAAATGCAAACTCCATGGTCTACCCTAATTTGGGACAAACACTTGGGATGAAATGGCTGTTTTATCTGCAGGAAGCTCTCTGATAGTTTACACTTGGGATGGGAGCTGAGACTCGCTCTTCACCCCTCAACTATCTTCTCCGTTCGTGGCGCAGTCTTTGAAAGCCACCTTACTTTTGGTATCAGTACCCATGTTTTGGGGCAAGGCGAAGACCGCAGCTCGATGAAGAAGGAGAGGGGAGAATAATGAGAAGGAGAAGGGGAGTTTATATTAGTAATGCTAGTTACGCATATGACTTCCTTGCTAGGTATAAGGAACTGTGCCGCACATTCTACGTTTAAAGCTCACATCCAGCCTTGTGAAGCCATATTATCAATCCACTTTATACTGAAAAGAATGGAGGCTCAGCGAGGTTAAGCCACCTAACGAGTCGGGAGCAGAGCCAGGATGCCCACCTCGCAGGCCTGGTCTCGGAGTCTGGGCCAGCCGGCTGTCTCACTGATTAAATGAGGTTTGGCAATAACCCAGGGCTTTCTTTTCCCATGCCTCCTTGTGTCCCGGCCATGGATAATGTTTGGGATCATATTTTGGTGTTTATGAGCCTGTTCCAAGAGGATATTGGGCTTTTTTTTTTTTTTTTTTTTTTTTTTGAGCTTCATGTGTCACTGGCACCTTGGGAAATTTCTGGACCGAGAGGGGTTACTACAAGACTCTGCAGCTCTGGAGACCACTTAATAGCTCCCGGGCTGGGAATTTTCCTGGCTTCTTTCACTGAGGTCAAGTTCACGGGCCTTGGAGGAGGATGGGATCACAGGAAGTCTGTTGCGTGCCAAGCTTGTCCTCATAGCACCCCAGAGGCGGACACTTCGGAGCACTCCTCAAGTGGCTTGTTCCACTGTTAAACAATTTTCTCTTCCAAAAATTTCTAATTTATATCTGTCCTGAATTTCTCGCCATATCCAAGCGCATTTCCCATATCAAGGATGTGTGTTGTCAGAGAACACACACAGCGATAGTCCCTGGGGATTTCCTGGATGGAGGGTTCTAAGAAGTCCTTAAGCGTGTTAGCATGGAAATGCCGTGTCCTCAGAGGTCTCTGTGAGCTGCCGGACATCAAAGTTTTCCTGCACACCGGCTCAGAAAGTGTTGGTACGTGAGTAGCCCACCAACTGAACAGGCGGCCACTTCTCACCACACACGTCTAACGTAGCGCCTTTCCTAATTCTACACTAATTCCTGTGATATTCGCGGCAATAATGTGTCTCGCAATGAACTCATTTGGTATTAATGCAAATGTAATACGTCGCGCCATAGGGATTCCACTGTAATTTAGCATTCGTTAATGTCCACTTATTGTAAAGTGTTACGAAAACTTTATCGCCCACAAACTGCCAAAGCGATTCCCTCTGTGTGTGCTATTTAAGGAGGTCCTTGTGAACTTGGGGACCCTAGTAAATATAGTCTTCATATAACATCCCAGGTCATAAATCAAGTAACTATTGCAAACGACCTTACCATCTAAAGGTTAAATGTGCTTGGTCTCATCAAAGGACTTTGATCTTTTGCAGGGTCTAAGGACATCCCAGCACTTTGTTCCAGTGGCCTCATATCAAGGGGCCCTTCAGCATTGCATCTCCCGAGTTCCACTGGGAGTTCTCAAATTCCCTCAGTTGGCCATTTGTTGCATTTCTATCCCAGCAGCCCCTTGGGAGGGTGGACATGTTCATCTCTCCTGTTCACGGGAATTTTCCTTGGCAACACTTCAGAATACTAAGTGAACCAGGGCTCTCTGAACCCGTCCCACTTAGAAGCTCAACTCCTGTCCCAATAGTTTCAGCTAGATTTAAGATCAAAGGCAGAGAGGTAAGTCAGTGCGGCAATGCAAAGCATTAATCTCTTGTGTCAGCTGTGCTCACTGTTGTTTTTTCAAAACACATTTCAATAGCTTGACATATTATTCATTTATATGCAATGGGAAGAATTTACTTTGCTTCATGCCATACATTTACCAATGCATCATTGTGGGACTTTCCGTTTTGTTTTGTTTTTAACGAAGGTCATCTCGGGACTAAAAAATAATCCCAGCCAAGCCAATGCATCACCCCATACCCCTCACTCTTCTTTATCTTTTGATGCCCTTTTCTCCGTGATGTAACTGAGTGATTTTGCAGCAGAAAGCTCCAAAAATTAAACCTGAACCTTCCAAATAGCTTCCTAATAACCGTTGCCCAAATCAATGGGGCTCCATGAATATTTTGACACAGTTTAAATGGGTTTGTATCCTCACCACTGAGATCTGGTGATTTAGCCTGTCAGCCTGCAAATGTGGAAATATCACCTCTCACTGAGCAAAGTCCAATATCTCATTAGAAATGAAAATAGAAGAGAAGGGAAGCACAAATGCTGTCAGTGGCGGTGAGGAAAGAAATTAAACCTCCGGAGGCCTGTATATCTTATACAAAAGATTATGCACTGCCAGGCTATATAAATCACGCCAGGGCTCTGGGGCTGCAATGGACTAGAAAATAAAAAACCATAAAAGTGTCATATTGAAATACAGTCACTGAGAATTCTTTTATGATGAGTCTAAATTCGCCTGACATTCTCGCAAATTCAGGAGCCGGCTCGGGTTGTTTATACCCGGCCTTTCTCTGTCAGTCACGAAGTCCCAGTTTCCACAGCAAATTATTCTAAACAGGGCTTATTATCAAGGCATAAAAAAGTTAAAACACAGATGGCTGGAGAGTTCCTGTTTAATTTAAATGCCCTGTGGCCCACATCGATGCAAGTCTGTCTTGTCCTAGATTTACTATCAATAAATTGGCTGCACTTATTAGATGGCAGAGGCCTAAGATGTTGGTGGGGAGTATTTCAAATAGAATTAACATGAAGAGATGCAGGGCCGTATCCTATCATCTGTGAAATATGGAGAAGGACAAGTCGTACATAAACAGGTACGGCCACTGGTACCCAGGTCTGCGTGGGCTGACGAGCCTCCTCCACCAGGAGGGAGAAGAATTATGCTCATTACAGGAATTAATTACAGACACAGGCTTAATTACCAGTGGCATTTTCTCCCTGGGTTAAAAAAAAAATTTTTAAACAAGTAATCAGCATACTATAAGAAAATGGGGATCCAGATTTTCAGAGCAAATCAAGGTGATTTGGGTCCAGAGAACCAAACAGGGTATAGAGAAGCATTGTCTGTGGAATGACACGCTGCCAGTTTGTGAAAATATGGGCTGGCTCTCTCCGTGGCTGATTTATCTCTCAGCCTCACTGTGCATCAGTCAGTCAGCTGGCAGCATTTGCTGGTTTCTTATTCGCTCAGGGCACTGCAGTGGATGACCGGCAGGTGGGAAATATGCAGAGAAGCACTGGCCTGAGCCCAGGGGATCTGAGCTGGGCACACCAAAAGTTGCCATTACATGTCCCCTTTATGTGAAGGGACAACTACAGGGTGGTCCCAGGGTGGCGATGGGAGAATTAGGGTTTCTTGATTATCAATAGAAATGGGCTGAAACCAGACAGATCTGGGTTCACGTCTTGACCTTGCCTTTTATAAGGTGTGTGTCTGTGAGTCTGTAGCAAATTCCTTGCTTTCTCTGATCTTTGATTTCACTCAGTAAAAAAGAGGATAATCTGATCTGTGTCAGAAGGTGCTTATAAGAATCAAATGAGAGGATACATGCAGGGACCTAGTATGGTGCCTGGCACATGGTAAATGTCCAGTAACTATGTGACAAGCCATACTAACACCTGTCACTCCGACCCTGGTGTTACAGAGCACTTTTCTGACCCACTGAAGCAGACAGCTAAAGATCTAGTTAGAACGAGGGATGGCTGCAGCTCCTCTGCCCTCAGAGCTGCATTGCTCGGTCTCCTCGGAGGGCTGTGCATGGCCCACCCATCTGCACCCCAAATCAAACACCTCTCTCTTCCTCCCTACACACAAGGATTATCTCCCTAACCTTTGGGAGAGAACATATCTAGAGGGAGTGGCTCATTCTGGTGTCATGGTTTAACTTACTGCCATCACTAAAGATTATTAGATGCCTTGGCTGGACCTTCTCTTGGACACTCCTAGGAGTTCTGGTCCCATTTTGAGAAACCCCAGTAGATATAGACCTTATGGCAATTAACTTCAGTCAATGATGTTGAAAATGATGAGGCTTCTACCCTGCTTTCAGTACTGCAGACCAACGTGAACTATCAGCTTATCATCCTCCAGACATTAAGTACCACAAAATATTGAGCAGAACACCATGCACCAGTTCTCAATGCCAGGCGAGGCATCCCTCTCCATGGAGGATAGCAAAGACCATCATAGTGCCAGCTCCGAAGAAGAGAAATCCAAATACTTCTGCCCTATGCCTCTGGGGGTCACCAAGGAAAACACAACACAGTGCAGCACTGGATGGGACAACACTTCTACTCAGACAGAGAGAACAGACAGAGCAAAACCAGTTCCAGAGTGAGCCTTGGCCCCTCATGGCTGTCACGGCTAGTAGGTGCCCCTGGTCACCAGTGCAAGGCACTGTCTTATCCACATTCCCGTGGAGTCTGAAATATTGAAAGCCAATGGTCTTTGATGAACATTCTTAAGCAGAACAAAGAAACACTTATTGAGCCTAAACAGAGAAAGATATTCCCACACAGGTGATAAGTGCAAGCCATGTGGGCTCTATTTCTGGGTAAGAAAGTGTTCCAGGCCCGAGGCCCATTCTCTGGGGCTGAGCAGCCACCAGCACAAAATGATGGTGGTCCTCTCCCCACCTGAATCAGACACACTTAAGAAGAAGTGGAAGGAGAAACACTCCAAGTTCTACTACGTTTCCAAGAAGAACAAAGCGACTGAAGACAAGGTCATCAGTTGTGATGTTTGGCTTCATTGTTCACCTTCTGGTCTGCCTTTTGGAGGAGGAAAAAGACTAAGGAGGAACTCTGTAGTGTGGGCTGCTCCTCTCCTCGTTTGCTCCTAGGTTGGGCACCGAAAGTTCCAGCTCTACTCGAAATTTCCCCAGCCATAAGGCAAAAAAGCAATGCAGCAAATACTTGGCTAACTATTGGCAACTGAAGATTCCCAAGACTTCCCATGTAAGGTACACCCTGGTTCGTGCCTCCATATGTCCTTGCCTTTCTGGAAAATCAGCTTCCTTCAGGATTTGCAACTCGACTTTTGTTAAATAACTTTGAAATGAAATGGAATATCTCAAGATCGATAAGCCAGTAGGCATCAAGACCACATTTGCTTCCTGCCCAGCAATTTCTCAGTGAAGGAGGGATGAATGGAGAAGCGTAGAGAGGACTATCACTGTCTGTGTGGACTGTTCCCACCCCATCTCACCTCCCCCACACATGTGCATACTCCATTACTGCCCTCTCACCTTGTTTTTCAGCTCTCAGGTCCCCTGCTTCATCACTGTGAGGAATCGCCTGGAAATTGGGCCTCATGGCTTCTCCTTATTGGAACCACCTGGCAGAAACTGGCGAGTGAGGTGTGTGGGTTTTCTCTTGATGCTCTGGTGCTCTCTTCCAGGACCCAAGGGCTCTGCCTGCTGGTAGCTTCTTTGTCCAAGAATTGCCTTTGGACAAAGAAGGTGCCTCGCCCAGGATTACAACTCCTCCCTAGGGGCATCTCGAATCCAATGATTGGTCAATGTAGCGGGTACAAAAGCTCAACCTTCTTGCCTCAGATGGGCCAGCTCTGAAGGGCCATCCCAGCTTCTGTGGGCTGGTCCAGGCCTCTGCTGTGACCGTAATTCAGCTAAGCCTCTCCTCCTGCCCCGTCTTGCTCCCTTTGTGCACCTACAGTGTTATTCCCAAGTCTGCTCTCCAAGATGACACATAATGTCATCTCAGAGTCTGTTTCCCAGGAAACCTGATTGTGACAATTTTCCCAAAGTCCCTAGGAGGAGGAATCCCTGGGTAGCATCAAGAGAGGGAAGAATTCTGGACTGTGAGGAAGAAAATGCAATGGCAACCATCATTAGTGATATTAATTCAGTATTCAGACCCTACATCACCTTCCTCTCCCTCTGTCTTAGGTGGATCAGGGTAAAGTATTGCCAATAAAGTGTGTGCTAATGAGGTGGTCGATCCATATTTCTTTATCTAGAATGTTATTGTAATCTGAAAAGACCGTATCTGTCAAGTATTAAAGCCTTTAATACATATTGGACAAATTTCCACATTTTGGGGAAATCTAAATATGAGCTTATAGGGAAACTACCCCTTATGGGCTAGTTTATGAGTATAGGTAGGTAGTAGATCACTTAGTGTATCTGATTTGAATTAAATGGTACAATTTTCTTGTGTTATGTCTAAAATTCCAACAGAGTTTAGATATTTGAGTTTTGGAAAGTTAATATTCTCATCAATATGCCAAAAATAGAAGATTAATAAGATTGGTCATTATCAGCTATTAGGTCTCAGCTAGCTTAGCGCCAGGCAAGTACTTAGAAGAGAGTAATCTGAGTATGGGGGTGGAAGAGGAGCTGCAAGAGGAGGTGGGAGGGAGCAAAGGACAGCTGTATTTACTTTCTAATTTCTTAGCTGAGTATTAGGGTAGGCGCTAAAACAATGTTTCCAATATGTGATGCCCATATCCCTGGTGAACCAAAGGGGATTATGGGTGGTGTACAAAAAGAAAAATATTTACTATTTTCATCATTTTGAATTTATTGTTACAGCTAACTTTTATTTTTGGCAAATGTTTCTGGTTTTCTACATATAGATACTGATATAAAGTTTCCTTTTAAAATAAATTTGTTTAAATTCAAAGTGATTCTATTTAAATAAAATATTTACTAGTACAAATGTCTAGCATATATTGTTAAAAAAAATCGTCACGATGGTGGTATGTGAATAATAAAAGTTTAGATGTAAAATCTGCTGGTTCAAGGTGCTAACGAGAATTCGAGGAAAGAGGTTATTATCCAGCACATTGTGAGAACTCAGCAAACAGTGAATAAAAAACCAATTGACACCACATGGAATTCATGTCAAATTGTTAAACCACTTAAATTTTTGCTGTTGCTTTTGATATCTTCTTAACTAAACTAGTTTCCCATCTCCTCTTGTTACGTATCGTGCAAAATTGTTTTAGGGCTTTTAGTTTCTAGTGCATCTGTGTGGTCGATGAGGTTTTATTACTTATCCCATGTTATTATTGCCCATTCATTGCACACCCAACAGGTATCAGGTATCATTAAAGCCCATTAATTAAACATAAAAGCTTAAAGGGAATTAAATTAAATCCTTAAAGAGGATTTGAAGGGGATCTGGCATAAAATCTCCAAGTCTAGAAAATTTCCAGACTAAACAGTGGTTTTCAACTAGTGGTTTTCAAACATTTTTGGCCATAGGACATTCTGTTCAAATAATTTTACCAAGAAGCTCATGGTAACAAGGAGAAAACTTCTTGATGGATAGGGGTGCCTGGGACATGGGAGTCTGGATGTGACCCATGGATGAACTGCCCACTCCCCTCTCTGCTGGGCGGTGCCACCTACCCTACCTCACCCCCGAGGCTCATGGGATGTGGCACTCTGTTTGAAAATCTCTGAGCTAGAACATTTTTTCCCTTCATACCTAGTGTTTTGTGTCTGCAGCATGGTCAATGGGATTTTATTTTATTATGATATAAAGCAGAGATTATATATTTACTCTGAGATTATTACAGACATGTCTTGTCCAAGAGCCCTACTCCCAAAAAACTCTAGATTTAGGAAACAAATGACCTTCTAGACCAAAGCTCCGTGAAGGGCCTCAAGTTTCTGGCTCATTTATCGTTGCCTAGCCCTGGTCCTTGGCAGGACTCCCAGTACGCCTCAGATGGACAAATGAAAGAATGAATGGTGGAGGAAAGTTAGGCTATGATGCTTTTTTGAGAAACAGAATTAATGAGTCAAAGAGTATGCACATTTCCAAAACTTTTAGTGAATGAGTTATAAAGAGTAGCTGGGGACAGTGGAATAGGCCATGGTAATCTAATACAGTGAGCGTCAAAGGTAATGATGACTGGGAGAAGGTAGTGGTTATGAAGTAGAAAAGAAAATGTGAATCCAAGACACTCAGAAAAGAAAAAACGCTAGTGACAGGTGGGGTTTGGGAACTTGAAAGACTTGAACCAAAAATGACTTTGGTTTCCATCATAAGTGAAGCACTAGAAATATCACAATAATTCTTCACAGAACTAGTCAGAAGTTTGGCTCATGGTGTAAGTCGAGAGTTGCCTTAAAAGATATAATTCAGCAGCATATGTAGCTGCTTTGGGTATACGGTGTCATGAAAATGAAAGTAGGAACACCAGTGCACCCTACAGTTGCTCTGCTGAGTTCCCAAATCAGAGGCAGTGACAGTCGCAGTTATTTGAATTGACATGAAGGAAAGGTAACTGAGCATTCTCATGTCACATGTGTTCAGACACTATACCACTCTGCCTTGCTGCTCCTCCCTTCCCCACCCCTCCAAGCCATCCTGCAAGGCACTAGGTGGATTCCACCTCTTCTCCAAGCTTTCCTGGACAACCCAGCCCTTAGAAAGCTCATCCAGTTCCTGAATACTTCAATTCCTTGTAGCCTGTGATATTTGACACCTACCTGCCTGTGTGCCTCGCTGGTTACGAGCACGGGTTGTATATATCTTTACAGGTTCCACAGCACCTTTTTCCAGACCTGTCATGGGACAGGCACTAAGGCCATGCTGGTTGATCAAATGACACCGATAGAGTGAATGAAACTAAACAGCTTCTGGGAATGCCTTATTTCCAGTTGCTTCTGATCCATACCTTTTTTTTTTTTTTTTTTTTTTGGATTATCCAGCCCACGAAGGCCACAGACAGGATCATGAAGCAGGTTTCCCAGAAGACTAAAGGGCAATTTGACTTATTGGTCTTGGAGCCTCAAGGTGGGATAATACCAGGAGGAGTGGCGTCTTCTTGTAGAACGTACCTACCGAAAGGTGTCGCCTGATAGATGCCGAAGCAACTCGTTCCACGTGGAGATATGTTTAAAAGCTCTGCTGGCATAAGTCCAGGTGGATATTTACAGCTAATTTGCCCTAAAGGGACACACTCAAACATAGAGTGAGTGCCGCATATTGAAGGGCTTATGATTTTGCTTTAAAGGCAGCTGCGTGTGTGCCATCCTGGATAAAAAAGAACTGGCGAATGAGATGATAGGGTGTTAGCAATTACATTCTGCTCTATCCGAGAAACACAATTTGAAATTTTATGGGGGCCACCCCTCCCAATTGATTCTTCTGAAAGATGGGTCCAAGAGGCAGAAAGGAAAGAGGTGAGCACCTCAATGGGCAGAAACTAAAGGAAATGGGCCACTCAACTGCAAACAGGCATGTGACAGCCTCTTCCTGTCCTGTAGAACCCAGATCCAGCTCCAGGAGGCCATTGCCAGAGTTCAGGGTGTGACAATCCCGCTCAATTCCTGTTCCTCCTTCTTTCAAGTGTTCTGGTTCTCGTTCTTGCCCCCAAAGCATGATAGGACAGAAAAGCAGTATAAAATCGTAGCTAAGAGCTCAGTCTCTGGAGCTGTGGGGAGAGTTTCAGATTTAACTTTCTGTTATACCAGGTGGTGGGATCTTGCAAATTTGTTCAACATCTCTTGGCCTCCATTTCTTCATCTGAAAATGAAGTTGATACTTACTTCACAAAGTTCTTGTGTAAATTAAAATAATAGTCATAAAGTTCTTAGCACAGTGACTGATACACAGGAAGTGTTCATTAAGTATATTTATTCGGCAAATAGATATTAAGCACCTATTATGTACCAGGTATTGTTCTAGGCACTTGGTCACATCAGTGAATGGTAGTAGCTCTTCTTATGCGATTCTAGTGGGGTGGGCAGAGCATGGGGCTGGGGAGAAGCCTGATTGGGATTACAATATGATAATCTCAATATATGACTTCTACAGAGACTCCAGAGTGAGCAGCGGGAAGGGGAGAAGGGAGAGTGTCCACATTATTGCTCTCACCCTGAGGGAGATCCTGAGTCCCTTACCTACCAGTAGCTGGCACTCTGTGCTGAAAAACTCTCATGGTTGAGTCTAGTGTCTGAATCTCCTCTTCTCTTGTGGGTTAGAGCAAACCCAATGACATAGCAGAGTGCATCTCCCAACCTTGCTCCGAGCTCAGGTCACCTCCAGCTGCCCAACCTGCTCTGGAACCTGCTCTGGAACCTGCTCTGGAACCTGCTCTGTCTGGAACCTGCTCTGGAACCTGCTCTGGAACCTGCTCTGGACCTGCTCCCCTCCTTGTTCTAGGTCTCAGGTGCATTGCCAGACAATGGGTTTCGCTAGGGATGGAATCATACTCCACTTGGAAGTGGCTTCCAGATCTTTTCCCATCATCTACTCTTTCTTTCCACTTGCCTTCCCTACCTGGCTGATTTTCTACAGTGCCAGACACCGCTCCCAGAGTTCAGATTTTAGCACCAAAGAGAATTAAGTCCAGGGGTGATCATGTGGAAATTAGGGTGGCACATTCATTACCACAGACTGTTCCTTGGAATGACAACCACAAAAAGGCATGGAGAAAATAACTATATTCTAAGCCACAGACCTGCCACATCCCCATGGGAGTTGTTTTGCTTGTAGGGAAGTAAGACGTGTAGTTACTGTGTTAATCGAGGGTGGGAAACCAGCCAGCTCAACGCTGCTCTGGGTTCCTTTCTGTTTAGGGACATCTATGCAGACTTACTGGTCCCGGACAGAGGTAGCAGTGACCCTATGAACACAGAAGAGCTTGAGTTAAAGAAAGGCATATTTGGGATTTTCTGCCAGCTCCTAATGTTGGGCTTGGTTTCAAAGGTTGCCTACTGTCTAGCTTGCCACAACCCTTACAGCAACAGTGATTTGGAGCAATCCATTCTCAAAATAACACTGTCTGGGGGCCCCTTATGGATAGGAAGAGAATTTGCCTTTTGAGCCACTGAATGCAGGAGAGGCTGAGATCCTGAGACAAGGGGATTTTCTCAAGCACATCATTAGGTGTAGCTTTCGGACGCTTCGGGATCACCAAATTCAAGGTAGCAACAGCAAGAAGAAAACTCTTTTCTCAGCCAGATATCCCAACTCACTACAAACGGCCATTGTTGGTTTCTTAGGTGGAGCTGTGTGCCCAGGCCCTGGAGCCTCCTCCCTAACCTGCCTGCTATTTGCAAGACCTTGGTCTCATCCCACTGCTGGCCCATGGCTTTCTTCAGCTCCTTTCCTCCCGCTTGTTCTCCCAAGTTAGTCTCCAGAAAGGGGAGTGGCCAGCCAAAAAAGATGGGAAGCCAGGTTCTGCTGCTCTGACTTTGGCTGATGACTGCCCCTCATCTCTGGTTTCCAGTGGCAGAAATGACTTCGAGAGCATCAGGGACCCAAGCTATCTGGACACACAGTAGATCCAGTCAGAGGTGCCCTTTCCCTGCTCTGCCCACCAAAGTAGACGGAGCTGCTCTCTGCATACTGAGCAAACCACCCGCACCTCAGATCTGAACACTCTGCAAGGAGGAAGAAAGCGGGAGGCTTTCTCTCTGGGGCAAAAAGCACAGCTTAAGAAGAAGGACTCTGGGGCTAGGTTACCCTTGAGACTTAATGACCAGAACTAAGATCCGGAGTGTCTCTCCAGGGCTTTCATCACCTTGCCTGACGGTTGGATGCCTCTCGATTCAAGGTGGCCACTGAAGTGAGGCTGACGGCTGCTTTTCACTCGTGTCACATCCAAAGCGGGCGGCCCGCTCACATGCTCCACTGGGCTGCCTCTCACCTGCCTCTGTGTTTGAACACCGTCTTGCCTTGGCAGCACTACAAGACAGAATAAAAACATATACTTCTACCCAAATTCCTGTCTCCTTACATTTACACAGGAGATAAAACGATTTTTTCCCTTGTCTTGTACGGCTAGGATTCTTACTACGTGGTTCCTGCTTCCTCTACATCAGTTACAAGAAGAAAAAAAAAGAGTTAATGAATAACTAAGATGTCACAGCCATTTTCACAATAAATTATCATCCCCATTTTACAATCAAGGAGAGTTATCAATACAACATCTGTCCATTGTCTGTCTATCCATCTGTCCATCTATCTGTCTACTTAAAAAATGGTCATCGAGTATCTATCATGAGTCAAGCAAAGTACTTCTTATTTTGGACTCTGAATCCAGTGCTCTTTCTGCTTCACCACAGGCATCTCAGAATATTTCCTTTAATAATGAGAGAGCTTGATTCATTCAACAACTATTTCGGGGGTACCCCCCATGTGCCGGCACATTCTAAATGCAGACAGCAAAACCAGAAAACAACATCCAAAACAAAAATCCATTCCTTCATGAAGCTTACTTTCTAACTGGGGAGACAGAAAATAAAAATAATAAAGAAGTAAACTATATAAGATGTTAGTGCCACATGCTGGGGAGAAGAATAAAACAGAGGTGGAGGGGCTTACCAAATGTTAGGTAAATACATTATTTCCACAAAATTAATGACATAATGACAGAGATAACACATTTTGGTGCACAATCAAATGTTCTTTGGTATTAGAAAGTTCTTCCCCCCAGAGTGTTTCAAGATCTGATAAAGCTGTTCTCTCCTTTCTTCTTACTTGGGTTAGCTGTTCCCACGATGTGCCCATGTTGTAAGATTTTCCCTGTGAATGAAAATAGCACGTCTGCTTGGTTCCTGATCCCCAGCAAAGGCGCCGAGACAGCAATAACTTCTGTGCATTTCTCCAGCTACATTTACTTAAGTTATGCCTCTTCTTCCTTTTTTTTTTTTTTTAAGATGTACCATAAAACTTTATTGATTTAACTCAGCAGTTTGAAATTTATGATGCTTTAGATAGGCTTTGGCTTGAGATTGCCTTTGAGGGAGGTGGATGTAAGCAAATTAAGAATAAAAACAAGATTGCTTAACATTGCACTACTTAAGGGAATAAGTGGCTTTTTTATATTATTTTGAATACATTGTCTTAAACACATCAGGACTACATCATACTTGACTGATATGCTCATTTTAAATAATTCTTACCTATTTCTAAAAGCAGGAGCCAACTAGATTCTTACTACCTTGGTTTAGAGTCACAATCTCTTGCTTCAAACCCTTTTGGATTTGAGAGTAATAAAATGGCTTTGATTAAGCAAATATTCTAGAACTGACACCACTAAATTGAGACCCACCTTTTACCCAAATATAGCTCGATTTTAATGTATATCACACGTCTGAACCCAAGCTTTTCCTAAAGCCTATTTCAAAAGACATATTTGTTCAGCCTTATCAGCAGGGTACTCAGTCATGCTTTTCTTGTATCAGGCACCTCAAGGGCAGAAGATAACACAAATGTGCTTGGATTTTAATAGCTGAAAATATGTCTACGTAAGGTTGACTATATTTAACCAAAGCCAGAGATCTGAAAGGAGTGTGAAAAATTAAGGTAATCACGGATGCTCCCAAATAGCTGCATGTTGGAGGCATAGTTGCAAAACATAGATTATGCTGTCATATCCAATTTGAGATGCTTTGGGAGGTTGTGAGTGGATGGGGATGGGTGGTGGCAAATGTCAGACAGGGTGGTCCTGGAGGTTAGTGTTGTAGCTGACCCACAGCGAATCTATATGCATATAGGGACACAGCATTTCATTCCTGAGACACTAACTCCATGGTTGATAGTTCAGATCTATTTCATCTTTTATCATTTTTAGTAATATATCAAGAAGGAAAAAAAATCACCTTACATCTCACTAATCAGACATAGCTAGTGTTATGATTTTTGTTCATTTCTGGTAAGTCTCTTTTTATTTCTCTCTTAATATAAATACATTAAAAACACAAATATTGGGATTATATTGTTTATACCATTTAAATGCCACTTTTTTCACTTATTACAATTAGAGCATTTTTTCATGTTAATAAATACTTACTAGAAACAAATATGTAATGGTTACACCATAATTAGTCAACCTTTCCCTTGTTGTTGAACATTTAGATTGTTTTCATTTTTTGTTTTTATATAATAAACATTCTTGAACATCAATACATGTTAACAGCTCTGACAAACTATTCTAGGTACTTATTCTTGGTTACTTTCCTTATCCTCAGAGAGGCTTACGAAGATATAAATGTGCCCAGGATCCAGATGAGAGATTGATGGCCTATTTGTGTCAAGAATGTTCTAGAGTCACATTGATTCAATCCTATTTAATTCATTACTTCGCTTGCTTATTCAACGAGAATTTATTAAAGTCATATCATGTGCTAGGCACTGTGGGAGACTGCAAAAATACTTTGAAGACTGCACCATTTGCTGGAAAGACGCGCTCAGACACCATTCAAGAAACCCTTGATTGTGTTTGCTGATATTAACTGTTATCAGTTACAGAGACCTTCCCATATGTTGTCCTAAGAGTTATGTGTATATTTACTCAATTCTCACAATAGCTACTATTATTATCATTAACACCTTTTTATAGTAAGAAAATCAAAGCACAGAGAGGGTAAGTAATTTGTCTAAGATCACACAGCTAATAAATGGAGGAACTGTGATTTGAATTCAGATAATTAATCTCCAGAGTTCATATTTATAACCCACACTTACCTTCAATATACCAACATAGAGAAAAAGTGTTATTGAAGGGTTATGTTTACATAAGCATTTTCTAGAGGCAATTTTTTTCTTTTTTATTGGTTTTGTAAACTTTCTATAATAAAGCAGTGTGGGGTTGTAAATCAAGACTATCCTGATACCCAATGCTTAGAATATTAATAAAAATTACCAACCCAAGAGAAGAAAATCGTCTCCTCTGGTTTGGGTGAGAGCATTATTCAAAGGTAGAAAAGCCATCATTCCACCTGTCTTTTCTCAAGGAACTTCTGGAGAGAAGTGCTGGAAAATAATATTTTCTAATAAAGCCAATAGGGCATTTGACTTGTAATAAAGAACTAATTTTATAGATATCTTGTTCATCCTAGTTTAATAAAAAAAAAAAAAAAGAAAGTTCATTGAATGGATGAACGAACAATACTTTCACCCACAAAGCTTACAGATGAAGCAGTACTGTGATGCAGGCCCAGTGTGCCAGTGCCGGCTCCAGCTGGCTCATATCTCTTTCTAAAGTCCTGTTCATTGGTATTGGTGGCTTGAAATCAGCCATGGTGGGACTATATAAACTTCAGAACTCAGCGGATGCTATCAGTCAGGCCTTTTTGTTAAACTCTTACCAGCATACCACTATCCAGGCTTGTTAGAAAATTCATAAGCGAAAAGAAATTCTGTGACTCCAGGGGAAAAAAAAGGAAGTGTAATGAGACTATAAAGCTGAACTCTTTTCTCCTTCTCAGTCTTGCATCTTTATATCTGTTGCCTTTTTTTTTGTTTTTTGTTTCAGAGTCTGGGGAGAGTTTGTTAAGATAGTTGAGATATTTATTTTAGGTAGTTAGGGGTTGAGTGCAGTTGAAGAGTAAAGGCAGGAGGGAAGAATGATAAATAGCCCAGGGGCACTGTCAATTTCAGCTGAGGTCAACTTTCCTTTCCAGTCCTAAAGCATCAATGGCGCCCATAATTCAAGCAGGAGTGTTTGTGGACACCCACCTGGGAAGCCCTTAGGGGTGTGTTATTTGTGTGTGTGGACAAGGAAATAGATATGTTCCAGCTGGAAGAAAATCTTGCACATCACCTGTCACCTGGGCCATTCCTCTCATTTCTCAGAGGAGGAAAATGGGCCCCTTGGAGTGTGAGAGGGAATTTCCTGAGGTCGCAGGGCTGGATTATAGGGAGGATCCGGGTCAGACTGCCTGGTGTGACTGTCAGCTCTCCACTTCCTTGCTGTTTGACACTGGATGGCTTACTTAACCTCTGTGTGTTTTCTCAGCTATAAAACGAGGATGTTGTGAGGATTAAATAATACATGTAAAGGGATTACATGTAGTTAGATCGCAATAAATATTAATAACACAGAACCTTCACAATAACACTGGTCCCTTTTGTAGCCAGAGAGAGTTCAGAAAAGAAATATATAATATATTAATATATTGAAAACTAATATACTACTAATTAATGATATAGTAATTTAATCTATTACTATATTGAGACCAGCATATACAATAGTAAAACATTAACACTTTGAAATATTCAATGTAAGAATTTTCTCCAAAACCAGGTTATGCAGATGTTTTAGTCAATGATTCACTGACAGCATTAGGTATTCTTTTTTTTTTTTCTTTTTTCAACTTTAAAGGTTTTTTAGCTGCATGAGGAGCCACGTAATCTCCAGGCATCATTAGACTGGAACATGCTCCTTTAGGTCTCTTCCTGGAGAATGTTTTAAAAAAACCTCTCACCTCACACGTTAGAGGACAGGTCACATGCCTCTCTGTGTTGACAGTGACTCTATCTGGGGCTGTATTTTCTCTGATGGGCTCTGCCACCAGCAGCAAATGTCAGAAAAAGGTCCTGGCCTGGGTGTACGTGACTGGTCCAGGGGACCGCCGAGTCAGGGGCCAGGGTCTGGGAGAAGGCCTGGTCCCACACCTCCTTACTTAGGCCTCTACCCACCAAAACACAGATAATGCTCGTAATTTGTTAGTCAGCTGGGAGGATGCGTGGTGTACAAGTTACAGGGACCGATCCTGGAGCCTGACTCTCTGGGCTACTTTTTCAAGACTCTCTCCATTTCTACTGGCAAAACATTTAACCTCCCTGAGCCTCCATTTCTCACCTGTAAAATGGGATGATAACCATCCTTGTTTCATAGGCTCGCTGAGAGGGTCTACTCAAGCAAGACATGAAAAAGCATTTAGAACAGCACCTGGCACATACTAAGTGCTGGATTTCATGTTTTGTTTTTATTTTATTTGTTAGATTTTTATGGTAAAATATACACGACGTAAAATCAACCATTTAAACCATTTAAAAATGCAGTCATATGATGCTTAAAGGTGGGGATACAATCTGAGAAATGCATCAATAGGCTATTTCATCTTTGTGTGAACATCACAGAGTGCACTTACAGAAACCGAGATGGTCTAGCCTACTGCACACCTAGGCCATATCATGTAGCCTTTTGCTCCTAGGTCACAAGCCTGTGCATCGTGTTACTATACATGCACTCCTACTCTCCAGCCATGCCACTGGGCCTTTGCACGTACGGTTTCCAGTGCCTGGAAACAGTATTTCTCTCCCTCCCCACCCATTTCTGCTATTTCCTCAGGGTGAGTTCCATCTGCCCCAGACTCTCCAATTCTTCCCTTCTATACTATCAACTCTTTGAAGACAGAAATTAAAAATTACTCCTCTTTGCATCTCATGCACTCAGGATGCTGCCTAGACTTTTCTTCCTGTACCTGGAGAATAAATCATGTGAGAAGCAGGAGGGAGAGGAGCACATGGTGTTGACTTTGAACAATTAAAGTGCTCTTGCATAGAAGAGGGAATTCTGTGTTCCTCGCAAAAGAGTTGAAACCAAGGTAATAGGTGGAGTTCCAAGGAGATGCATTCGAAGTCCATATAAAGGAGATTTTTAGCAATTATATCTGTTAATAATGGTATGCATTGTCTTGAAAAGTAGTGAGTGCCCCCTACAGGAAATATTCAAAAGTAGGACTTCCATGTCTCAGTGATTCCTGCTGTGGCAGAGTAGAGCAGGTGGGCTCTGAAAACTCAGCTCTCAAGTTCCACGATTCGAGATGCAACATCAAGAGAATTATTTTACAGTGGCTTCTAAGAACTTGAGATTACCTCATCAAAATATTTTCTGGTGAACACTGACTTAAAGAAATGTCTGAGAATCGGAGCATAGCCGGTGGTGGGTGGGCATCTCTGAGGGCGAAACTGAGATTCGTAAATCTGGGAAGGCTTCAGATGGTGACTAGGACACTCAGGACGGGCAGGGGGCCTGCCAGGGCTGTGGCAGAGTGAATCAGAGCACAGAGTCCCTGGAGGCAGAGGGGGTTGTGGGAGGAACAGAGGGAGTCCTGGCCGGGGTCCTGCAAATGGACAGTGGAGCATCATGGGAACCTGGCTGCAGGCAATGGCAGACGAGGCTGGCTCTAGGGCAGCCTGGTATTAAGTGACACTGGGACTCTAGGTGATAGAACCGTTGGCAAAAACACGTGAGGACCCCACTCTTTGACAACTGAGACAGGGCTCTTATTGCTGGGGCTGGGGAGAAAGTGAGGGGCTCGCTTACAAGCGTCCTTAAGAATTACCAGTTTCATCTAAAGATCAGAGTGGGATCATAGTAAGAAGTTGACTTGGTGGTCTGTAACCTCTTAATGGGAACAGGATCGGTTTTTCCACTGGGGTACTTTGAGCTCCCTCTACCTAAGGCTAAGTGGCTCCATCTATGCCGAGAGGGGAAATGTGGAGACATAAGAGAATTACTTCTTCAGAGTTTAGAGATTAATTTCATAGGTCATTGAGTTGGTGGAGCCTCAGTTTGAAAGAGTTCCCTCTACTGGCTAATCTAAGCCAGGGTCTGTTGACTCAGCATATTTGTTCATTGTTAGAGATGCATTTAAGATTAGAAAGTTAAGCTATTGAGTATAAGAAAATTATTGCTAGGTTTTATTTTATTTTTCTTATTTTATTAGAGGTTCTTGGTGCCTTCTTTTTTTCCTCAGTCAACTTTATTAAGGTATAATTTACATAAAATAAAACACACACACACACACAACCTTTGTAACGACCACAACTACCCAATCAAGATATCATACACTTCTATCCCCTCAAAAAGTTCCACTATGTCTTTTTGTAGTCAGTCCCCGACCCCCCGATGTCCTCAGACAATCACAGATCTGCCTTCTCTCAGTATAGATTGCATTGCCGTTTTAGAATTTCAAATAAATGGAATCACATAGTATATATTCTTCGGTCTACAGTCTATCACTCAGCATTATGTTTTTGAAGTTCATCCATGTGTCAATGATGTTATTCTTTTTTGTTGAGTAGTATTAAATTGTATGGCTACATCAAAATTTGTTTATCTGTTTGCTAGTTGATGGACCTTGGGGTTACTTCCAGTTTGGGACTGAAAATCAACATGGGTACAAGACTTTTTTGTGGACATACGTTTTCACTTCTCTTGAGTAAATACCTGGGAATGGAAGTGCTAGGTCGTATGATAAGTATATGTTAACTTTGTAAGAAGTTGTCACGTTTCTTTCCAAAGCAGTTGCATATTCCACCAGTATATGAGAGTTCTAATTCCTTCACATCTTAGCCAGTACTTGGTGTTGTCAGTCTTTCTAATGTTAGCCATTTCAGTGGATGTATTGAATATATGAAAGTCATTGCTAGGTTTTGTTTGTGTTCGCTTTTCTGATGGTAAGATCTTGGAATCTTTTCAATTAAACTTTTTTTATTTAGCGATAGTTATAGATTAACAATAAAACTGTAGATTCATAGTTATACAAGAGGTCCTATGTATCCTTTTCCCATTTTTCTCTTAATGGTAATGTCATGAAAAAATCGCAGCACAATATCACAACCTATTGGAGACTTTTAAATACACATCTCTCAAAATTTTATAAATAAACAGAAAGCAGGAACCCTATGATCATGCCCTGTGCTCAGCTGTCAGTGAGAGGCAGAGGACGGAGCACAGCAAGGTGCCCTAACGATGGTGCTGGTGGATACTCTGAGCATCACATTTCGGGGACTGGAAAAACCACCACTCTGTTAATACAGGCAGCACTGACACTTAGCTTTCAATCTAAAAATGCAACCTATGGAATTTCAAATTAGAAAGCCCCAAGGAGAGAGCAAGACTCGGAGTAAACAGCAAAGAGATAGTCAAAGCTGCGACACAAGAGGTATTTCCTTAAAGCTCTGTCCGTAGGACTGTCACCAAGTGTCTTTTTTTTTTTTTTTCTCACATAGACATTTTCACCTTTCTGACTTTGGGACTAATCATAAGTGGTAGCTCCATTCAGGGATAATGAAACAACTATAAACATCAGGTAGCCCCCAACCTCATTTGAACTAATAGCTTAAAATATTTGACCAGATCCCAAAATAAGTAGTAAAGTGAACTGATTTGAGTTTGAGTTGTCCTGCTCCTTCTGCCCACATCTGGTGGAAGGACTGATGGGCAGTAAAATGGTTAAGACTCAGAGTCTGAGGGGAGGACAATCCTCAGCCTGGCTAATTAGCCCCTGCAGACTTCAGAGTTGATGGTGCTAAGAGGAAGCAAATCCTTGAGATAAAAGTTATAAGATGCTCCTAAGGAGAAGTAAAGACAGAAAGAACTACATTTACTGTCATTATAAATGTAATTTTAAAATATCAACGAGAAAGAAAAAGATAAAAATTTGCTTGGTGAAAACTGAAGGAATGCAGAGAATCTGTTTCCACCTCCTCCAGCATCTCCCTTCAGCCCCCACATTATCCTGATAGGGCCATCACTCTTCTGGAGATCATTTTTGATATTATGGCAAAGTCAAGGTCACCAGATATAAATTCTTTCAACAGCCCCGTCTCCCTCTCAAAATGGCCATACCATCTCTTTCTCTTCTTTCCTCGTTCCTGTCTGAAGTGTCTCTCCACCTTTCCAGCATGAATTTGTTCCCCGTGCCCTTGGTCCCTCCTGCCTGCTCTAAATCTCCCTCCATCAGGAATACATGCACTCCCTGAATCTGCCTTGTATCTCCTTTCCTGGGACCTGCAAGCAGGCTTGATCCTCCCCATCCTTCTAAGCACACCCCTCAGGCCTCCTACTCCCTCACTTTGCTGATCTCCATCCTTTCTTTTTTTTATTATTAAACATTTCTAAGGAGCAGTCTACACGCTTTAGTTACTTTCCTCACAACCCACGGGTCTCTATGACCTTGGACAGACTGTGGGTTGCTTTTTATACACATTGTTTTCTAGGGGCTGTGAGCATTTTATTAAACTCCAGGCTCCACAACCTTTCCCCCGGTATTGTAGCCCTGTTCTCACTGGAGACAATGGACACATCCCTCCCATTTGTCACCCTGTGCTTCCCGGGACTCTGAGATGTCCCTCTCTTCTCTTGCCTCATTTCTAGGACAACTTTGCCATTTCCTCTGCCTTGCAGATTTGGGCCTCTGCAGAAATCCCCTTCTGGGCATTTTTCTCATCTTTCTCTATGATCTTTCTTCTAATAATCTCATCTGCTCCCTTCATTTCAACTAAAACTTCTATACAGATGTCTTTGAATTCCATTGGATACACTTCTCTAAGGCATTTTTTCTTATTCTACTTGGCACTCTACATACTTGCCTAAACTGTAGGGTCATGTCAAGCTAAGATTGAACTTTTGACGCACTTTGTATTGCCTAGCATAATGTCTTGGATGTAGTAGAGGCTCAGATGACATTTGTCGAATAGAGTTATCTTGCGTATTGGATGTCGGGAGCCCTCATTTTGATGGCTTGTTGACACTATGGTGAAGGGAAGCCAATTAAACCGATAACTCCTCCCTTCCAAGATCCCCTCCTGAGTACCACTGCCGGTCCAGGACGTTTGGTAGTCTTCCCTGCACCGGATTTCATCAATGACAGGAAGCCTTCAGGAGAGAAGTCCTGGGAGTAATTGAGTCGTGATTGGCACCCCCTGCACCGTTCCAAGCTGACAACAAGCGGGCATGGCAGCATATGCCTCTTCCAAGTGGCATCTAATTTCTCGGAGGTGACTTTATATTGCTTTACAGGGGCTGGCACGCTGACTCCGGGGACCCTCCTGGGAGTCGCACCTGAGCCTGGTGCTTGACTGCAGCAGACAGCTGCCTCGTTATGGCGAATTTTACAGTTAAATTGTGCTCTGCTTAGGAATTGGAAGCCACTGCAGAAGGACAAATGCAAATGAGATTCTGGTGCCACGCAGACGCTTGTGAAGAGACAGCCCCGCCGCAAAGCCCAGAGTCTCTCTGCTTTCTCTTCAACTACTGTTTTGGGAAAACTTATGGGCCATTTTCCAAAGGGTTTTTGAAGGGAACAGAGGCAGCTTTGGTGCAACATGGAAGAATGCGAGGTTTGGGGCGCGCCCATGGCATCGTTCTCACAAACACAAACACAGGCCAAGTGAGTCAAATGCTGACTCCACCACTTACAGCCTGGGCAACCTTGGGCAAAGTCACTTTAGATCACTGAGCCCAGTTTCCTCATCTGTAAACTATAAATAATAATACTTACCTTACTTGGGTTAAAAATATATGGATAGAAAAACTTTAGCCTAGCACTGGGCATGTAATAAGCCTCCCATCAGTGCTAGCAATCCCATCATTATTGTCACTTAATAATTGTGAGACATTGGGCAAGCCTCTTAACCTCACAGTGTCCTTTTCTTCATCTCCTGAAATAGTTGTGAGGATTAAGTAAAAAAAAGAGAGAGAGAGAGAGAGAGAGAGAGAGAGAGAGAGAGAGAGAGAGATGAGGAGTTTGGCACAGGATGAACACTCTGCAGATTATAGCCATTATTATTAATATTATTATTCTAACTAGCCAGACATCAGCAAGCCTGTTTCACTTACCTTAAGACAGTGGGTGCCTGCTAGCTCGGACTTCCTTGGGGAACAAAGTAGGAGAAGACAAAGTAACCATTGGCTTTACGAGAAAAGGTTCTCAAGACAGTTGGATCTGGTTCCACAAATAATGACTTGTCCTCCCTTGAACTGTTTCTGTCTCTGAAAAATGGGAATAGTAATAACATCGTAGCGTTTACATAAAGCTGTGGTGAGGATTACGTAGACTGCTGCGTGTAGAGTGCCAAGGCAGGGACCCCCACGCATCGTCAGGCTCCAAAAAACAGAGCTGTTGTTGATGAGAATGTGGGGATTTAATGCAGGATTCTTGGGGAAGGGCTGGGGAAAGAGAGGAAGGGGAGGAGGGAAGGGAGGAGGGACAGGGAAGGGAGGAGGGGGAGAAGAAACAGAGAGAAGAGAGAATGTTCGTTAACAACACCTAAGAGACGTCCTAACTTGGAAGAATCAAACCCCGGGTGTGGGCCGAGGCTGTTTTCCTTCCCTTACGTTCCTGCATGTACCTCCCATGGTGCCATGGGAGGCACAGAAAGTGGTCCTCAGACATTTACGGCATTAGAGTTACCCTGGTGAGAGTTTAGCTAATTAGCAGTTCCCCCAGGGAGAGTAGATGTGTGCAATCATTCTGGAATTCAAGACTGTGGGGGAGCAGTGCCCTTCTAAAAAGTCGGTGTCGGGGGACCACTGGAACGCCAGCCATTCCCTCCCATCTACTCTTGTGGCCAAGGGGATCTGAGAAAGCCCCAAGGGTGCCGGTTTGATCCTTCCCCAAAGACAGCGGCATACACCCAGGTGTTCTCAGAGCAACAGTCAACCTCATGCAAAGTTCATGTGCACGGTGTCCCCACGGCCCAGCAGGGAGCGACCTCAGGGGAGAAAGGAAGTGCAGAAGGAGGGAGCAGGGCGTCCTCAGGGCGGTGCTGGCCGCCGCTCCCGCTCCCGGCAAGGGGAGCCTGTGAACCCGGGACAGAGCCAGTCCTGCCTTGTCTGTGCGTTGGCCAAAAGGCCATGGGAAGGAAGCACTGGCTGTTTATTTTCCTCCCAGAGCAGGAATTCGCAGAAAATCGATTCTCCCTCATTGACGATGCATACTAAGTGATCAAAAGGCCATTAAACCCATTAATGGGGGTGCTCCTTAAATAAAATAAGTCCCTAAAAGGGATTTTAAACTTGGCAAAGTCAGTAAAGCTGACAGTGTGCTGGGCCTGCCCGGGGACCATAAATAGAACAGAACAGAGATTGGAGGGGTAGCGGGTGGGCAGCAAATGGAGGATGAGACAATAAGGAACGACCAATGGCTTGGTGCGTAAAAAAACAAACGTTGCCAGACAAGCTTAATGGCTTTTATTTTATTTTTGACAGGATTTACAAAACGAGTCGATGAAGGGAAGTTTGCATCTTGATTTCAGTTAAACATTTGGCACTGCATCCCACCAAATTTCGTGCACAAAATTAATTCAAATTGTCTTGGATGTAAGTGTGGTCACATGGGTTGAAAATTGGCCGGCACTGGCACTCCAGGAACAGCAGGGAAAGGAGGGAGGCCCCCTGTGGCCAGCCCGGTGGTAAGGCCTCATTCTAATTCCTGTCAGAGACTGGGGCTCCTCATGCTCTAGGGCCCCATGCCCCTAAATAACAACAACCACAACAACAACAATCAACCAACGTTAATTGATCAAATACAACGTTTGAGATACTTTATCCTATTGAGACCCTTTGTTCTTTTCTCCTCTGATGTTTCTTTCCTTACTCTCCACCTTCCCTTTCCAGCAGCTAGTCAGTTGTGTGGATCTCCTCGGCGGACAAATACTGTTAGTAGAGGATGCATGGTGAAGAGAAAATGTTTGGGAAAAGTGAGACGAGAGAGAGACTTTGTCTTCAGACAAGAAATCAATTTTTCTGAGCGGCGATGTGTGCGAGTGAGTGGAGAGGACTGTGGGTCTGTGGCATTGGGCCTGAGTCTGGTTTCTTAGACAGAGCTGCTTCCTGGGTCTCCAGGGGACAGTCACAAAGGCTGCTGTCACCCACTTGGCTCAGAGGCAGGGAGCAGCCAGGTCCAGAGGGACCATTTGGGCAAGAACTAGACCTCTCAGCAGCGAACTACAGAGACTTAGGGCGGCCAGGGCGCTGCCTGCAGCCTTCCCGAAGTGAGGGCTCGCGACCAGAAAGTGAACTGAGTTCCAGGAGAAAATTTTTGTGGAGGCATTGGCACTGACTCCTCACAGAAATGCTATTAAATACAGATCGGGAAACTGAGGCGCAGAGAAGTAAAGCAGTGGAGCAGGTCTGGCCTCAGGGGGAGCCCCTCTACGGAGACTCACCCTCCTGAAGGATGGGAGGGCTCTCCTGGTTGTAGTCCAAGTGGCTGTTTCATGGAAGGAAAGGACCACAGAAGACTATGGAAATTTGGGGAATAAATAGCTCCACTGGGGATGGCAGCCATAGCCACAAAGCTGTTTCGTTTTATGGTGCCACCATAAAGTCATTCATTCATTCATTCATTCATTCATTCTTCCTTTGGTTTATTCAATGAACAGGCACATTGGGAGCCTATTGTGTGCCAGACTTTGGGGGGCAAGCTGCAGTCAGGCCCAGCCCTTGCTCTGCAAAGGCTGGTGCTTGCGCAGGGCACACACACGTATGGGCAATTTCTTTCAGGGTTGTTTTTATTTTTATTTTTATTTTTATTTATTTCTGCGGGGTGGCGGTGTGGGACGGGGCGGCCCTGATGCACAGGCCCAGAGCCCACCCCAGGGGATTCTCCTGGACATGGGGTGCTCCTTCGTGCAGGTTTAGCGGAAACAGCGTCATGGGTGAAACCCCCAGAGGGCAGCGCTGTGTCTGCCAGCAGCAGGGCCAGCAGGGGCGCCCGAGGCCCTGCGAGGCCCCTGGGACGGCAGGGTTTCGATGTGTGCTCGATGGTGATGTTCGGAAAGCGGTGGCTCCATCTCTACACAGGAACACCCTCCCGGGCCACCCAGAACCTCTTGAAGTTCCAGGCAAAGTCGCTGCGGCACACCGGAGACCAGGTAATGACCTTGGGGTCGGTCATGAGCGCAACAGTGACGTCACTGGGCGCGAGCAGAAGGCGAGGAGTGAGTGCACCTGTGCGCAGTTCACTGCGCTCTTCTCTAAGAACGGGAAGTTGGGCTCGAACCTGCTGCCAGGTGGGACGTGCTTGAGGGACTTCGGGATCTCTTCGTTCTTGGCGTTCTCCCGATGCCCGCACTGGCTGCGCAGAAGCTGAGCGCTACCGGACTCCGCAGTCCGAGGCGCCGCTGCAGCTCGTTCATCTGGGTGTATGTCCTGAACGTATTCCAGTTTGATCCGTCTCCAATCACACTGAACTTAATTTTTTAAATTTAACAAATTCAAAGTTTAATATTTGATTTTTTTAAAAAAATCAATCAGCTACATCAATATAGATTTAGTCAATTGAGTTATGACAAAGGCACTGAAGCATTTTAATGATAAAAAGATAGTTTTTCAATAAACGATGCTGAAAGAAATGGATATTTATATGGAAAAAAATGATTCTTGACCTTTATCCCACATTGGACACAAATATTAATTCAAGTGGTTTATAAACCTAAATGTAAAAGCTGGAATTATAAAACATAGAAGAAAAGAAAGGATATAATATAAAAGATACATTTGACTTGATTAAAATAAAAATTACGATTCTTTGAAAGACACCATAAAAGATTGAATGAGCAATCCAGATATATGTTCACAAAACATATATCTCACTAATCCTCCCAAAAAACTTGTATCTAGACTATATAAATTCTTCTTACAATTTAGTAATAAGAAAAATAACTCAGTTTTTAAAATGGATAATAAGTATAAATAGAAATTTCCCAAATGAAAAATATAAATAGTCAAAAAGCACAAGACAAGCTGTTCAATATCCCTTATCAGAGAACTAGAAATCAAAACCACAATGAGCTATTATCACATACCCATGAGGACAGCTAAAACTTAAGACTGACAATACTAAGTGTTGGTGAGTATGTGGAGCAACTGGAACTCTCATACACTGTGTGGGAATATAAAAACATCTAACTGCTTTGGAAAACAGTTTGGCAATTTCTTGTAAAGTTAGTTATACCATACCATACTTGATAATTCCACTCCTAGGTAATTAACCAAGAGAAATAAAAACATATATCACTACAAAAATTGTGCTTTATTTGTAATAGTTAAAAACTTGAAACAATCCAAATGGCCATCAACCGTTGAGTGGATATAAAAATTGTAGTATATTCATTCAGTGCAATACTACTCAGCAACAAGAAAAGAGCTACTGATGCATGAAACAACATGAATGAACCTCAAATATATTGTGCTGAGAAAAGGGAGCCAGAAACCAAACACTACATAATGTATGCTTTTATTTCTACTTAATCTTAGTAAAAGCAAAACTAATCTATAGTGACAGAGAGCAGAGCAGTGCTTTCTTAGGGTTAGGGATGGAGGAGACTGTAACTGCATTTAAGAACACTTATTAGGGTATTGGAAATAGTTTCTTTCTTTTTTTTTGGAAATAGTCTGTTTCTTAAATGAGATCATCATTATGTGACAGTATATACACTCATCAAAATTCATTGAACTGTATACTTAAAAAGTGGAGACACTTTATTGTATGGAATTATACCTCAATAAAATTGATTTCAAATGAAAAATTAAAACTAATCATGAGCATCTGAGCAAGTAATAGCATTCATTTTTACAAAGCGTTCAAAATACACAAACCAATTTTTTAACCAAATTTTCTCACACAATAAACTAGAGAAATACTGTATGTAAGAAAAACTCCATATCTTGACCGTGTTCTTGCTGCAATCTAAGGATTTGGAAAATATTAATGCATTCGTCACATAACTAAGAAAGAATAGAAAAGGAAGAGCTCCTCTCAAATGCTTGAAAGAATCATTTGTTCCTACTTAATGAGTTTTTTTACTGCTCTGATTCCAGGGAGAAATGGGAAGCTGGCCATTTATCTGCATAGCACCACAAATCCATAAATACTGAATATGCTTTGTCTTTTCTCCTTCTAGAATTTCTACAGTTGTATAGAATGTGGAACAGATTGGCCTACCATTAGAGCCAGGAGAAGGGAGAATGAATTTCCACGCTGGCATAAGAAAAGTCTGTGATGCAAATACAACTTTATTGTCTGGTGAAATGGCAGAATGTAGAAATAAACATACTATATTTCTTTTGCTTTGAGCATTATATTTCATTGACAAATAGCATGCATTTTATAATACAGGCTGCTGACATCTGTTATAAATAAGGCTCTGGAACAGCCTTTGGGCACGTCCCTCTCCCCAAAAGCTAGATGAAAATGCCTTAGTGTTATGGGATGGATGCCTGTGGTGTTCTATGGAATGTACATAGACAATAAAACCTGTGCCCCAAGTGCATCCTGGGAGAGGAGACCTGAATGTTCTGAAGAAGAAGGAATTCACTGCGAAACTTAGCTAAGTCATCCTTTTGGAATATGATAAGTTGGCAGGGGTGAATTTTTTTGGTTTTGTTTTCGAAGCAAATGGCCTCTTGCATAACCATTGTTTTGGAGGACAGGGACAAACATCAAACAATGTGTTTTCTCAGTATCTTAAAGTGTGAAATAGCAGATTTTATTTTATTTTTTAAAAGTTTCTTAAATAAAGGACTCCTCCCTCCCCTTTCACCTGGGTCCTGTCTGGACTCAGGGGAGCAGCAGTCATTGGCCATTTGCATGTGGTCCTGCCTGTTTGGGAGGTAGCAAATAGATGCAGCTGGTGTATGGACTGTAGAATAAAAATACTGCCTTACATAACTATTTATTAATATGTTGGGGGGCAGGTGGCAGGAGATAAGAATCTTTGCAGTGGAGATCTCTTCCCAGACGGATATCCTTGTGAAAACAGGGGTGTTATTTTTCTCTGATGAAGCAATGACTAGAGAAACCTCAAAGATGTTCAAGGTCGTCTTCTGTAGCCACCACCTGGGTTAGCAGGGCTTCTCCCTGGGATCACATCTGCTTTTCTTTTTCTTTGTACTGTCTTCAAAATACAGATAGCTTCCAAAATCTGTCAATTTGTTCTCTCGACACTCGGCAATCCCATTTCTTCTCACATCTTCATCTTTCATCCATCCAGTGCCTACTCTGGCTTGACAAGGCAAAGTTGAATCCAAACCAGACATGGCCCTCTGGTTGCTCACAGCCTTAAAGGAAGCCATACACCGGCCCCTGATTGGGTGGCAAGTATACTACAGAGACGTGTTCAGAATACAGACCACTGTATTCATGATGGTGTGACAGAGGGTGTGATTCTAGGGGTCGGGGGAGTATTTGTGGAGATGTCATGATCATGAAAGTCAAATAAGGAGTTGGCCAAGGAGAAAAGGGCTCAGAGAGGCGAAGGGCATTCAAGGTAGAAGGAGTATTATGAACAAAGTCATCAGATTGCCTTAGGGAATTATAAATATATTGGCTTGACTTATAATATTAATGTGCAAGGCACTGTCCAGGCCTTTTTCATACTCCAACCTATCCTTTAGAGCCCAGCCCAAACGATGCTTCTGGTATACAGTGCTTCTCTCCCTCCCACTTCCTGTCTATGCACCTAATTCCTTTAAGTGCTCCAAGGACCTCCCACATCTGCCCATGCCTTTCATCTCTCCTTGATCTCACCTTCCCAACTGCCCCTCAAAAGTCTCCCACCATCTTGGTGACACAAACGTCACATCCATTTCCAGATATCATTGTTTCTCCACTAGAAAGCTTTAGTATATTTTAAATTAACTTTTTTTTTCTTTTTGGGTTTTACATTTTGAGTAATTTTAGGTTTTTTTTTTCATTCCATATATTGTGAAAAGTAGTTGGCTTAATGTCTCACATAGTAAGTAATAGTTGTTTTTGCTCAATTCACCTCCTTGTCTTTGCTCATGTTCTCGCCTATTCCCTCATAGAAAGTCTTTCTTTAAGCTCCCTCAGATCATTTAAAGCTAAGACTTTCATTTCATGAGCATCAATATTAACTGAGCACACATACTCCGAGCATTGAGAATAGCTTGGTGGAGAAGATAGATGTAGGGAGAGGACCCCATGTGTTTAGTGCCTGGGAACAGGCAGCAGGGGAGGCAGGTACGTGGTGGGGGAGGTTTCACCCAGGAACTGAACCAAGTTCAGTCTTGAAGGAGAAGATGGCTATCACCAGGTGCATGGCAAGCGATGGCAGACAGCAGGTGGCTGGATAATGGTGGGTGAGGATGGAACATTCCAGGCTGAGTGGAGAGAATGAAGGCCTGGTCTCATTTATGCAGTCCTTTCTCTCAGCACGATTGCTCTATTGCCTTGGGTGTTTCACTTAATGGACATCTGGTCTCCCCAGCTCTATTTCAAGTGTCTTAAGGACAAAGATGCTGCCACTTCCTTGGGATTCCATAAAATTACTAGAAGTAGCAGGCATGATTAAGAACAGATGCTGGGTAAGTGTTGGAAGAGTGAGTGAGAGTCTGCAGGGGAGGGTTCCTGTAAACGGAATGGAAGGCTGTCATCTCCCTGTGTAAGGATAGCTCCTCTCCTGCCTTGAAATGAAGAGTGAACAGACAATCAATGGCTTCTTGCTTCTGGCCTGGGTGTGGTAACATCCAGGACATTAATATGCTGTTGGGCCCTTTCCATGGCCATTTGTTTCCCGAAGTTGCACTGCAGCGTTTCCAAGGTCCTTGGCTTGCTCTCTGACCCTCGGGGAGAAGAGGCGGCTCTCTCTCTCTCTCTCTCTTTCTCTCTCTGTTTATGAACAAGGTAATGTGTGTTAAATTGCCTTGGCTTAACCGGGCAATTGTGCACCTTTAAAAGGTAGAGGGAAATGTTTCTCTGCAGTCAGATTGGCCTATAATGCACATCTGTTCTCTTGACCCAACTCCAGCATTCGGCAAACTCCGCAACCTGCCCCTGGCCGGCGGCCCAGGCCCGGCAGGAGCGTCCGTGTGGCCAGCCAGCTGGGTTTCCGGCTGTCCAGAGGCGCTGGAGGGTAACAAAGGACTCAAAATTCATGGGTTCCCACAGCTTCAGGACTTCCCCCAGGAAATTCACAAAGAGCTCAGGAGGGGTCCAGAGGGAAAGGTGAGGAGAAGTGGAGAGAATTTGCTTAGAGAAAAGAGATGGAGTAAGGAATTTTGAGGAGATGCTGAAACTAGAATCTGCAGGATTTTTTTTTTTTTTTTTTAGGTGAGGCAACCTTTGGTTGACCTCACAGATTGCAAGGACCTTGTCATCTTACAATCCCTTATTTTTTATTTTTTATGCCTATAGCACCTGGTCTTCCTAGGTGGTCTCCCATATAAGTACTAACCAGGCCCTACCCTGCTTAGCTTCCAAGATTAGATGGGATCTGGCTTGTTCAGAGTGGCATGGCTGTAGACCAAATCTGCAGAAATTTTCATTTTAGAAGATGACCTACAAGGGGTTGAATTCAGTTAAGCCAGACACATTTTTGTCTTTCCCCGAACTCTGGCTTTCCCCAGATTCTATGCACGGGTTCCACACTTAAGGAAATTTCCATGAATAATGTGCAGCCATAACCGGGAACTGTGCAGAATTAAGCCCAGTTGTTTTCATGGAGGATTTCATTTCCAAAGACCTTCAAAAGATACCCAGCATGCCCCAACTTTTCCCCACCTTCACGACCTCCAGCTGCCATCGCTGCTCACCTGGAGTATCTCACCTGGTCTCCTTGCTTCTGTTCTTGCCTCAACACAGGCTATTCTCAACATAGGTACCAGAATTTGCCTCCTAAAATAGGGCAGGATTGTTGTCACATCTGTGCTCAAAATGCTCCAGTGGCTTCCCACCTGATGAGGAATAAAAATCAAGATCCTCGTATTGGCCATCAAGGCTCTCAGCCACCCCTCCTCTTGTTAACCTTGACCTCAGTTCCTCCTCGCCCTGTTGCTCACTCTGCTTTAGCCATGCTGACCTTCAGCTCTTTTGGTCAGAATACTCTTCCCCCAGATGTCTTTCATTCTTCAACTGGCCCCTTAGTTCACTCCCTCATCAACAAATCTTTGCTTGAATGTTGCCTCATCCTTAAGGCCTTCTTGTCGACCCCGTTTGAGATTGCTCTCCTGGCCCCCCAGCACTTCCTGTTTCAGTTTTCCCATAGTCCTTATCAACCTCTGACATATTATCGATGCTAAGTTTTGGTTTTCTATTTATGTTCAACTTGAATTTTGTCAGCTGTTGTTCACTGCTGGTTCCCAATGCCTATTGGGCACAGAGTTGGTGCCCAATAAAAATTGGTGGAATGAATGGCTGGCTGACAGAACAGTGAATCAGTATGAGCAGGCCCTGTAAGATTAAAATCTTAGCAATCTGAAAATGTACAAACAATGAGGGCTTCTGAGAACAAAGAGACTCAATCTTATGTTTGAACAATAACTAGTGCAGGAAATAATACAGGCGAGCTTAGGATGGAGATCGTAACCATTAAATTCAACATTCTGGTTGAGAAGTCACACACTGCTTCTCGCTCAATTAAGAAAGGGAAACTGTAAGATGCAGGCATTAGTGAGAAAAAAGTAGAATGACTTAAACATGAATATCCATTTGCTTTTCCATTTAATAAACACTTCATGGTTATTTTCTCCGTGCAAGTCACTGTGAGGAGGCTATGGGGGATGCCAAAACAAACCAGGCACCTCCTTCGGATCACACACACATACTCACTTTCAGGGATATAAGGTGAACACATATTTGCCAAAAACCCAATGCAGAATGTGACAGGTGCAGAGGTTACTGTTGTTGGGGGCCTGGGAAAACTCCTGGAGAACATGGCATTGGACCTGAGCCGTGAGCGCTGTGTGTGAGTTAGAGACTAGCGTGTGGGAAGCAGGCATTATGAGTTGAGAGGAGAAATAGTAAAGAAACCCACGTCCAAGGGCAGGCACCTGTTCACATGTTGGCCCTGTCCACATACCAACCTGGCTCCGTTTCTCAGAGAAAAGTCATTTTCAAAGCTTCTGCTGAGGAAGAGGTGATACAGAATAAATTCAGCACCCTCCCCTTCCATGCTTTCATCCCATGGTTTCAATGTGTGGTCCCTAAACCAGCAGCACCAGCAATACTTAGAGGTTAGAAATGCACATTCTCAGGCCTCACCCCAGACCTACTGCTTCGGAAAATTTGAGATGGTGCCCAGAAGTCTGTGTTTTAACAAGCACTCGGAGAACTGCTACTGTGGTACATTCCTCACTGACATTCCCTGATCAGCAGACTTACCTCAACAGTTGTGGGGTTCTCTGTGGAGATCTGGTACTCAGTAGAAAATGCCACAGGAGCATACCACAGGAGCCCATTATTACTCTGGGCTGTGACAAAAAATGGGCCCAGCATGTAGCGGGCTGAAGAATGAATGGCACTACGGCTCAGACCATTCCTCCTGACAAGCTAACTTAGCCCTTTCTGAGCTTGGGCATCCCAGAGGCTCATGTGGTGTCCCCCGGTCCCAGTATGTCAGCAGTTACTCTTTCTGCAGCACAGAATTAGAATTCCATTCTTAGCAACTCACCCGTTGAGTTAAGCATCTTCAGGTATTCCTGTTTAGGGTGCCAGTGTTTCTGGGAGCAGAGCAGTCATTGACGTCTGAATTCTTGTTACCCCATCACCATTATTAAAATCTTTCCCGACACCGTTGCACAAAGCACCGATGGAGCCGTGTGCGGGCTGTGCTCCGAGAGATGGTTATCAGACCCTTTCGTCCAATGAGGAAGGGGGAGTTAGCGGGAGAAGGAGACCCCATTGGTTCAGAGAGGCTGGAGAAGAAGAGATGGACGGGAGAGAGGCAGGGGCTCCTAATGATGCCGGAGGAGCACAGACGTCGCAGCAGGCAGAACTTGGGCTCGAATCCTAACTCAGACACTTGTGAGCTTTTTGATCTTGAGTAAATTGTCTACGTCACGCTCAGTTTCCCCATCTGTAAAACAGGCACAATTCCAACAGTTGTTATAAACAAAGAGGCTAAGATTGTTAAGACTCTGGCACGGTGCCTGGCACATACGAAGGCCTCATTAAACGGCGGCCACCACGATGACCGTGTGGGAGGGGAGACCAGTGTTTCTTTCCATCTTTCTCATTTTTCTGGTGCGTTTCTCTGTTTCCTATG
The DNA here is from genome assembly GCA_004027375.1 of Macroglossus sobrinus. Taxonomy (NCBI): domain Eukaryota; kingdom Metazoa; phylum Chordata; class Mammalia; order Chiroptera; family Pteropodidae; genus Macroglossus; species Macroglossus sobrinus. The sequence continues at coordinate 534,430 of PVKZ01000851.1, forward strand.
TCCCCACGCTTGGCCTTGCTTCCGGACACAATGACACTCCTCTTTTATACTGTCTCACTGGGACAGCATTTACTGTGAGCTTTAAGTGAGCACTTGAGGCCACCACATGCCAGTACAGGTGCTGGGAGAAGGAGGGGAAGAATTTTTAAGACCCAGTCCTTATGCTCAGGACACTTCTAGCTTTAACGTCCAAGTTTCCTATGGATGGTAGGATTTTCAGAGAAGCCATGTCATTCCACTTTTTACAAATCCTTAATGGCCTTCTGCCATAAAGATGAAAGAAAAAACACTCGGGATGTATAATTTATATCTTCCTGATCGTCGAAAATTTAGCAGTCTGAAAGTATAAGTGTTGGGGAGGCTGAAGACTAGTGGGGACTCTCATACACAGCCAGTGGGAGACAATGTCACTTGGGAAAACAATTTGGAAATGTCGGGTAAAATTGAACGTACAATACACATGATAACCCAGCAATTCCACTCATGTCATATACCTGGAAAATCTCTTCACATATGAACTTGAAGAACAAAAATGTTCACAGCAGCATGCGTGAAAATAGAAAACAAAACAAAATTGGAAACAACACAAATTTCAATAAAAGGCTGGATAAAGAACTGGTGATCTTTGCACATAATGGTATATTCTATGGAAATGAGAATAAATAAACTATGACTATGTATAACAACCTGGCTGAATCTTAGGTAACATAATATCGATTGAACAAAGCCAGTATCAGAAGGCTACTTAAAGTATGATAATAGTGTTTAAAGCTCCAAAAGCAAAACTAAACAGTGTATTATTTAGGATTATATACATATTATATATTTGTGATTCTGTAGACATAGGTGTCATATATATAATAAAAATTTTTTTTAATAAAAAAAAAGATAATCACAATTCAAGACAGAAGGGAAAAGCAGAAGACAGATATGTGCAAACAATATCACTAATATTCTGCTTCCTGAGTTGGGCACTAGATTGACCAGTATTTCTTTATTTTATTGTTTTGCATCATGTCTGATATTGCATACATTACATTACATGTGTCCCTATGACTATATCAAACACTGCATACAATTTTTTTAGGGTCTGGCTTTAGAGGCAGACAGGCAGAGAAGCGAGTCCCATTTCCCACATAATCTTGGGTGTGTTACTTCACTTCTCAAACCTATAATAGCTATATTTATCATTTCTTTAGAGCCTACAGAACACTAGGCTCTGTGCTAAGTACTTTTATTCCATTATCTCATTTAATCCTTGAAAAATCTCTCCGATGTGGGTAACATCATCCCATTTTACAGATGATGAACTGAGGCTGAGTGAACTCACCGAGGTCTCAGTGAGTGCGTGGCAGGACGAGTAGTCCAAGGGAGGCCTGACTCTAAATCCCTGCCTTTAAACAGACACTGTAACCCTTTCACATATGTGAGCAGGGATCACTTCACGCTGCTTCACAGGGCTGTTCTGAGTCCTAAGTGCGCATGTGCCCACGGTGCACGTTATAAACTGAAAGGCCTGTGCAGCAGTAACTGCTGGTAGGAGTCCCCAGTCTGTCCCTCAAACCCAGGGGCTCTGCCTCTCTGTGGACCTGTGGGGTCCACGCCCTTCCAATACCTCTGCCAACCCCGCTCCCTTAGAGGATCTGAGGGGATGGCGGGAAGTGGGCACTCAGGGTGCAGAGCAGGGGGCTCTCAACCTGGGCCAGTTGCCCTGTGAGTGATTTGAGGTATGCAGCCTTAAGGGACCAGGCCTTGGGTGTAGTGGGGTAAGTAAAACAAAACGAGGAATCTTTATTTCAGGTTGGATGTTAAACACGCTAACTAGGAACACAAGGCAGGGGTTATGGAGAACGCACAGGTCTTTGTTTTCCCACACTTGGGAAAAAGCCGTGCATTCCTGCTGTTCTTGCTGCTGTGGTGTGAACGCCCATGTGGAGTCACTCACTGCCTCATGGGACAAGCATCCACAGGAGCCCGGAGGTGAACAGCCAAGTGGTCCGGGGACTGGCTACTGCAGGCACCTCTAGCACCTTTAACTGTAGCAGCTTAATTGGCTTCTTTCTCATTAGAAATATGTGGACCACACTTGATGCCCCAGCGAGTCTCTTGTCTGGTTGATAAAATCTCCCCAATCTATCTCTAGCCACTAATCCCTCCAACTTCTTAAGAGCTTAGCCAGAGGCCGGGCCTTCACTAGGAGTGAGGCGAGGAGGGAGTTTCTGCTGGTTTCAGCAGAGTGCTTTCTGAAACTCGATGGCTTTGGCTTTTTTTTTTTTTTTAAACAAATTGACTCTGAGATCAGCTCCCTTCCTTCTTAATTGATTAATCTCTTATGCTTGGCAATTACATGTATTTAGAAAGTGGGCAGAATTTGTTTCTCCTGGAATTGAACTAATTTGCCATTTGAGTTAAGAATAAAATGCAAGAGTGTGGCGTGCAAAGCACAGGTGTTTTGCCTTTCTCAGGTGTAGACCCTTGCTTAATAATTCTCCCACCAATTGTAGCTAAACTAGGGCAACTGGCTTGTTTATTTTAGATAATTTATAGCCATTCTGAGTTTTTTTTTTTTCCTGTTGCCTTAGAGAAGAAAGAGAAAGCCACTATTTATAAGACGCTCATTATGTTCAGGACTTTCTATGTGCATTATGTAATTTAATTTAGTTCTCATGACATCTCTAAAAGAAAGTATTATGATCTCTGTTTCACAGATGGGAAACCCAGCTAAGAAAGTGTTGTGTTCAAGTTTATAGTTAGTGGAGGAACTGGGATTTGAACTTGGGTCAGCTGGCCCCCAAACTTTCCACAATGCAGGTCTTCCGGTTTAGGCCAAACTGGGCATAAAAGGAGAACTGGAGCCATGGTTCTCAAAGACGACATGGTGACAGTACACCTCTATTGGCTGGGAGGTCAATTGCAAGTTTTTTGTTACTATTTCACGTGAATAATATATTCCTGCCCCTGCAGAGTGACTTCACCTCACTCTCTCTCACTTGTGTTTTCATGCTCCTTGGATGGGCAGTCATTGTTAGAGACCGACTTAGAGTGCCTAAGTTCCAAACCCAGCTCAACCACTTACCTTCTCTACGTTACAAGTTCCTTGTTGATAACATTGGGACAATAACAGTATCTACCTCTTGGTTATTATGAGTTAAGTAAGGCAACACCATAATGTGTGTGGGCGCAGAGTAAGGTTCCATAAATGTTAGCTGCTGTTACGGCCAGCAGCAAAGTACATGCCTTCTGACGGCAGATCAGAAACAGCTAATCATAGTCTCCAAACCTTGAAATGAACAAGACAGTGTGCCTTCCTGAGTCTGTGTCACAATAGATTATTAATGAAACCTGGATGTAAGGAAGTGATTACTGGCATTGGATTTTATGTTGCATTTTTTTTTTTATGCTTTAAGTAATATTTTTAAAAATAAATTTATTTATTTAAATTAGTTTCAAGAACACAGTACATTGGTTAGACATCTATAATGTTCATCAAATGATCCCCCCAATTGCTCTCTCCCTCCCCTAGCCTTCCACTTAGCCATCATACTAATGCTAACTGCATTCCCTCTGCCGTGCTCCCCATCGCCGTGCCCAATTATCAACTACTAATTTGTACTTCTTTAACCCTTCACCCCATTCTCCCAGCCTCTCAACCTCCCTCCCCTCTCTGTCCATCACTAAAATATCCACTATATTTGTGAACCTGTTTTGATTAGTTTGTTCTTTTTGTTTCTTAGATACCACATGTAAGTGGAATCATATGGTATTTTGCTTTGTTTTATAGAGCATGTAACTTGGGAAAAGTATACTTCAAGCTCTTTCTTCTTGCAAAGCCTCTTTCATTCTTTTGCCTTCTGCCCAGTATCTAATCTATGTAGTATTGGATGCGTTCATTCATTTATCCAATAAATGTGAGTCACATCATTATCTTCCTACGGCCTCAGATCTGTGTCCTGTAGGTTCCTGTGCACAGGGAGGCCACGTTTTAGTGCAGGGATACAGCTACTTCCATAAGTGGTCACATCATTTCATGTCACATATAGGAAATAAGTTAGAGCCAGGAGAGGAAGCAGCTATCTGTGACTGGAGGAAAGGAGGATAGAAAGAAAGACTTTGGGATGGAGGAAACATAGAGAAAGAAATGAGAGGCACATGATATTTTTTTGTTCTAAGATGTTAAGAGGTATGGTAGGGCCAAAAGCAGGTTACATGTGGGAGAAGCAGTAGCCAAGTCAAGTATGGACAACAAACCCCAGATTATGGAGGAATTTCTGGGCCATGCCGAGGATCTGGGGCTTCATATGTAGACACTGAGAAAACTTTACAGGGTTTGATGGAATAGGAGCATCAGGTTTCCATTGTGGGGAAAATGGGGCTGAGACTGGAGGCAGGGAGACCAGTTAGACATAATAACTAGTTCCAATTCACTTAGGCCTCAAAAAGTAGCCTATGAAGTGGATACTAAAGCCACGTTACCCATGAAGAAACTTAAAGACAGAAGCAACTGTCTCTAGGTCATACGCTAAGGGGGCCAGCATGACTCCAGAGAACAGAGATGGAAGCACCAGACCATGGTATCTTTCTATAAATCCACTGTCAGAAAACTGTGATCCTTATGAGAAATGATGAATACCCAAAGCACCTACATAGCATATCACCTTTAGCAGTTACCTCCACTCCCCAACTCCCAGCCCCTTCATCCCTGGGCAGCCACTAATCTACCTTCTGTCTCTACGGACTTGTCTATTCTGGACCTTTCATATAAATGGAATCATACATATGTGATCTTTTGTGACTGGTTTCTTTTACTTACCATGATGTTTCAAGGTTCATCCATGTTGTGGCAGGTATCATTACTTCATCCCTTTTTATTGAAAAACACATTCCATTGGATGGATGCGCCATACTTTAGTCATTCATTTATCAGTTGATAAACTTAGTGGTGCTTTGGAGTAACCATAGAAAGACACTGAAGGAAAAAGAGTGATGCAATGTGCTAATGACTTTATGGGATAAAAGACTTTATTGTAATGTACTGGTCATGAATATATGATTGTCACATCTACACAATGGCATTATTTCTCATAGTAAATAAGTAAGTTGGCGTAGGATTTAATATACCAGTCTCTCCGAGACTTATTAGCATGAAACAGTGTCCCCCAGTGCAATCAGCTTGCAGTCGTAAGTGCAATGACATTTCTATCAAGCTGAGGCCAGACTCTAGGTGGAGAATTTGCCAAGGTAAATGCCACCTTCAGTCTAGGTGACCAGGTAGTCTTTCTGGGCCACAGCTTGTGGTGTTTATTATGGGCTTAAATTACATGAAGCTCATAGAGACTGAGAGTTTCTTTTTTTTTTTGAACCCAGGTACTTAAGTCATTTCTTCCACGTCATCCATACTGTATGGTGATGGTGTTAAAATTCTGAGTGCTACATCCTCCCCCATGACCTGATTTCTTGGATGTCTTTATTTTACTGAACTAGCAGGTTTCCTGATGCCTCGGTTCAAATGTATTTGTCTATATCACTCACATTCCACCAAGGATTTCTGTCATCTCGATTAGAATGAGGACACTAAAGTGACTAAGGAATCCTGGAGTCCCACCAGGCCAGAAATGCAACATACATGTCAGACTAGGGCAATTTCCCCTGGAGCAGTGCCTGTTGAGCCTACAGGCGGAGGATCACTATCTCAGGAGTGTGCACTTTGAAAATAGAGCAACATTTTGCCTCACTGCCTTGTTTTATTTCCATCTCAATACTTAACGTAGATGAAATGTCTATTATCTAGTAAAGGAGGGCAAGAGGGTTTTGCAACTAGGAGGTAAACAAGTCTTGGAGATCTAATCCACAGCATGGTGATTAGAGCCAATCATACTGTATTACAAACTTCAAATTTATTAAGAGATTAGATTTATTTTTATTTTTCAATTAGAGTTAACATTTAATACTATTTTATGTCAGTTTTAGCTGTACAGCATAGTGGTTACACATTTATATAGTTTATGAAGTTGTCTCCCCAATTAGTCTAGTACCCACTGGGCACTACACATAGTTATTACAATATTTTTGACTATATTCCCTATGCTATACTTCACATTTCCATAACTATTTTGTAACTGCCAATTTGTACTTCTTAATCCCTTCACCTCTTTACCCAGCCTCAAACCCCCTCCCATCTTGCAATCTGCAGTTTGTTCTCTATATCTATGAGCCTGTTTGTTTTGTTCATTTATCTTGTGCTTTAGATTCCACATATTAGTAAAATCATGTGACATTTGTCTTTCTCTGTCTCACTTATTTAATTTAGCGTAATACCCGCGGGGTCCATTCATGTTGTGCAAATGGTAAGATTTTATTTTTTATGGCCTCGTAATACTCCATTATATATATGAACCTCATCTTCTTTATCCAGTCATCTACCAATGGGCACTTAGGTTGCTTCCATATCTTGGCTATTGTAAATAATACTGCAGTGAACAGAGTGGTCCATATATCTCTTTGAATTAGAGGTTTTTATTTTTATTTTTTTCTGGATAAAATGCCTAGAAGTGGAATTGCTGGGTCATAAGGTAGTTCTATTTTTAATTTTTTGAGGAACCTCCAAACTTTCCATGGTGACAGTCCTAATTTGCGATCCCATCAACAGTGTATGAGGGTTCCCTTTCCTCCACATCCTCGCTAACACTTGTTTTTAATTTATTGAAGATAGCCATTCTGACAGGTGTGAGGTGATATCTCATTGCAGTTTTAATTTGATTTCTCTGAGTGACACTGAACATCTTTTCATATGTCTATTGGCCATCTGGCTAAGAGACTAGATCTTAATTGTTCTCACCACAAAAAAAGAAATAATAATTATGTGACATGATAGCGGTATTAACTAATGCTCTGGTGGTAATCATATTGTGACAAATAAATGTATCAAATCAACACGCTGCACACCTTAAACCTTCACAATGTTATGTGACAATTACATTTTAATTAAAAAAAATTTTAATGACAAAAAGAAGTGTTCAGGAGAACATGAGTTTAGAAAGTTTAAAAAAAAATACTACATAAAAAAATGCTATGTAGGTAGTGAACTTTAGTTGCCTTCAGGACCAGACAAAGAGATAAAAAGATTGGAAGGGACTTTATCACACTAGAGAATAGAGGTTGGCCACATTCTCTTATTATAAGCTGAGAACATTAGACTCGAATAATTAAAAGTGGGTAAAATATACTTAGACATTATGCAATACATCCTTGAATAACCCTTTAATAAAAGAGAAATTAAAATGTAAATTATGAAGTGTCTAAGAAGCAAGGGAAAGTAAAGCACTTCATTCGAATCTATGGGACAGAGAGAAAGCTGAGATCAGAAGGGAAAGCATTGCCTTAAATGCTTTCATCAGGGATTGGCAAACTTTTTATGGAAATGACCAGAGCTTTGGGGGACATACAGTCTCTGTTACAGATTCTTAAAAAACAAAAACAAACAAAAAACAATGCTTTAAAAATGTAAGACTACTACATGGAGCACAATGGCAATAACTTTGAAAACTAAAATAATTTCCTGGCAAACATCGAAATTGACCCAAGAAGAAATGAAACTTGAGTAGACCAGTTACCAGAGAAGAAAGTCGATTGAAGATTTACCGCTGAAAAAGGCACCGAATCAGATGGGTTCACAGATTTACATACTCTTTTAAAAACAAATAAGTCTACTAGATTTAAAAAAACCATCCAGGCCATAGAAAAATGCAGAAAGTTCTGTAAATTCCTCTTCTCAGAAAGCAAAGAGCTAAAGGTTCTAGAACAGGAGTGGCAAATAAGTCTTATCTTGACTGCCAACTCAGATCAACAGGTTGTGTCTGGTTAGAAGCCCTGTGGAAGAGATTATGAGGCCCCGTTGAGATCCGTAGGGGAAAATTGGGGGTTGATTTGCCATCCCTGACTCAACTTGGAATATAAAGTCAAATGGATCTTCTGGGACATTTTCCACAGATATAGCCAAGAATTATTCTATGACGTCTTAGGGATTTCTGATCAATAATTTGAAAATTTTACATTCCGTAAAATTTATATTTCTCTAATGACTACTTAGTAGCCACATGAAAATCATCTAGATTAAGCCTCCAGACCCAAATCTAACTTTGAATTAATTGTCACTGCTGTGGGCATAGCAAATGTACCAGAAACCAGCCAGCTCGTGGTATACCTTTCAGTTTGAGGACCATCAAAGGCAGAAGCATCCTCCTCGTCTATGGCGCCTTCGCTGATTTGTAGCTGAACAGAAATCTCCCAATTCCATTGATCGAACAGCGACCTCAGGGCTTTCTTTTTCTAAAGCACCAAGTGCAAAAGCAACTAGACAACAGCTCTTGCATTCCCAAGAGTCCTGCTCATTCCAGCGACTGCGCTTGCCAACCAGGCTGGGGCTCCTGCGAGTCTATCACAGGTAGAAAGAGGGAGGAAGGGCCAGACTTAGAGAGGAAGAACGAAGAACTGCCACTGCAATGAATAGATCTTAATTATTATACAAAAGGGAATCACGGTTTTACTCTCTTCGTTTTTATGATGAAGTAAAATAAAATGGAAAAGAAGAGCGAGTGAAATGATTGCTTAGTAAACGACTTCAAACCTAGCATGTGTTTATTTAAGCGTCTCTGTGCAAACATAACGCTGGGTGTCCGTTAAATCAGCAGGCCTGTCAGTTGGCACTTCTGGTTACAGACCGTTTTACAGTCATACATCATTCATAGCCGTAAAAGCCATTTGCCCTCTGTCACCCAACCAATCAGGATCCAGCCAAGAGGAAGCAGAGCGGGAGCCTGGCAGTTTTCTCTCAGCTCCTCTGAATTTCCACAACCTGGTTCAGCAGAATGTCACAGAAAATTAACTCTCCTGGGTTATTAAGAAACCCTGCCTTCCCCCACTCCCCACTAAAGAGCACTATATGATTTCAAGCTAATATTTACCACATCACGAGCAACACCTTGTGACATACAGTGCAAAAGAGTAGTGGGCATCATACACAAGTCCCGTGTAACACCTGCTGCTCTGAGCCCGTCGTATGAAAGGACATGGATGGGGTGCCCCTTGCCCAGGCCTCAGCAGTGCACCCTTAATGCTCACTTTGAGCAGATCTGAAATGGCTGTCGGTATCTAAACCATCTAGCGGGTAACCTTGACCTGCCCTTGCTTCACTCTTGTGAGTTCACATCCTTTCATTCTTTGTCCTCCCACTATGATTCTGTTGCTGCAACAGAGATGCCTGCCAGGCTCCAAGGACTGCCTCAGGCCTTGTGAGCCTTGGTCTTTGAGTTCTCCCCAAATGCCTTTGCATCTGGGGTAGTATTTTGCTTGAATCACCTCCCCAAATCTAGGGCCTTCCCTTTGTATTTGTTATTTCTTAACTCTTTTTAGTGCACACCTGCCTTTATGAATAAGGCTTAGTAGCAGTTGTCATAACCCCAGTGGGTGCCAGGACAATCCCACTCCTTCTGGTCACCCCACTCCTTCTCTGCTTGGATATGTCTCATGTCTTCTGGGCTCTCCAATCATAGCAGGCTAGGATCAATTTTCCAGTGGCAGCTTGGAAATAATAGTGCGAAATGTATATTAATACAGAAATATATTGTGAAACTGTCCTTAAACAAACAAATGAGCCACTTTAAAATATTACTGCCATAAATGACCATGACAGTAGCACAGCACATATAATAAAAAATAACTGCTGAAGAGAAGCTGCTGAATTACTATAGTAATAAACCAGATGTGATTATTATCATTTAACACGGTCATTGAATACCATGAATCCCTGAAGCCATTAAAATATTTATGATTAAACATTTGCTATTCCTTATAACAGAACATATAGTTGGGTACTAAAACACTGTTAAAAGTATTATTTCAGCTAATACATGCCGGTTCTATAATAGAGGTCAACCAACATTGCCTGAATCCTTTAAAAGAGGGATGAACAGCTGCCTCTCCATATCTGGGCATGTTTCAGGATGTTTATGCTAGTATTATATACCCTCACTGGGGAGGAAGCGTCAACTACACACTATCAAGGTAACAATACATTCCCGTTCCGTACGTCTGTGAACAGATGTGGGCTTGGGAGCTGTTGTGGTCATTCTTCTAGAAATAAAAGCAGATGTAGCAGATATTTTTCAAGGCCTGCTCATATGCCCGTGGCGCTTGCCTTGAGCATCCTTCAACAAACATCTCCAGATGGGTCTTCACTGGGCCAGCCAGAGACTAAAATTCCAGGATGTTACTGCCTTTGGGAACAGCCCTCACCCTGGTGGATCGAAGTTGGAGAATAACTATCTTGACCAAATGTGTGGATATCCCTCTCTTTCTAAATCTGTCCCTTGGCTGTTCTCTTGATACTTTAAGTTGCTTCCCTAATGATTGTTTTCAGTTAAAACTTCAGTGCAGTTGCACATAAGGTGGGGTTTGTTATGCTGAATAAAATATTAGAGTTAGTGTCTTCTATGGTGTAGACACTTCTGTTTCTTGATAGTTTCAGGATTGTTGCCAGGAAGGGAACTCGTTCATGCATGGAACATCCTGACGGCAGCCCAGGAACGGAGATCTCAGTGCACAAAAAAAGGGCACAAATGAGAATTCATCACTACCACTTGGGGCTTGCCTGAATATTTTAATTATTTCTGCTTCCGGAATTGGCTATTTATTTCTAAATGGATACCAATGGTAATCACCTTTCCAAAAAATAAGGTGCTTGAGTTGTTCAAAACCTGCCAGGGGACATTGTGGTGAGAGGCAAAAAAGCAGAGATTTTGGAGAGAGATCTAGATTTGAGTCCCAGACCTGTTCCTTACCTGGTGTGTGCTTGTGTGTGTGTGTGTGTGCGTGTGTGTGTGTAATATATATGGCACATATACAACTCTCTCGAGCCTCCTAACTTGCAAGAGGCTCAATTTTTTCTTCTATGAAATGACCATAGCAATTAATAAATTGCTATGATGTATATAAAGCATTTATATACACTACCAATGAGTAATAGGTATTTAATAAAAAGTGATTTATTAAATGATGAATGAATGGTGAATTTACCCACTCTGAAGCTGTTCCCACACTATCATGGTGACAGCTCAATTCCTGGCATAAGATCTTCGCTGTTGGGAACACATTTGGTTCCCAGCATGTTTCTCTCTGGCTTCCCAACGCACGATTTTGGCAGTGTTATAAATCTCTGTCATGTGGGTTCTATATTTGCCCTTATACTCCCAAGTTATGCTTGTGTAGGTCCATCCTGTTCTTTCTTTCTGTGGCTTCACATTTGTAAGTGTAATAACCTGGGCAGTGGTTTAATATATGTACAGGAAAACTCACAAAGCCTCAGAGTGGAATAAAAAAACATTTTCGAAGACCCCTGCTGGCTCAGTCAACCCTAATGAGCTATTAGGTCATTAGAGACTCTGCTATCAATTAGTCATTAGATCAGCAGCCATTCATCGATGACAGAGTTCTCCTACTTAAAGGGATAGTACTATTAAAATATAAAAAAGCTTTTGCTGGCTTTTCTGAAACTCTGAAAATGTAGCTCTATATGGTCACTGCCATTTGTCAGTTAATCCAATACCTGAAGTGAGGGTTCATCCAGTACCACCACTGCTTAAAATTTCAGGTTACCTTGACTTGCAAAGAATTTCCAATGAAAGAAGAATTAAGCCCTTGCAATAGTTCATAGTTAGACATGTATTCCAGGTGGGTAAAACAGGCTCAAATCCTCTTGTCCACATGCTGTGCGAGTATCAGCACCTTGCCTGTGATTAGGGGCTCGTGTTCTTGGGGGGTCTCTTCCTTCAATACCTCGTTCCTACTGATCTCTAGATCTCTCTTGGACCCCAAGGCTGCTCTCTTCTCTGCCTTGTGGCCACCAAGACACCCCCAGATTCCTTGAGGGCCTCCAATAATTACTCATATAAAGCGATGTATATCGACCTATGGTGAAAACAATTCTGTGGGCCTGCGTGTGTGCTAATTTTACCCAGCATCCAGCTTGACAGATGACACACGCAAACTAAGAATTGAATATCGGACATCATTTTTGGTCATCGTTCCTCTCTCATACCCAAATCAAAGTAAACTTCTTTGTCAATTTTCCTCCTAAACAGCTCCAACTGGTCTGTCCCTTTCCTGCAAATGCTCTTTCCCACCTCTCTCTGTGTCTCGGGCTCCTCCCAGGATGTCAAAATTCCTCTGTTACTAAACAGAGCAATTCACCTCTGTCTAGGACCTCACCTGAAGGCACCAAAATGGCCCATCTAAGTATTTGCTAAAATAAAGATAGTCCTCTCCCCTAAAACAAATTCGGCTACATACATCTCAACTAACAGATGACCTTCCTAAAGTATTTGTGACATTCGTGTAAGTAATCAGAGATCATGTACGTTAATGCTTGATTGTCTTATGATTTTCAGGAATTCCATTGGAGAACTCTATTGCCCACCCTGCATCCACCAGAGCACAGCCGTTCCTGGCATGAACCACAGGTCTCCTGAGGGTGATTTTGTTTGGTGATGGGTGGGGCCAAAAGTTTGTGTCTGGGGGAATGCATTTCTGAAGTGATAATGAGAAAATAGGATTCCTAATGTATAAATATTCATTGAAAAATGCTCCCTGGCTATTGTTAAATGAGAGTCAGTTATTACCTTTTAGAAACGGGTTAGAACGCTTTGGAAGAGCGTTGTTCTGCTGGGCATGTCCACGACAGGGGAGGGGCTGGGGGATTGAGTTCTCTTTCCAGGTTGGTAGAACTGAGTTATTTGGTTCTTTCTTCCTGGGGTTTGATAAAGTCGATTGCTAGAGATTTTTGCTTAGGAGAGCCTGTTAATTTCAGTTCATTTATCTTCAAATTTACTTGAAGGTTCTACAGGCAACATTATTGTTTAATTCTCTCTGTTAAAAAAAGAACTAGAACTACAGGGTAACGCTTGCATCTTTTTAAAGGTGAAAAGTGGTTCTCTAATATTAATTTGTTTGGGAACCCTGGGATGGTACTTAGCAATAATGACAATACTCACTTTCTGATTTTTTTTTCTTTTGTGTGTGTGTGGAGTTTTTACCTTTGGTGGGGAACAATGCAAAGGCCTATTGTATATTATCTCAGTTATTCTCATAGCGCCCCCATGAGGCAGGTATTATATTAACTTCTCTCTTATCCTGGAAAATCTGATCTCATGTCACTTATACATCACTTTTTTTTCCCCGAAGGCTTCTCTGGCTTCCCATATTATTATGTCCATCACATTTTACTGTAAATGTTTGTCTATCTGTTGGCCCCACTAAATCAATGTGTCTGTCTGTGCGGTTACATGTTACCCACTGTGCCGAACTCAGTGCCTGGCATAGAGTAGGTGCCTAATAAGTATTTGCTGACTGACTGGCCTGATCAATGAATTAGGAGTAATTCGCTCAAGACAACTGGGCAGGATGTGGAACTGAGACTCAAACCCATGGCTGTGGGGCTGTCAAACCCAAGGTCTTAAATATCACATAGAAATTTTTTCACCCCATACTCAGCACTCAAAATAAATAATATGTCAATGTGAACAATAATATCTGTCCTGCTGCCAAGGCACAAACCTTTAATCTTTGTAAGGATTTAAGCTCCATGGCAAAGCATCTATCATCATTGGGGACAGGATGAATCCCGCCAGGGCTCTGTATGGGGAGCTTTGTTCTGGGCAGGAATGAAGTGATACAGGAAGAAAAAGACAGAGCTGGTCCTCAAGATGATAGCAACCTAAAGCACTGGGTTGTAGCTAACCTGAGTGGTGCAAAGACCTCAACAATAGTGTGCCCAGAAGCACCCCAGGCCAAGGCTCCTCTTAACCACGGTCAAAGCTCCAAAGAAATTGTTTAAAACTTCAAGGTCTGGCCTTGAGAAGCTTAATGGCCCAAGTGCAAAGGGGTAGGGTAGGTGAGATGATGTAAAATTGAGGATAGTGGCGTTTGTGCAGAATTTCTTTTCTCAAATAAAAAGCCCAAATAAAATAAATAAATGAAAACATAAATCACGGTGTCTTCTCCAGGCTCTTGGCTGGAGGAAAACAAATTAGAAAAGGCTTGAATGAAAGGAGTATTGAAGAAGCTTGACTCAAATTAAGTGGTTATATATTTTAAAAGCACTTTGTTGGGTCCCGTAAAAATAGCAAATAAAAAGGTAGTAATATCCCCTGGCTCTGCCAGGCAAATACCAGTAATAAAGTAAGCTTAGGGTGGGAAGAATTTAAGAGTATAAACCTCAGTAGAAAGGATAAAGAAAGCATGTGGTTTAGAAACACTTCCATTTCTCCCTTAATAATTAATGATGAGGTGCTAGGTTTTCCAATAGGTATCATGTGTCTTTCGAACACCAGTCACTTTCTTCTTAAAAAGGCCTTAAATAAAATTTAAGGACATACCTTTAAAATTTTTTTTTCTTTTGACAGGCAGCCTAGGTGAGTTATTTCAGGGCAATCAGATAGTTATAATTTAGAATCCATTTTGCAATCCCTTTCTCCATAGTCTGAGAAAATTTTGCAATGAACATTGCAGCAAGCATCCACCCCCGGCGTCGATAGCTGATTTACGACCAGTTTTTGATCTGCTGAGCTGTTATTAATTTGAAAATAAACATTAATAGGAGAGCTTAGATATTTTTACAAATATATAAAGGCATGAGCAATGAGTTTTACAATAATGGTTACAGAAGAAGATAACATAGGAAGAGTTAACAGGAAAGGAGCTAAATGAACTTTCTCCTTGTTAAGAACTGTTTAGGTCCATTGTTTGTAAATGGCAGGTGGGATGTACAATTCCAATGTAATTTCAGAAAGCCATCTTCTGGATGTAATAAACATGTCTGCAATAATAGGATTCAGAAAATAGCAGAATGCATTCCAGACGCCCTTTGATTGTGCATACAGAACAGAGAATTTAGCTATAATTGGCTATAACACAGTTAGGGACAGCAAATGACACACGGTGAAGTTGGGTGATGTAGCAGTTCTGACTGGGGAAGGTATGTTGCAGAACAGCTGAAATAAAATATCAAGTAGAAGGTGACACTGTGACTTTCCTTTCTTCCCTCCTCCCTCCCTCCCTTCTTCCTTCCTTTCCTTTCTTCCTCTCTTCCTTTCTTTTTTCCTTCCTTCTACCCTCTCTCTCCCCCATTTCCTTCCTCACTTTCTTTCTCCCATTCTTTCTGTCTAACTGAAGTCTCATAACTTAGATTTGAAAACTTATTCTATTATTCCTCAACTAATCAATCGTCAGCCAAGACTTCATTCTCTTCAGAGACCAACAGTGGTATGAAAAGGGGAAGGAAGAGCTCACAGAGAATTGACTTTTGGAGAACAGGATGTAATTTGAATCAAGAATTATAATAGGAAATAAAGCATTACAATAAACAAGGAAACATGTACACAATTACTTTCACGGTGTAATTTTATTCACTCTAGTTGAGAAAATAAAGAGATAATACTGACCGTAACACCTGGGTATTTAATGCAAACTGTAAAATCTATTATATTAAACAAAGTCAAAAGCAATGTGAAAGATCTTGAATCCATTCAAGGCATGCACCTCATTACAGACTTAGCAAATTAAAACACAAATAGGATTAGAAAAGAATAATGTAACAATCTCCCACTACGGTCTCTAGAGCATTAAGTCATAAATTGGGTTTGCATTAAATTGTGCCTGCGGTATTGAATTCAGGGAAAGAGCTGTGGGCGGGAGATAAACCGTGCTGGGCTACTCACCAACTTTGGCAAAGCTATGTGTTTTCTGAGATGGGTAGTAAATTTGTTAGAATACAGCAGGTCCACAAAAAAACGAGCACTTCATATCTTAATTTTAAAAAAGTCGGTGCCATGCCGTATGTGACCTACACAGATATAAATACAGACAAAAATCCATATGTGAAGTGGAGCTGTTATTACCTATGGAAGTTTAAGACCATTTCACTAATGTAACTGCTTAATGCCAGACACAGTTTAAAAAATAAAAGTCTCAGCCCAGAGTTTTTGATAAATTTGCTTTGTTTTTATTTTTAATTTTGTTTGATTGATTTTGCAAAGGAAGGAAGAAAAAGGAGAAAGTAAACCATCCTCTTTAGAGAATACACGTGGGCTTCTAGAATATCCAAAGGAATGTTTTCTCTTTTTTTCTCATGAAGATTAGATCGTAAATATTTGGCTGATCAATAGAAAAAAATACATAAGACTTCTTTTAAAAAGCAAGTGAATGTATTTATATCAATTAAAAAAAATTATTCAGGCTTTGAAAAACACTGTTCACCATAAAACATGTTCCCTCCATGACAAGTTTGCTCTATCTGGTTTATTTCCTCATCCCCGGCATGAGGGAGGCTAAATCAGAGAAGAAAAGGAGGTGGTTCTGATTATGGCATGGCACCCTTACATTAATTTCTATCTGCTGTCTCTTTGCAAATGGACAGGCCAAATGCAGAAAGCTGGCAGCTGGTCTTGTTTCCTCGGGGTCCCTTGAAGGCACAGGACTCAATTTATTTTACGTTCTCTGACTTCCTAAAACTATTATGAGAATTAAAGAGAGAGATGCCTAGGTGCTCAGAAATGTTTGTTCCCCTGCTCTCACGTCATCACTGAGAGTAAGTCCTGAAAGCCACATCTGATGGCCACCCAACGTCCCAGTGCCCCCAGCGGAAGGGCAGCCCACTGTGCTCAATGGCGCACAGAAACTTTTCGGTTCTGTAGTCAAATATTTCTAGGCCTCCCTGTTGGGGGAAGTCCAAGCATCTTCTTTCTGGACAGTTTTCACCCTCCTTTCTTTCCTCTGGGCGCCCGTCCTCTCCCTCCCAGCCCTCACAGCTGTCCTGGCCTCCAGGCGAAAGGTTTCTATATCACACTTAGCAGCAGACAGTCTGTTTCCACCGGCATTGTCTATTTTTAAAAGCTTATTTGAAAGTCTAAACGGCTCCCATTTTGGCTTTAGTAAGACAAATATGGGCTAAAATACGCAGTGCCCTTAAGTATGATGGATATCCAGGATCTGCTCAAGTTTCCCATGGCCAAAGTCGGGCTCGTCCTAGTGGCAATTTTTCTGCCATGTTATTTATGTGGTGGTTTTACTTCTAATTATGGCTCATGATGGCTGTTAGCGCTGAGCAGTAAGAGAGCAAACTGCATTGTACTGCCATTTAACTCCGGCCCATAAAACGGGTGATAAAGCTGAGGGCTTAAAACCAAAACAAAACCGAAAAAAAAAAAAAAAACCATAACTTTCTGTGACAAGCTCACATCCGCTTCTGCCATTCTGTGGCTGGGAACTTTCACTGAGGAAGCGCAAAGAGACAGGTGACTTCTGAGGCCTGGGAGCCTCCAATTTCAGCTCAGGCTTCACCCTGAAGTAATCCTTCATTAGAGACAAAACAACCCCAGACCTCAGATTTAATTAACGCATGCCAGGTTTAATCAGAACCAGTGTACTTCGTTGTTTGGAAACTAATGAAAGCAAATAGACGTTACTTAAAACGGTAAATAATGAAAGGTCTTTTGTTGTTCTCAATTTTGATGACTATTTTTTGATGCTAAGAAGAATGCCGCTTCGCATGTGCGCAAACAGGGAAGACAAATGGCCAGGATGAGAATGAGTTGTCCGTAATCTGATTAAAGCAATAGAGCCGGCTCCTAGGAGAACCACAAGGGGCCTAATGATTGGGTTGTTGTTCTTCATATGTCTAATGTTCACTCTTAAAGAAATCAAGAAAAATGTTAAGAGGTTATGATATTTCGCTGTGGCATGGGGCTGTCAGAGCTTCTGACAGCAAAAGAACATTCTCTGTGGCTGGAACACAATGTGTGGCCATGTAATAAGCTAATTTGTCCAAATGACATTAAGAGGAATTTAAAACCGAAATCTGCCCCGATTCACTCACTCGGCTGGTGGAGCCATCAGGGACCAGGCAAGGACAGGTCTGGTTTTATTGAAGTTGTGATATGATAAAATAGCTGGGAAACACCTCTTCTGTTTCGTTAGTTCCTTTCCTGGCAGAATGCTTCTGGATTTCAGTAAAATGTCTGCTAGGGTCTGGATAATAAATACATTATTGAAAAGCTTGTAGCTCTTCTAGCCGATTAGGATGTTAGGGAGAAAAGTTGCATTCATTATTGAGTTCTACAGGA
Source organism: Macroglossus sobrinus (assembly GCA_004027375.1). Taxonomy (NCBI): domain Eukaryota; kingdom Metazoa; phylum Chordata; class Mammalia; order Chiroptera; family Pteropodidae; genus Macroglossus; species Macroglossus sobrinus. The sequence continues at coordinate 552,600 of PVKZ01000851.1, forward strand.
ATTCATGCTGGTTGAATGTAATGATTTGCTCCTCGTTCCTTCCTTTTTGTGTGAGTTCCGTGGTCCTGTGTGTGAGTGAGTGCATGTGTGAGTGTGCATGTGTACGTTCACACACTCCATTACTCATAAGTGAGTGGTCCTGCAGATTCACGTGTGCCTATCAGAGGTCTGACTATGTGTACTGTGCATTGCCTCTAGAATACAACCATCACGGGATGCACAGGCCTCCTAATAAATTTTAGAATGACCCCAATGACATTCAGTCATTAATATCTTTGTTGCCTTTGAAACTCCAAACTGGACACATGGATTCCAGATGGACAGGAATTGGGTTATTCTGTTTAATTTAAACCAGCAACTGAAGTGATTTTGACCACTCTAATTCCAATTCATCAAATATATATCAAGAGCCCACTGTGTGCTAATGTCCCATTTTACAGCTGAGAAAGCCGAGATTCAGAGAGTTTTTAATTATTTCCCCAAGACCCCTAGCCGAGTGGTTAGTCTACTGACTACTTAGTCCCAACTTTGAACAACATCCATCTGATTCTCAAGTTCATGCTTCTGCCACCCTCTGTGTCTTGATCAACAGTTAAACCTTCATCTTCCAACGAATATTAAGTGTCTCTGTCTGGTCTCTTTTTTCGGGGTATGGTCTATGAATCTTGTAGAAACAGGAAATTGACTCTCTCCCACTCCAGGAGAAGCAGCGACTGACATTTTGCTCTCTGCACCATGGCAAGTGGGATGTGGTTCCGAAGGTCTTCTCAGTTCCCTGGTGTGTCTGCCTCCTCATTCCCTCATAGACCAGTCTTTGGATTCGATTACTTCCCAAGCCCAACAGACCGAGGCTGGATTCACAGGGACACATTAAAGACATTGGAGTAGAAAGAGAGAGAGAGAGAGAAGACCAGTTTTATTCCTTTCTCTTCCAAGCCTTTCCTTCTCTTCCTGGCCCATTTTAGAGCCATGTTGACATGCACTGGCATCCCCACCTGAGGGCAGGGAGAGGAAATGAAAGGAGATGAAACAAAACCACAGCTGTGCTGTTTATTAGGCCTCTGGTTTAAAAAAAATAATAAAAACTGATGGAGAATGAGGTTGGAACTAAGCTGCTTTCTCTTAGAAAATGCTGGCAGTAATTTTAGTGGCAGATTTTTGGCATCTGAATGTATCAGCTAAAGTATTTGAAAATATTGAGCTATGCAGTGTGGTGGAGTCGAGAGAGCCCAAGGATAACTGGCACAATCTGGGCGACCTCCAGCAAGCCACTTCAGCTCTCTGGACCTCAGTTTCTTTTTCTGCATCAGGTGCCCATTAAGCCATAAGATTCCTGCAACTTCTTAGGAAAGCAGTGAGGAGCAGGGTGGATCACTTGCTCTGGTGTCAGCTGACTGGTCTCAATCTTAGCACGAACTGTGTGACCCAGGCTTAGTCACTCCACTTCTCTGAGGCTCTATTTCTGCTTCTGGGAAATGGGGATGAGATGTCTACCTCCAAGAGTCATTAAGAGGTTTAGAGTGACGAAAGCATGGACAGCTTCCGGAGAAGGCATTTCCCCAGAGCTAAAAGGAAGAACTGGTGAGTGGGAAGCTTTGAAGGGGAGTGTGATGACCAGGCTGGGGGAGGCCTGGCCTGGGGTGGGTGTGGGGCTTTGACTGACCCTTGCCAAGGGAGGAGGAAATGAAATAACTGTAGTTAGTGGGGCAGAAAACAGGATGTCTTGATGCCAATCTTTTTGGGGGGACATTGCCTTGTGAGAAAAAAAAAAGAAATCTCAGAACACGCCTGCCTCCTTGCCTACTGCTTTCCATTTCTTAACTCTTTATCTTTAATGAAGATGGGAAGGTTTATAACTTTGACAGTTCATTTATTTTTACAATTTTCATCTAAAACAATACAATTTCCACCTGTGTTTCAACTGCAGCTGGATAAATGTATTAATTGAACATGTCCTGTGTCCTCTGTATTATCTCTTCTGTTTCTCAGTCTGTCTGTCTCTCTTTCTCTATCACCAACTACCAAACCATTTCTCTCTATTTCTTCCTTCTCATTTCCATTCTCCTCCTCCAAGTGGGGAGCAGGAAAACACCAAAGGACACAGTTGAACTGAAGGGGCTTAACCCATAATCAGGGACCATGAAGTCGGGAAGAACAAATCCTCCCCGGAAGGTCACGTGGAGGGTGCTAGTGAAGGAAGAACACCTTCCATTCCTGGGCTCACTGTTCGATACCTCCAGGCCACAGGGGGCGCCCTAGCTGCTCCTCTGGGCAGGAAAGCTGACAGGTCCCTATCAGTGCCAAGCAGAGGGCTGGGGTCTTGCACAGAGCAAGGGGAATGAGATGACTCTCAAGCTTCTCCCCAGGGTTTCTCCTCAAATGTCATTCATCCAGTGTAGCTGAGGTTCTGTGGACACGCCATGTCCCCAAGAAGGCAGCAGGAGTTTTCTTTGCATAATTATGGTCAAATATTTATATTTGTTTAGGATTTGCTTCTGTAGGATTTTTTAAAATTAAAGTATAGTTGACATGCAATATTTTATTAGTTTCAGATATATAACATAGTGATTCTACTTTTATATATCTTATGATATGATTACCATGATAAGTTGAGTAATCGTCTGTCACCGTATAAAATATTATGACATAAGGACTGACCTATATTCCCTGTAGTGTATATTACATCCCCATGACTTATTTATTTTATAAATGGAAGTTTGTACCTCTTATTCCCTTTCATCTTTTCATTCACCCCCTCCACCCCTCCCCTCCAGCAATCATAAAAAATATGGAATGCTTCATAAATTAGGGGCCATGCTTATCTTCTGTTTTGTTCCAATTTTAGTATATGTACTGTCGAAGTGAGCAAACAATAGGATTTTTTTTTGTAATTACAATTTATTTTCAAAATAAATTTGGATCTCTTTTATCAATAAGTATAATTTTAAAAAACCAGAATGATAAAAAAAGAAAGTAGAAGTGAAATTACTGAAAAGGAGTAGAGCCATTAGATGTTACAAGACATCTGAGATGAAATCATTAGGACAGCTAGACATGGCTTTGAGCTAAGGCAAAAAGGAAAATTCTGGAGTGACATAGTTCATATCATCTGACAAAATAAATCAAGCACATCTCTTTGTTGTTGTTGAGCACTACTTCCTGGAACAAACTCAAGGAGAAATTTATTCCCTGGGTTCTTGCATATTGAATGACCACTTGAAAAGATCTTCAAATAGAATCTTGCAAAAAGACAAAGCATGTGAGGGTGGGATACTGACTACCCCTAACTGAAAGGATGGTAGAATAAAGATTGCAGAGGAAGCCCCAATATTTACTCCTTACTCTTTAGATTGGACTTAATATCATCTTTTAAAAAATAATTTTTATATCAAAAGTAATACATGCTCATTGTAGAAAATTTATAAAATACAGATTTTTAAAAAAGAGAAATCGATAACCTCATCACTCAGTTAACCGCTATTAACGTTTTAGTGTCATCTTCTTCATCTTCTCATCTTTTCGTCTATGCATAAACATGCCATGTTCATTTTATGAAGATAAGAAATTACTACACATAATGTTTTGTTAAACATTTTTTTCATTAAATAATATACCACAAACATTTCTCATTCAATAAATCTCTCTACAATATCACTACAAAATCTCTACAATATCTGGGTTTCCAACATTTCATCTTCTTATATAATTCTGTGGTGAACCTCTTATGCTGTTTTCAAAATATTCTTCATGATTAGCTGTGTTTCAGGGAGGGCAGGTCTAGTCCATTCGAGACCGGGGTACCCCAGAGGTCCATGAATTATTTGCCCAATGATGAGTGAGCACTATTTGTACCTTTTGCACTTTACCAGGCAGGAAGGAGGAAATAGTCCTGGGAACCCACAGTCTTGATTTAAAGAACATTTCCTGGACTGCTCAGTGAAGGCAGTAGAATTCTTTGTTTCTGTCCTTATGACTTGCAGCTTTCGTGTTGGTGGAAGCAGATAAGGCAGTGTGGGGACCACTGCAGAGGCAGACAGGACAGGGTTCATGCTGGACATAAATTGGAGCCCTAATGTGCCCTGAGGCAGTGGGCTCTAATTTCTCTGACCCTACTTCTCCATCTGAGGGTCTGCCTCCTGTCAGGAGCACAGTGGCCCTGAGATGCAATGCATTTGGATATTCTTGTTTGTATGCAGTGAGTTCTCTCTTTCCATGGTTCTTTGAAAGACTTGAAGATAGTTTGTACCAGGCACCAAAGAGCCAGACGAATACATGAGTTGCCATTCCATCAAGTTCTGCCTACGCATGGTAATCCCTAGTTAACCTCATGCAGATGAGAATTTATACTCGAACACCGATAAGGAAGGGTTCCTCTGGATAATGTGGTATAGTAGCAAACACAACTACAAAGTGTCCCCAAGCCTGGCTTACGTATTCACACATGTCCAATGACTTCACTCTAAGTACACATAGGTAGACTTAAATATGTAATCAATAGAAATCTGTATTTATTGTAATCATAGTCCTGGCACTGTTCTTTTTCCCTATGTGTTCCCCCTCTCCCTTACATTGTACTTAGACCCCAAAGGACACGCTTTTGAGAAAATACTCCATTAAAGACATTGTTGGAACAACTTTTATTATTCATTAGTGTGTTTTAAAGTGGACCTCCACAGAAATGCTTTTTGCTAAAGCAAAAATATATCCTTTTCTATGATCTAATTGTACAATTGCTTAGAATTTCTATCTATCAGTTCAAAGGGAAACTTGGTTTCGGCGAATTTGTTTTTAATGAAAATGTGTTATCTATGATAAATATATTTCACTTTGTTCAAATGGATTTGATTGGGAAAACATATCGAGCACAAGTACGGGTAGAGCTTAATTTCATTGCTTTGAGAAAATGTATCGAATGCTGGTTTGAATTAAATTCTATTTGTTTTAATAAAAGTGTATTGGCCTGAGTGTACATATATTTGTTTTAGTGGCAGTGCATTGGATTCAATAAAACTATATTGGCTTCACTGCTTATGTCTCTTTTTCAGTGAAAATGGATTGAATGGGAAAACGAAACAGTCACGAAGGAGCCAGTCTCAAGGACTCTGGTTGGCAAGAGAATCCAAACGACCGGAGGGTGTGGGTTTCCACAGACTTTATATCAAAACATACTTTTACATTTAAATAATTTACTATCAAGGACTCAGATCGGAGACTGGATGGCCACCATAACGTGTGCAATGTTTTGAAGCATCCTTTTCCATGGACAAGTGATGGGGTGATCCAGGACTCCAGAGGAAGAAATTCTATGAAAGCCAAGAGCAGATTTGTCAACATCCCTTAAGCTTTATATGGGCCTCATTGGTTCCAATAAGATGCTGTCTATCAGGCATTCCTAAATCCCTTAAATGAACAGAAAACAGATCGTGAATGCTCCCTAAGGATGGTGTTGGCCCATCAGCACTGAAACGGGTCTGACTTTGAGCTGATTAAAAGCGGGAGGAATTGAAACAAGTGTTACCCTGAGACACACATTAGAATTGCCAGACTTCCTATGGATTATAGACCCTCAGAGAGGAGTCAGCTCTGCAGGGGGAGCCAACACTGGTACTGCTATCTAGAAAACGGTGGCCCAGGCAAAATGCCATGACTACGTCGTGTAGCTCTATATGGCTCCCTGGTGCCCGGGGTACAGATACCGTTTGTATAGGTGCCCTGACCCAAAAGCTGGAGCTAAAATAATGAGGATTAATACTAATATTGGCTGTTATTCTTATGTGACCGCTTCACTATTAAGAGAGCATATGTTCTGAATAGTTTCTTCCCCCTGAAGATGAACTTGACCTGACTCTTCTACCCAGTTTCATTTGGCCTTGATGGAGAATAAATGCAAATACGACTTTCATTAACACCTTTGCTCCCACTCAATGTGCTAACAAGCCCTAGACTTCGACTTTCCCACTAATAACCGCTCATTCTCAGCTAGTGCCATCACCAAGGAACCCGGAGCCCTTGGACCATAGTTGCTCATTTTTTCAGTGCCTGAATTCTCACAAGATCCTACAAGGTTAAAAGAGAGAAACTGATGCATGGATTTTTTTTCCCCTCTGTGGAAATATTTCCAATTATATATTGGAAGTCGAGAAGAAATTGGCATTTGTGCTAAAGAAATTTGCTGTGCTGTCCTTGGAGATGGGAGATTGTGACCCCAGGGGACAGCAAGTGTCAGGATGTAATACTGACCCTCCATACTGTAGAAGTATGATGTGGGGCTGAACGTACCAATTTTAGAAAAGAAATAGCAATGTGCAACCTAATTCGCGGTCCTTATAATGTTTTCAAAAGTTTTCAATAATTTTCCAAAGATAATCCTAGGTTATTTCCAGTTAAACAGCATGAATGCAGAAACATGAATACGCCTTTGGGAAGGATCACTGCTGGATTTCGAAGATGACTGTGCAGAGAGACCAAATATATCTGGGAACTGGAAAATCTCACGTGCTGGGTGTCCCAGGCTTTAAAAAGCATATCTACTGGAGAGCCCAGTTAGAAACGAGCATTCCCTCTGAAGGGAACAATTAGAAAAAGCTACCGTCACCCTTCCCCAAAACCAATGAGAAAAAAGCACCCTCTGAAATTATCTGAGAGAGGATTTCTAATTAGAAGGTGAGTGGGGAAGTGAGACAAAGAAAGGAGGCAGCTAATAAAGGGTTTGTTTTTAAGCACGTTACCTTGTGGTCAACGGGAGACCAATTCTGCTGCAGAAGTCTGGAAGTCGATATAGAACCTGCATTTTAAAACTGTCCACTCAAGGGGCCAGGGAGTTGAGGTATTTACATACCAGTACCAACTTATACACTATCCGCATGCTCATTGGTTGAGAGCTGCTTCCGGGAGCGTTAGTTCTCTGGTACATCCATCCCGCCAGGTGAGCAAGCGTAATGGGCTCTGAGCACCAGAAAAAGCTTTAAGGAAAATACATTGGGAAGCGCCGAGGTTCAAGGTAAGGGCAGGGCACTGACAAGATCTGCTATCCCCAAGAAGCTCATTTTACAGATGAGCAAACTGAAATGTAGAGGTTAAGTAGTTTCCGCGGTGACACGCAGCTAATAAACAGCACCGGGAAAATGCAAATCGAGCCTCTGTTTCACGTGAAAGTCAATGGCTTACCCATTCAGCCACACCACCTCCCTCGGCCCGTGCTGCCCAGCTGAAGGAGCTGGCGTGCCTCCAAGATTTCAACTCCACGTCTGGAGGCTGGGGCTGAGAACTTCATGGAGGAGAGGGGACCTGGAAATGCTACATCGCCTGAGTTTCTGTGTCTATGGGTGGCCAGACAGTGATCAATCTTAGGCTGAACTGAATCTTAGTATCTAGGTATCTGTTTATTAGACACTAAACTCAACTTATCCTGTAGTAAGTCTTTGCCTAATAGTTAACTGCAAAGAAGCATATGATCATGTGATCCAGATCATTTTCGGCAAACCTCGGGACTCCTCACTGTCTGCCAGTTCCACCAGCCTCCGAGTTGCCCCCTTTTCCTGTTCATCCTTTCACAGTCAGCTTTTCCACGTCAGGAGGTTTTGCTAGCTGCTAGCTGCTTTGCAAAGTAAGTTATGATGACTCTGTACTAGAAAATAAAACAGCCATCCTCACAGCTGTTTGGATTCCATTGAATGGAACGAGGGTGACATCTGAATGCCACAACTGAAGAGAGGCGGACGAGTTGTTGTGACCGCTGAGAGTAGAAAGATCAGTAATATTCCCCAGGCTAATATCTCATCCAACAGTTCTCCAGTTACTGCTCTGTGTCAGTCCACGGTTGCTGCTGACTAGGGAGAGGCTTCAGGTGTAGCCACAGACCTCTAGCTATTTTTTGTTACCTATAAATACAATCGAAGGGCTGGAGTGGAAAGAATGCATGCAGCATTCTGAAGATGAGTAAAATATATTTGTGGAAAGAAGCACTCAAACTTACGGTTCCTGCTATTCAAGAACTCAAAAAATATACTGTGTCAGGAAAGCCAGCAGTGCCTGTGTCATTGCTTCAGAAAGTGCCAGAAAAATCTTTGATTTTTCCTTTATTGTCACACATAAAGTGGAGAGAGCACTGCTGAGAAGATATCAGACAGGAAACCGAGGCCAGTCGAGAAGCCAGGCTCAACCTCAATCAATTATGCGAGAGTATTATCAAATCAATGAATTCACAGTGTGAATGCTCGTGGCAGATGGACGAACACTTGTCAGCTATCTGGAGCAGCAAGAGAGTCAGATTTATTTTCCAGGCTTGTTTGTCTCATCTCTCCTGCCTGGTGCTGGAAGGCACAGCATGCATCTGTGGTTTTCAAATGCAAGTGATCGCCAACGATTTTATAGCGGGCGAGAATGGGCTCTGTGAGCTAAACTCTATGCTTTCTGGCTTTTTTTCCATCAGAATGCAGACAAGGTGGGAGCAGGTTTAGCAAGGGGTCTCTGTGCTCGCGGTTCTCAGCAATGGCAGAATGAGGCCGGCCATGATGGTGGGGTTTGCTCCATTTTGATCTCCAGGATGAGGTCACAGGAAGCTTCTGCCATAGGTGTAGCCCGAATCAGGATGATATTGCCCTATAGCACTCAGAGGTGTTACCAGTGGTCACTGGGCAGTGCTGTTACACCTTCCAGCCACCGAGGGTTATGGCATTCTTAGATGGCAGCGAATTTGAGCCGAGATCTCGCTTGAGCTGACCAAGGAGGAAAGGGCCATGTTCTGAGTTAGATTTGTTAACGTCACAGCATCTACCACCCAGCTCCAGAAAGCATTCTTCTTGTGGGAGAAATCATAATTCCCATCTGTGCATTGGGACAAGTGGAAGTTCACTCGTGTTCTTGAAGCTAAACAAGGGTCCTTGAACATACTAATCCTGAATTCACAGTCCCCTGACCCCCGTGCACGACCAAGGAGCCTTGTCAGACAGATTCTAAGTACTTTGGGACAGAGCGAGGCTCCAGGGCTGGGGGAGGCTGGCCAGAGTCTCAGGCTCTGTGCCTGTGTGTTCATTTGTTCATTCATTCATTCACTCATCCATTCAATCAGTTAGTTAGTTAACCTTGATGAGACCAGAGACTCTCAACTCTAGCCCAGTTACGTTGGACTTCCCGGGTGATTCTATCATGCAGTCAGGGTGCAATCACTGTACCAGGCACTGTACCAGGCACTGTACCAGGCACTGCGGACACCCTAATGTGGAGGAGGGTGATGAAATGGGCAGAAGGAAGCAGCCCACGGGCAGAGAGGGCAAGGAGATGAGGTCATCCACAGGGACCCTCTGGAGGACGTGACGCGGACCTGGTTTCTGAGGAGAAGCAGGAATTGTACATTACTCAGCCAAAAAATGGGGAAGGCAGATAGTGCAAAGCCTCGGAGAGTCTCCAAAGAGCCCACTGTGGTCGACACGTACGATGGGGTGAGAGGTGCACTGAGCCCCACGATGAGCGCACCACAGTGGGGAGTTTATCCCATTTTTTTTTTAAAATAGAAAAACTCTTTGAAGGGACTGATCTGGTCAGATTTCAGTTTCGGAAAGAGCATTTTGGCAGCTGAATGACAATATTAATAAGAGGAGGTTATACAGTTACAGAACAAGCCAACCAAAATCATTTAGATTTTTCCACCTTTTTCATTTAGGGTTCTTATATGCATCATAAAAAAAAAAAAAAGAAAGTAAAATTTTCTTTAAAAAATTTATCATATAACTCCCAGTAGATTGTTTTAGGGAAACACTTTTAAAAATTGAAAAGTGAATTTGAAATAGAAAAATTGAAAGGTTTATTCCAAATATATCTCTCTGAGGACACAGACACACACACACACACATACACACACACACATTTATATACAGTTTAAGTCTCTAAACAAATCATTTCTGTCTTGGGCTTTTTGGGATGATGATGCTTGATGAGTCCTGCTGTTTCCACCTTCCAGCTAAAAGGACAATACTTTGTAGAGTCAAGAAACCAGCATCCGAGGGTCCTAGAAATTCCATTCTTAGTTCTGGCCCCAACTAGCCACGTAACCTTGAGAAATTTACCGAACCTCTCTGTACCTCAGATTACTCATCTGTAAATTTGGATGACAACATGTCCCTCCCAGGTCACACGATGAAATACGTGAAAATGCATGTGCATACATGTAAAAAGCCTGGCGCATTAAAAGCACTTAAAAATGACAGAAGCAACCAAAGGGCACAAGACTAAAAACAAATAATTCAGAAAGGAAATGTGATAATCCACTAAGTGACTCCTGTTTCTATTTTATTCCACTAGGGCATGATCTAGAAATATCTTTTTTTTTTTTTTTTTTTTTTAACAAAAAGGAAAAGACACTCATGGGCTTTGTGTGGGCCAGTCTTTCCAACCAGTCATTATAACCTCAATGCACAAGAACTGCGTTAACCTGATGATTTTTGCTTTGAGCTTCGGAACCCAAACCCAGCTTGCAAAACAACCTGCGTCTGCTCCCGCGACTCTCACTTGCTCTGGTGAAGGCAGGGGAGGATTTGGCTCCTTCGCTCGTGCTATCTCCAGTAACCCATCAGCCGCTGAGCTGAGAGATGTGTGTGGCGCTCCCCTTTCCCCTTTAATGTGCCATTAAATCAAATACTCTATTAGCAGAATTAGTTCATTCAGTGTCTGCACGGATACGTCCTGCGAATTGTGTGATGTCTCTCGCAAATGGCCCTGCACTCTGGGGTCCTCTTCAGCAGTTTATATCCTGCAGGGGAGGACTGAGCTGCCCCAGGATCCGACTGCCTTCCTGTATGTGAAATATTATGGCTTCCCAAAGGATAATTATTTCGATCATTTTGCCATGTGTGAACCTGGTGAATTCAAATGCTGTCAATCAGGCTCTGGCCCAAAGCCTGCTGTCCTCACACCTGCAGCCCAGGACCTGCCTTGGCCATGAACTTCTTGGTTTCTCTGCTCTGCATGGGTCCCCTCCAGACGCTGGTGCCAAAGTAGATGCATTTGCCGAGAGTTAAAACACGGAGAAACTCCCTTTCCCCAAAGAATCTAGGCAGAAACCAAGAGTGTCCCCACTTTGGTATTCTCCATCAAGGGCGTGGGTTGATAATCAGCGTCCACATTTTCATTCCCTCTTATTTGCACTTGTGACCCAATGAACGTGAAAGCAGGCAATGCCAACTGCCATGTCTCCTTCCTAATAGTCTCATGCTCTGCAGATTAGCGAGGATCTCAAGCACACAACGGCACATTCGGCTCAGCCTGTGGAGCACCGCGTGATGCTTCATTTGCCAGGGCTCTGGGCTGCTGCTGCGGGCAGCCTGGCTCTTTTCCTTTATGCTAAGCTCTGTTTAGCAAACACACATTTAATCTGTTATGCTCTTTTTACCTAAAGTAGAAAGTCAACGTGTTAAGGAAATACTTGCTTCTATAAGAGATAAACCTTAGAATGGTGTGCTGGTAAATGTTTAACCTTTTCTTGTAGCGGGGAAACCTGGTTGCTAGCGCTTGCACATTTCCATGGTGTAAATACTGCCATTGTGGCTGATTTCAGAGCCACAATGTGACACCACAGAATGCAAATGTAAGAGATATTTGTTACACTCCTATTATACAGTATTCTCACAAAAATAACCTCAAGAGCAGTATGATAGTTAAATATGGTAAAATTATTAGGTTGGGATAAATTTTGAGTATTATTACCTTTTAAAAATATAATGTATTTATTGTTGGTTTATAAAATTTAACTTTTCATACTAACTGTATTTAACAGTTGACTTGCAAAATTCACCAAAATTAACTGACTTTACGAGCTAGACTTAGCCAGCAGCAGCACATCACTGGGTTTGAGTATAACATGGTATTTCTCATTGATAACCTAGTTCAATGTGGATATTTGGCAGTAACTTTCCATATGGTAATTTAGGGACCCAGGCACCCTCTATCTTGAATCTCTATTACCCCTTGGGGACCTCAGAGCCCTTCACTTCCAACCAGGAGTTGAGGAAAGAGAACATAGCATCTCATCTGGGTGGTTTCCATGGGCCAGGCTTAGACAGGGTTTATATCATATTTGTCCATGGTCCATGGGCTAGAATTCTGTCCTATGGCCACATCTAACTTAAAGGAGGCTGGGAGATATAATCTGGCTATGTGACCCAGAAGTCATGGAAATGGGGTTGGAAGCCAGTTAGCCAGGCTCTGCCACAGCATTGAGATTGACTCCCCCCCTGGCTGCTGGCAAGAAGGAAGCAGACTAAGGGGAACAGCTGGCCTCCCTTTCCTTAGTAAGCACACAAGAGTTCTACAGGCATGGACAGTGCAACGAATTGTTATAGAGTTGTCAATCACTAAATAGAATTATGCCCACGTAACAACCAGGTTAGATGTTAGTCACCATTGCTATGACATGAAAGGGATGCTCTCTGGGTCCGGATGCTGTGATAGGTGCACAAGCTGGTTTTTCTAAGCACAATGTCCTATCTGTTCATCTTCCCAGCCAGCCAGCCAGCCAGCCAGCCAGCCAATAAACCTTCATTCAGTACCTGTGTTAGCTTCTGACCACACAGAGGTACTTGGGAGGTGCCAATAGCTCTGCAAGGAAGAGAATCAGACAAGCTCAGGCCAAAGTGTGTGCTCTAACTGAAGAGAAAGAAGATACAAATCTGGGTGGTTCAAAAGCTTCCCAGGGAGGAGACATTCGATGTGGGTCTAGAGAGAGGCATGGGTAGAATTTTTGAGGCGTAGAAGGGGGAAATGCGTTCTGGGCAAAGGGAAGAGTTTGTGCAAAGATCCAGAGAAGCGGAAGAGCAAGGCTGTTCCAGAAACAGCAAGAAACTCTGTGTGGTAAGAGACGGGGCCGAGAAGGAGGATTGTTATTGAATTGTGAAGCTGTTTATATAGAGTACGCAGGAGCTAGGACTTCTCCTGTAGGACTGTGCTTCTCAAAATGGAGGACATGTACCTCCAGGCGTATTCAGTGTATGCCAGAGTATGTACAGATAAATGAAAACTTTCTTTATTTCCTTTCTTGATGGCAACCAGTTCAAAATGAAGAGGTTTCTGACAAAGACTTCTTTCCATCTTGGTGGTCTGATGTCTAGTCCTGGACCACCCTGTGGTCAGTGGAGGGCGATGCTTTGATTGGCTTGGGTCACGTGACATACCCCTGAGCCTGGGGGTGAGATGGTGCCCACCCAAAGCTTGGGGCTGAGATGAAGGAAGCCGTGACTTCTCAGAGGAAAATCCAGACGTAGCACAGAGGGGATGGCTGTCAGGTAGCCCATCAGCAGCTCACCTGTGCAGGTGGAAACAAGCGACTGGATAACTATCTCTAGAACTGCCATTTGCAACAGAGAGAGACTCAGGTGTGAGAAAGGAAAAAATAATTTCTTTCGGCTTTCAATTCCTGAAACAATGGCAGGATGAAAGGAATAAAGAGATGGCTGCTTCTACGAAATAGAACAAGGTGGGAAATTGCAGGGGTGACTCCTTCATCTTCGGCATTTGAAATACAAACCAAGGCCCCGTCCTGCTTCCTCTCAGACTCCTGGCCTGAGCGGCTCCCAGGCAAAGCCAGTGGCTTCACTGCGGTCACTGTAATTGTGTCAAGTCATGAACCCACAGGGCTGAGCCAGGAAGGCCCTGCCCCAAAGCAGATAAGCCAGCCTGCTAAGTGAGCACCCCACACTTCGCATCCTGCCTGACAAATGGCTCCAGGGGAACCACAAAGCCCAGAGCAGGCCCTGCCGTGCTGCTTGTGGGAAAGGACCCAGAGCCAAGCCAAGATCGCCGTCCACACACATTCAGCCCCATGAGAAATGTGTTATGCACGAGGCTCCTGTGTGCGGTGTATGGGGAATCAGCCAGGCCGGGTTAGAATTCCAGTTCTACACACATCAGCGGTGGGTCTGCGGGAGGGGACTTTACCCCTGAATCTCAGCTCCCTCACACATGCATGGGGCGAAGGTGACTGCCCCTCAGGGTTGTGATGATTCGATAAGGTGATACCAGTACAGCGCCTGGCATGGGCAGTGTGGCACAAAGCAGGTGCTGAGTAAATGCCAGTCTGTCCAGTAGTCATGGCAGCCACTTATGAGAAATTACTCTGCACGCCCAGAGCCTTGCCATACATTATCTCATTTACTCCCCACCATGGTAGGAGGTGAGTCTACCCTTATTCTCCCCTTACAGGTGAGGAACAGGCTCACAGAGGTCAAGCCGCTGCCCAGGGTTACACAGCTGGTGAGCAGAGCTGGACTTGACCCCAGGCAGCTTGTGGTCTAAGGAGGCCCAGAGAGAATGGCTTCGGGAGCATGGCAGAGGCAGCGGGTGATGACCCCTGGAAAAGGAAGAGAGTCCGCTGCCCTGCCCACCACTCGGAGCTTTGAGCGCCGCTAGGCGTGTGGAACTGGCTGCAAATTGAGCTGCAGGTCTCCGGGAGTGTCGGGCTGTTCCAGCTGAGTGGAGCACGGGGGTAAAGCGAGAGTGTGAACGGTGCAAGGTACCCATTAAAAATTTATGGCCACCATCTAATTTTAGAGCCTTCATTTTTCAGTGTAAAAACGGGGTTATATATGCCATCAAACTATGAAACAAACAGAACGGTGCTGTCAGAAAGGACTCTCCTTGAGCATGAGGCTGTAAAAACGTCCAGTGGGGAAAACCTTCTTAGTATTAAACTACACACCCCCCGCCCCTTCCTTCCCTTTCCTTTTAGATCAGAAACTCTCTTGAATTTCCTCCTGGAAAGTGCTGAAGGCTGGGCTCAGACAATTCTGGAGGACTGTAGTGAAGGCACTGACTTCGGCGCCTCTTATATCTACAGCTGGGAGGGGGAGCCGTGGAGACTCCACCATGAAAACCAGATTTGACAAAACCCAGCACCACCCACCCACAAGAGTGAAAACCAAACAGGCAGCAAAGGATGGCAAACCCACCATCAAGAACCAGACTGACAACTTTTTGCCATCGTAGTGACAAATTGCTACCCTGTCTGAACTAACAATGGTAATAATAATAACAGTTAACATTTATGCAGCATGTACTAGGCTCCCCGTAACATATTCTTTTAAGGTCACAGTGTACTTTTATCATGATACTGTCATAGTATATCCATAATAATAGCAATGCTAGCTAACATTTATTGAATAATGACTGTGGTTACTTTACCTCCATGATCACATTAATCTTCAAAACTTCATAATGATGCTTTGATCTTTTTATTATTCCCATCACACAGATAATAAAACAGGTTTCGGTAGTTAGCACATGGCTGAGCTGGATTGCAAACTCAGATGGTAGGGATTCAGGGCTGGAGGTCTCACCCTCTCAGACAGTGCTTAAGAGCGCTGTCTATTTGCCTTTTATTATTCGTAACTATTTCTCATTCTACAAGCATGACTTCCTGTGTGTGTACGTGTGTATAATTTGCGTGTGTGTGTTTTCTTTTCTTTTTTCAGACTTCAAGCCCATAACTGCTTATTTGCCCGGTGTGTTAGTGTCAAAGGTGGTTGACCGTCTTCTCCACACATTTCGCTTCATTCCACTCTAGGAATTCTCTTAACTTGTCAGACATTGTAATGGGGTTCCCGGAAGCCTCAATTTCTCCTCTCCCCTTCATCCAGGAACTTACCCGAAGTCTGAGCTACTGTGTGAAGTAATATGGACCTTGACCAGGTCACTGAGGAGAGGTAAGATTCTGGGACTAGTGAAGCTGGTCTTAGTCCTGGGCAAAGAAGTGGGAAGCAGGGATGGAAAGGACAGGGAGGACTGACTGAGACCCAAGTTAAGATAAGACATTCCTGTGATTGCACAGAGAATGCACAACCGGGAATGGACCTTGGCTGCTGTGCACAAGGACAAATGAGTTGGCTCACTTCCTTGGGTCTATCATGATACGGGTTTTGCTCTAGTCTATGATGACCAAATGACTTGTCACCCAAACGCAAACACTAGTGAAGGAAGGAGCGCTGTTAGTAATAGAACAGAATGGGTCAAGTGAAACTGCCCCAGGCAAACTGATGTGAGAGGACCAGTATATTACAGGTGAGCATCACTTTGAAACCTCGCCATCCCTCAGCTCATCAGGCAAGCCCTGGTACTGAAGGTGTAGAGTTGGGGGGTGCAGCTGGGAGAAACCCAGCAATGGGCACTTACTGTTGGTTGGTTGGTTGCTTGCTTTTTTCTTTAAATCTTTAAGGTTAGATGCCTTTTCTTGATACTGGATACTGAATCATTTCTTCTGCATCTACCAAGTTTTGCAGATTTGCTCCTGGAATCTATGAAGTTTCTGCGATATTCCTCAATCAGTGAAACGAGGGATGATTAGGTGGCCTGCTACATACAGCTGCAGCCTGCTATCTCGGTGAGACGGCCATGTATATCTGTGCATACACACATATATAGATATAATATTAAACAAAATTTTTAAAACACCTCCTTTCATACCAATTTTGTAATCTATGAAGAGAAATATCTGCTTAATGTTACTCTGTGTTACACTGCAAAATTTGTTTCTCTGAACCCCTGACATCTATTACTCCAAGCAATTTACGTGTGTGTGTGTGTGTGTGTGTGTGTGTGTGTGTGTGTTTGTGGTTTTCGAATGTTAATGTCATCTCTTGGGTCAGCTGTGGAATGAAGGCAAGAACACCAGCTTTGGGTCTGACCTGGCTTTGAATCCCAATGCAATTGTAGCTATGACCTTGGGCAAACAGTGCAGTGTTCATTGTTTCCCAGGTGTCAAGGGCCCGGACTCTGGACCCAGGCTGCCTGGGTTCAGTTCCCCACTTCCCCACTTACTCAGTGAGTAGCTTTCAAAAAGCCACTTAACCTCTCAGTGCCTTAGTTTCCTCATCTGAGAAATGGGGATAATGACAGTATCTACCTCTTAGGGTTGCCATGAGGACACGTAAGTTAATTTCATACCTGGCATACACACAGTGAGTGTTCAATAGACAGCAGCTACTTCTTATTACAGTCCTATGTGTACAGAATTCACAGGTATGTGAGTGTTCATGAGATAAATATCCTGCCCGAGGAACACAGACGAAGGCAATCAAATTAATACAAGCTAAAAAGACGGCACAACCTTAAAACTCCTTGCAGAAAGTTTCATCACCTGGGCCTGCACGAAATTCTGCTGGGACTCAAAACAAAGAGCCCTCAACCCTACCTTCTGTCTCAGGCTCCTCCCCATCAATTCATTCCTTAAACTTTCAAAATCCTTTGTCAAGGTTATCTTCAAACCCTCCCCTTAAACCGGCCTTCTCGCTGCTCTCTAAACATGTCTCCCATAATCCCTGCCCAAGGCAACAAATTCACATTTCCAACGGGATGTGTGTGAGATGCTGCAGGGAGCCTTGTACCAGAATCCTTTCTGGTACTGCAGACTACTCGTAGTTGGTCTACCAATCTACATCATTGCTTTGCACTTATTATGTCCTAAACGTTATTGTCTTCATTTTACATTCATTAACTCATTTAATTCTCCTAGCAATTTTATGAAGGAGGTAATATTATCCTATTTTACAGATGAGAAAGCTGAGTCTTAGAGAAGATAAATTGTGGATCCAAGATTACCCACACAGGATGGGGAGGACTTGAACACAGATCTGCTCCTGGTGTCAGGAGCAGCGTCTGTCAGAGGGCTGCCTCTCCCCAGCTTCTGTTAGCCGGCATTAAACATTCCCGAGTCTATCCTCCACCTCCTACCCTCACCCCTACTTTTTCTTCCTAATACGTAAGGAAGAAATAAATGAAACACGAGTGGTTCTTCCCAAGGGTTCCACACTATAATCACCAGGGGACAGACATGTGGGCCCTGTGAACCCCGAAACCAGAATCTCTGCAGATACGTATTTTGGAAGGTGCTCTCCAGCGATCCTGAATGACCCAGTCAGAACCCCGCCCAGACTCAACCCAGCTGGCTCCCCATCTGCTCAGTATAACCTGGTTCTGTTGAATTGCAGGTAATTGTTTTGTTTTGCTAGAATCCAGAAAGTAGACTGACAGCTGCTTGCTTGCAGGAAATTTAAGTACTTCGATGGCACAGAAGAGAGGTTCATCTGGAGGTTTGCGGGTCCAACCAGACTCACCTGTCCTAAACAAATGGATCAACTGCTTCCGGCTCCATCATCACTGAACTTCTTCTGCACAGTGACTGACTTCCGGAGCTTAACTCTCCGCCGGTCAGGAGGAAGGAGGCAGAAAGAAAGCTTTTAATGTATAGTAAACAGAGATCCCTAGTTGTTTTTTCTGGCTCATTTAAAATGCCAGGCCCCCTCGAATCAATAAAATCTTGTATAGTGTTCCCTTATAAGAAACTTCTCAGGTTTTTACCAAAATCCTGGAAAATACACATTCGTTAACATACCACAATTCCCACAAGAGATAAATATTGACAGAATTTGCTTTGGGCAATGATGCTACAAAAATATTAGAGGTTTTGACTTTACCATCAGGTGATTTCTTTCACACACACACACACACACACACACACACACACACACACACACACATTTTTAAATCAAGGTTCCAATAGGTTTGAGAGGTTTGGGCAGTAAGAACATACCTTTGCTTTGAACAAAAGCTATCTTTCTCAGCAAGAAGAGTTCCTAGGGTGAAAAATCAGGTTAATTTCCCTTTCACTAGTAATATCTGCAATAAAAACAAAAAACAAAAACAAAACGTTACAACTGTCCCCTCCAACCTCGTAGCTAGACACCTGGAATATTTATTTATTTCCCCTCCAGAGAAAATAAAGGTAGATGGTACCTTTAAGCTACATACACACTTAATCAATGAATACAAGGAAAGTGATTCCGGCTGCATTTAAATCAGGCACATGCGTGTAGACTTTAAGAGATCTGACCTTAAAAATGAACAAAATATTATTGTAATGACTCCATTTGCTAAAAAACAAATGATGTGGCATTTGAATGTAAGATTTCTGTCAAAAACGGTGGAGTGTCTCATCAGTTCACACCTTTCCATTTTAATGGAGTTGGGGTCAAGCCATTGCATCTGCAATTACCCAGGCTGACTTCATCCCTTTAAAAGATTAGCATTCATGGATTATTTATTAGCTCCTCGTGAATGTATTTCCAAGAATGGAAACAACATATTACATCAGAGTCATTTCCAAGTTTAACTCTTTTTAATTAACATCACGAGTGCATGTTGTTGCAAAAGGCCTCTCTGAAGTCACAGGACATTTTGTCATGCGTTTTCCCCGGGCATGTCTTCAGGAGCAGTCTTTGTTCCTCACAAGCTCAGAGAGAATGCTAATTCCAGTCCTGGCAGCCGCCTGTGATGCCCTATAAAGACTCTGGCTGAAGGAAGTAGGCTGCTCAGAGAGGCAGCTGATCCCAGCCTGCCGTAGCTATCACTGATAGGGAACGCCTGTCTCGGGCTCAGCAGAAAACTCAGTGACATGGTGGTACTGGCAGTTTAACCCGAACACACTTTCTGCCTAGATAACGAAAACGTCATGCACGAGTCCCTGACAGCAACCCCAGAGGAGCTTCAGGTTGGGGCCGGCGCTGGCGGCACGCAGCCTATCTGCCATCTGAAGCCCTTCATCACCCACCTGGCTGTGGTTCTCACCTCCATGTCGGTGGGAAGCAGGCCCGAGTATCATGCACCAGACCTCCTCACAGGCGGTCAAAGGACAGCAAACCTCGGGGAGAGGGCCAAGTGCAAAAGCCAACCCTGAGTTAAAACTGACAAAGGCATTTGAGGCTGGCTTCACAGGGGAGTTAAAATTCTTCCAAGAGAAATGAACTGTGGTGGAAGGCCTAGGAAAAAACCTATGCTCAGGCCTTTTCCTCTGGAAAAGCAGGGGAGAAGAAAGCAAGGAAAGAGTGACAGTCACGGCAAGCCTGGGATTTATTTGTCTTATGAAATCCTGATTCTTTGTGATGGTTTGGTTTACTTGTGCGCCTTACATGCAGAGGCTGTAAATGTACTTTGCAACTTTTTTTTTTTTTAACCTAATGACAGTATGGATAGGTCAAACCTTATATTGCACTTCTAGAAAATCAGATAGAGCAAGATTCTCAAACTGTATAAATGATGGTTGGTTACTTGATTGTTCTGCAGAACCCTTCTAGAAAGTTCCTTTGTAACAGTGATACCGCTATGACCAGCAAACTATAATTTGACTTACGAAAAGTTTATTTACATAAAGAGGCATCTCTAATATACAAAATTGGACCCACCTGTAACTTTCCCCCCAGAAACAAGAGTTGAAGACATAAAACAGGACCGCTTTATTACACACACACACACACACACACACACACACACACACACACACACACACACACACTTTGTCTTGATATAAAACATCTGAGATCCACGCTAAAGCAAATTGAAGTAATGAAAATCTGCCTTTACTGAGGTAAAAATGGATTCATATCATTTAAAATATGGAGCTGAGATGACATAGTTACAAAATTTATAATTCTTCTTATTATAACTCTTACTAAGTACAAGGAATAAAAATTGGAGCAACCAGAAAGACGTCTTGAAGATAAGGATTGCTGTTTTGGATAAAGTGAAAACTGACTCAGAACTCATGAGAAAAATGTCGCCTCGTTGACCTGGTTTGTTGATGTGCTCACTGAGAGTTCAGCGATAATGTCCCTCCCTTCCTTGGTCCCTCGCTCACTCACTCGCCCGTTGTCACTCATCCAGCCCCTCTCCCTCCAGGGGTCGCTGTGAGTACGCACTGTGTTGGGGAGACACCAGCGCAGCAAACATGGCTCTTACCCTCAAGGAGTTTAAAATATGACGAGAAATAGAAGACAGGTCCACACAGAACTCTTATACAAAGCAGGATGTGATAAACGCAAAAAGGAAGTGCCAGAAGGAGTCGCGTCCCACGGGGAGGTCTCGATTGTGCTGACTGGGCACCGGGGAAAAGGGGAGGTGGTGAGGAGAATCCCAGCAATGCTTCCAGAGGAGACCCCACAAGTCCCGCCATGAAATAAATAGCATGTCCGTGGGCGTGGAACAGGAGGACGGCCGTGGTGTGCTCGCTGCCTTGCTCTGTGAACAACTGACCCAGTGCTCTCCCGGTTTTGCTCCCCACTCTTTCTGTGCTCTTAGACAAGACTCCTATTGGCTTTGGATATATATATATATATATATATATATATATATATATATATATATATATATATATATATTTGAAATGTAATTACTATGACACACTAACTTCTGGACTGAATTATAATATATATCATTATAGAAAAAATTACAAATATAGATATATGAGAAGAAAAAAAGAGTATATCACCTATAATTCTAACACTCCTTGTTAACATTGTGTGAGGTATCCCTCTAGACTTTTCTATTCATATATCTACCTATATTTTTTATTGTGGTAAAAAAAAAACATATAATATTGAATTTACCATCCTAACAATTTTTAAGTGTACAGTTCAGTAGTAAGTAGTCACACTGTGTTGCAACAGACCTCTAAAACTTTTTCATCTTGCAAAACTGAAACTCTATACCCACCGAACACAAAATTTTACCCCACCATTAATTCCCTCTCCCATCCTTTATACTTTCTGTTTCTATGATTTTGACAATTTGAGATACTTCATATGAGTATTATACAGTAATTGTCTTCTTGTGACTGGCATAATTCACTTAGCATAATGTCTTTGAGGGTCATGCATGTTGTAGCATGTGACAGTATTGTCATTCTTTTTTAAGGCTGCATAATATTCCATTGCACATGTATACCACATTTTCTTTATTTGTTCATCTGTCAGAGGACATTTGGGTTGCTTTCAGCTCTTGCTTTTATGAATTATGCTGCTGTGAACATGGATATATAATCTCTTTTAAATTCTGCTTTCAATTATTTTAGATATATACCGAGAAGTAGAATTTCTGGACCATATGACACTTCTATTTTTAATTTTTGCAGAACTATTATTTTCCATAGCAGTGGTACCATTTTACATTCCCACCAATGATGTTCAAGTGTTCCAATTTCCCCACATCCCCGCCAACACTTATTTTCTGTTCTTTTGCTAGAGGCCATCTCAGTGGGTATGAGGTAATATCTCATTGTGGTTTTGATTTGCATTTCCCTAACCTAGAATGAGTCCTATAGAGGGAGAGGAAGTAGCTCTGCCAAAGAGAGCCAAGCTCATGAACCAGAATTTGGGAACTGAGTTCTAGTCATAGATTTGATGTTGGCTCATAACTCCACACAGTCTCATCACATTCTCACTTCTCTCAGCCACACAGCTGAGGCCTCCAATACCCCCACTACCTGTTTCCTGTGTTACCACTCAGGAGCAGTGAGCTAATCTTCAAGTAAACAAAGCTAATGACTTTGTTCCAAAGAGCCAGTTGTACATAAACACGAGGTACTGTGGGCAACTTGTCAAGATCTCCTCAAGGTCCACAAAACAAGGCAGGGCCCTGAAGTCGCATTACAGTAAACATTATTAGCAGCTCACTCTAAATCCTTGGCGACATCTATCTTAAAACATAATCCACTCTGAACCGAGCACTTTACCACTTTATCGGCACCATGAGTCCAACCATATGTCTCCGTTATTCCCCCTTCAACAACTAGAAACAAATTCAGAGTTCTGAGTTTCAACAGTTTGATTCTTGTAGCTGCTAAGACAATAACAGATTAAATAGGATGAATCAAGCAGCCATACTTCTTGTAAAGTTATCCCCAGAGATAAATGTACGATGTTGTTTCGGAGGCTGTGGTGGTGTCTGCAGTGTAACTAAGGTTGACAGACTGCCTGCATGTGGGTGGCTGTCTCCTTTCCAGCTGTGACCAACTGAATTATATCACCTGTCCCAGTTGATGTATTAGGATATGCCCAAGCTCAAGATGCATGTTGCTGCAATAGGGAAATTAATGTCCACCACTGGAGGCAATTAATAATGATTAGGAGCAAAACAGCAGGGTTAAATCTATGCATTTAACAGAGTATTCATATACATTTATACTATATTTCAGTCTAGTTGCTCAAAGGGGAAAAAAAACCCTTTTGGGGGACTAGAACAATCTTACCTTAATTAATGTGTAAACTTAGATGAAATGTCAAAGTCACTTCAATGAGACATGTTTATTCATTATTTACTTAATTCTCTCTTCCTGGGGTTAGGGATAAACATTGCACAAAAAGTAGCATACTAAGGAGACAAATGTTCAGATTCAGTTGAGCAGCTAGTAGGGCTCCTGAACTTTTTGAACTGCTGCTGCATTTGGCTCATGGATCAGAGTGAGAAATTCTTGCCTCTTGCATTTTATGATTCTGCAGCCATCATACTAAAAAGCAGCAGCAGATTGGCACACCCTACTTTTGCTTGGTTTAGTGCAATCCCATAAAATCTGCACGCAAGACACTTAGTGGTGGGTAACTAATTTTGGTTTGGTGACTAACATCTAGATATAAATTTGAATATTAGAAATTGAAACTGAACAAGGGCTTTTGTCCCCCAAATGCAGAAAACTTTGAAAGCAGATTGGTTAAAATCTATGACAGAAGAGCCTAAACAGTATTGATGTGTGTAGCACACATGTGCCTCTGAGTAGGCATTTATGTCACCACGAATTAGCGTACAGCATGCACAATACAAATATTCATTGATCAGATATTTTATTGGAAAATTT